>NC_051165.1:277843296-278365796 GCF_013339725.1 Rhipicephalus microplus
TTTTGTACTCTCGTGCGACAGCCCAGAACGGGGAAAATCCTCCTATACGTAAAAAAGGTCCATAAGTTCGTCCATTTTCAGCGATAGCCGCGTATTGCGGGCACTGTTCAGATTAAAGTGGCGTTGCCTTCGTATTGCGCGCTTTTCACAGCAAAACCGACTTGGATTGGATTAGAAAGAATGGTGGTTGCCAGCCGATAGCGTCTCGCCACCGACATTTCTGTTTCTTTTGCCAAAAATCCCAAGTGATCCTAACTACGATTTGGGTCTCCGCCGTTTTACGAATCACTCCCTGCGGACCGAAGGAGGAGCGCAGGAACGGGTGACGCATGGTGACGTATCACGCGATCCCCGGTATCGAATCGTGATTTGGTCCGTGTGAATCCAGCCCCGCCGCAGTGGTCTAGTGGCTAAGGTACTCGGCTGCTGACCCGCAGGTCGCGGGTTCGTATCCCGGCAGCGGCGGCTGCATTTACGATGGAGGCGAAAATGTTGTAGGCCCTTGTGCTCAAATTTGGTCGCACGTCAAAGAACCCCAGGTGGTCGAAATTTCCGGAGCCCTCCACTACGGTGTCTCTCATAATCATATGGTGGTTTTGGGGCGTTAAACCCCACATATCAATCAATCAATCAATCTGTGTGAATCCAGCATTTACAAATGCGCAGCCAGACTGTGCAGAAAAATACCCTAAAAGCTGAAGCAGGAACTCAATTCTAGGCAATTTTTAGATGAAGTCTAAGAATTATTTTCGACTCAGTCATTAACCAAAGTAAGGCGACACTTACCGCCAACGGCTGCTGAGCCCGTCTTCAAATGTTGAAAAAAAATTACCTCACCTATCTCGCGTTCACAACGTTTTCAGCCGTGATAAAACGGTCGTAAGGTACTCATTGCAACAGAAAAAAAACAAGGTTTAAAATTTTTGCCGGTACTCCTGTAAAACAATGAAATCAAAAAGAAAACAATGAAAAGGTAGTCAATGAACGCCCGAAATTCGCAGATAAACCGAGACTTTTCGGCAAGCTTTTGCAAGGCTAGATCCACTAGCAACCTACAACATCCTAAATTCGGCAAGCTTGCCGTAGCTCTGCAGGATTATCTTGGCAATCTATAATCGCATGTTACGCCATTTTATTTTTTTTAATTTCGATAGTTCCTCGATATGAAAGCAATTACTTAAATATCTTTCATAACTTGTCTTTGTGGTTCACAGTATAAAAAACCGGAAAAACCAATGTGAAACGTAAATAAACCGTAAACACCAGATGTTTTGTACGAAAGCGAATATGAAACGACTCCAACTTACTTTTTTTGACGCACTTTCGTAAGTACGTGAGCACTCGCCCCGCTTAAACCTTTGCTGAGGAGTTGATTGTGCACCTTATTTTACCTGATCGGCAGATATAATTTCAAAGAAACAACACAGCCCCTGTTTGTATACCCCATCCTACCCTATTCGCTTGCTAGGCGCCACCATGCGTTAGCGAAAGAAGAACGCCGCACTTTACTCTTGCCAAAGCGTTCATAGGTGGCGCAATGTGAACTTCTCCTGTTTACGCTGGCACATAGTGCAGGTTCTGCGTCACTAAAACAGCCACTCTGTACCACATGGTAGGGGAATGCCCACACGAACCACCTCTACAACACAGAGCACAGCACAACACTGTAGGGTGGGAGGCAGCTCTGTCCAGCTCGGATCCGAAGACCCAATAGGCCCTCGTGAGACGAGTGAGTACAGCGGCCCGTGCCAATGGGACCCCGGAGCCCACTCACCGACACTCCTTCCTCGGTCGCAAATAAATGTTTTATCCTCTCTCCCCCTGGCTTTTGAGTCCATACCGTACCACGGTATATGAAATATTATTCGTATAGGCGCTCGTACAGTGGTTTTTTTAAAGACGATAGTCTTTCTTGGGGACCTTCGACGTAATCGACGCAAAAATTTTGTTACGTCTGTCTGTATATTTGTTCGTTTGTCTGCCTTTACGATACCCTAAATGCTTAAACGGCACCAAACGATACTCCGAGCGGCCCACCCCATCCGCAGAGACCACCAATATTGCTCAAAAATTAGCGGTCATACCTTTGCGTTTGTCAATGAAAAAGCAATTATTGATCATATCTGAGGTACCATAACAACACGTCAATATACTGTATGTGTGTCTTCTTACTAGAAAATACATGCCTAAGTAATTTAAGGACCGTAGTGGTTATCACGCTGCTCTGACGATGCAACGCTGGCACGAAAAGGCAAGCGTTTCCAGTGCTTTGCCAAGACTAAGGTTCCTAGATGAAACTTGTTTCAGCTAGGGACTAGGGACCTTAGCTAAGACGACATGGTGGTGGCACCTACCCGTCGTATTGCGTTCTACACTTTATGACCTCTGAGACAGGCGCGCACGCCACGCGCTTCGTTTTCCAAGATAACCGTGCCAGATAGCACTCATGTCTGACGTGTGACATGACTTGATGCGCTCGTTCGCCTCTGCTACATGCTCGAAGCACTCTGACTCAGCACCTCCAGAATACCATTCACCGATTTTGTTGCGTAGAACATCAAATAAAGGTTTTGTTCCCTCTCTCCAGACGCAAGACTGTGGTCTTTCGACGACATTTGCAGTGCATCGAACATGAAGATACGGGGTCAATTATTTTGTTCATTTTTTAATACCTCAGGCTGCCTACATATGCCGTGCGACGAGTGACGACTGAGATCAAATGGAAGGGTATTAGGAAGGGGGTAGGGGAGGAGGGACATTAAATGAGAAAAAAAATGAAGGGTACCCCACAATTGTCTGCAGCAAAGGGCGACACCTCAGCAGTGGTTATAGAAGGGATGGAATAAGGAGAAATTAAAAGAGATAGAGAAGAAACGATTGGAGCGAAGTAGAAAACTTCGGTATGCGTTCCCGACTCTGGTAGCTAGTGTGCACGGTTAAAAAATACTATGAAGCATAGAGTTTCATAGAGTTTCATAGTTTCTACGTGGGCTCCTTCGGCGGCACTTGTAACCCCCTGAGAATAATTTGAAGTACAGGCTTCGGATCTGTTTCGGATGAATTGCGTTCTTTTGCTACGCTTTTTTTTTTCCAAATTCGAAACAAAGTGATATGTACTTAGATTTAATGAAAACTTGTTTCAATTATTCATACGCGAACGTTATTTAAGACCTTTTTGTGACAAGGCGGCAAATGTGAAACCTGGGCTGCTATTCTGGACACTGTCTGATTCCGCCACAATGTAAAATTTCATAATGGCGGCTATTTAAGCCAATCAGCGAGGTCGTAGCAGCTCACTTGGCCAATTAGCATCGATAGATGGCGGAATCTGACAACATTTCAGAATTCAACAATGTCCAAATTAGCACCCCTGGTAATTAAACCATCAGGGTATGCATTACTCTACCCTAGAAGTGTGGCGGTTTGGGCTAGTTGGTATGACATGACGATATTTATAGTGCGAGAACAGAACGACGACAAAGAGAGATAGTTATAGTGCGAGGACAGAACGATGACAAAGAGACGTGAAGGATACGAAGGACACGAGCGCTTTCTTCTTGTCTCTTTGTCGTCGTTCTGTTCTCGCACTATAGACATCATCACATATCTCTGCTATTGTGTTCTAGATTTGGCATCAAGATTTAATGAATTATTTTTTACAACACTTGAAACCAAACATGCTTGTTTTTCTCTCGAAAGTAGGTATTATCTATTTATGAAAATAACAATACACCATTAAGTGAGAAACATAGTTTCGTCTTCTGCCACGCTATAGGTGCATCTGTCCCAGTCATCTGCCCCCAGTGCACCACAGGTTTTGTTGTGAAATCGAGTCAGCAGAGTGTGACGGCGCGTCTACTTAGTTTCGTCATCACTTCTCACTCAATTTAAAACGAGTTTAGACAAGAAGTGCTCGTGTAAAACATGAAATCGAGACAATATTCTGCACTGGCATGAGATGCTACTTCTCTGCGCAGTGGCGATTGGACGACGCTACGTTTAAACTGTCAAACTACTACTACTACTACTACTACTACTACTAAAAAAATACGACTCGTCAAGCTCCAATATCACAGCAAATCAGGAGATCTAGTGGTCATCAGCCTCTTCGAACAACAGAGGAACTGCTTCAGGGGCGAAGCCCCTAAAGGCGTGGGTCTGTCCATTCCTTGTACGTATGTACGTCACCACCTGTAGTTCCATTTCCGCCTTCTACCTTGCAAACATTCCACTATGCGCCATCACCACTCCACCACTTCACCGATCATAAAGCGAATACTGTTGAGAAATAGCCAATATGAAACGCAAAATGACCGTGTACTTGTATCCAGATGTGCGTTAAAGAACCTTAGATAGTTCCACTGCGTTCATTCCTTGTTTGTACGTGACCACCTACAGTTCCATCTTTGCAAACTGCCCACTACTTCGTCCTTGGAAACATCCCACTAAGCCCCACCACCGATCCACCGCTTCACCGACCATAAATCATGCAGTTGTAATAAAGGGGGAATGGAAGTGACGTATAGCTACCAATTACGAATAATAAAATTTCTCGTATGAATATATACAGTGTTTTGTCACGCCTCTGATGACGTAGTGAGCAACATTCGCGGTTGGTTGCTAGGGGCACGCGCGCCCGCAGCCGTTGGGTGGTGGACGGATCCCGACGGATGCCTGACACTGCCCGACTGAGAAATATTTAAAAGTCGGAGACGATTAAAGAATCCCATGTATGGGGCCCCAAGCGGTAAGCGGTCGTCGAAGAGAGGGCATCGCGGGCGGGACAACCGTCTGCCACGAAACATACCGAGAGTCTCGAATGGTATTCGGTGTTTTGTGGTGTGGCATTAAACCCCCTTTTTATGCAAGTTGTTTAAAATGTTAAACAAGTCATGAGACGGCCAGCAGATAAGCAGATAATTGCTGCAGTGGGAAAACCTTGTCTATGTTTACATGCCAGTGAAGGTCTTTGTTTGTTCCTTTAAAATGCGAAGGCATTGTTAACGCGCCGAAGGCCCTTTTGACCACATAAATTCTGCCAGTCTGTCCATCTGTCCATCTTTCTGTTCATGTATGGGTGCTCTCGTGGTTGCCTCTTTAACTTATATTGGCGTAGGAGGGCACAGCAACGTGAATAGTTTTGCTTCCTGGCTGAAGAGGGGCGGGTGCATTTATACTTTATGTCTGTCCATGTATGCGTTTGTATATGTGTGCGTATACAGTACACACACGGATTGAAGCACGTTTTATTTATTTATTTATTTATCTATTTATTTATTTATTACAAGTACCTACATCGCCCATTGGGCATTGTTGTAGGGGGGTTACAGTAGAAAATAGAATACAAAACAGCAAAATTAAAAGCAAATAAGTCGTGCATTACAGTATACAGGAGAAATCAACACTTGTAGTACAGCATTAGAACAAAAGTACAAAAGTACAAAACACAGGATTATACAACGAAAGCAGTAATTATACATATAAAAATCAACAACCAAGAGAAGTACAAAGCCAACGTTAAATATATGGGTTATTTCAGCAGCTCAAACTGCTGTTTCAATGGCTGTTAGGAATTTAGAATCAGAGAATATTGGTATTTTTAGCGCATTCCAGTCACTAATAGAATTTGGAGAGAAAGAGTATTTAAGGACATTCAATCGACAGGTATATTCTCTAATTTTATATAAGTGATCTTTCCGATCGGACATATAACTAGGCGTCTCTAAATACCGCTCTTTATCTAGCCCAGTCTTACCGTGATATATATTATAGAGAAATTTAAGTCTTTGAACTTTCCGTCGTCCACAAAGGGGTTCCCATCCAAAGGCCTGAAGAATTCCAGAAGACCTTATTCTAAAATCGTAGTTTCTTGTAACAAACCTAGCAGCCCTTTTTTGCACCCTCTCCAACTTTTCTTTCAGTACATTCGTGAAAGGGTCCCAAGAAACACAAGCATACTCTAAAATTGGGCGCACATTTGTAATATACAGGGTTTCCTTGAGTGTTTGCGGCGCGTCGCTGAAATTTCTTTGGAAAAAATGAATTAAGTCCGAAGCCTTGGCTGTGAATAGATCTACGTGACTGGTCCAATCTAGTGTTGCCGTGAATGTTACGCTGAGATACTTAACTTGATCTACCTTTTGTACTGCGCAGGAATTTAGGTAATAAGACCTGGATACTACCTTTTTTTGTTATTAAATTGCACATGAAAACATTTAGTTAGGTTCAAACTCATTTCCCACTGAGCACACCAAGACACAATCTTATCGAGGTCAGACTGAAGTACTGTGGTGTCATCGAAACACTTGACTGGGCAATACAAAACACAATCATCAGCATAAAGCCTCACTGTTGATTTCAAGCCCAGTGGAAAATCATTGATAAAAATCAAAAACAGAAGCGGCCCCAGGACCGACCCCTGTGGCACCCCGGACAGTGCATCAGCTGTTGATGAAGACACACCATTTATCACAACACATTGCTTGCGGCCGCTGAGATAATCCTTAATCCAGTCTATGAGGGTTTTAGGAATACCAAGAAACGACAACTTATGAAGCAAAAGACTGTGGGTGACGACATCAAAAGCTTTTTTGAAGTCCAAAAATACAGCCTCCAATTGGATGCCCTGGTCGAATGATGAAGCGATGTCATGTACGAATTCGGTTAGCTGTGTCACACACGAAAGGCCAGCGCGAGAGGGGAGGGGTGACTGAGCCCCCCCCCCTCCTCTCCGGATACGCATAGTCGAGTGAACATAAGAGACAGATATGACAAAACGTGAATAACCTGTGGCGTACGTAGTGAGATCCTTCCCACTTGTAACGTACGACACATACCCGCATAATACGGCCCAGGGCATACTGGTATGTACAACAGATTAATCAGCCCAGGGACAGTGATACTTCGGAAACATCTATGCGACAGCTATACTAAGCATGTGTCACCGAATAAGCGTTGCCGGCGTTGACCGCGTGGTCAATGCACAAAAAACTTCCTACAGAAACAGTGAACTCAAATATTCTGGCATATCTCACTCAATGTTGGAATCGATTTTAAGCGAAGCAGTCATTGAGCAGCAGCCTAGGCCGGATTTTTCACTTTTAGCCCATTGTTACTCAGTTGATTGATGTCATTTGGTGGAAATTGGCTAATTATGCGCAATTTCGCGACTGACAGTCATGTGAATTGCACTGGCTTGTAAATAGTAGCTCATGCTCTGACAAAACTGGGGCACTCACGTTAAAGCAAAGATGCAAGTTGTTGTTGTTTTTTTTTCAGAAATAACTGCCCATTTTGGTCCGGTTACGTGCGTTTGATGAGTAGCGCTCGTCGGCGTATTCGAGCAACACTTGGCAGCAAAGTGTGCAGTCAATGTTACAGTGTTATAAAAACTGACTGTCAATGCTGTCACAACTGGTGTTTCTCCGACACACTGTTGGCTCGACACTGCTACAACCACACGTGACTAATGGAGGGGTTTTCTTCACGTATGAAGCCGTAAAGTGAAGTTATTTTTACCATGGCCAGATAATTTGGTTGATCAAATACTCATGTCCTGCTGTGCCGATTTTCGTGCAGCCAAGTCAAGGGGATGACCACAAGATCGCTCAGAAGCAGGTGGCTAGATGGATAAACACAGTCAAAAGCGCGACTAAAGCCTGCAGTGTATCAAAACCAGGAATGCTGAATGGCAGTCAAGTATTATGCCTCAGAGCCATCCCATAAGAGCGCCGTATCTTGGCACAGTCGATTGTGATTGTTGAGCTAGCTCTACGCCTTTAAACAGTGTAATAACAAATCACCACCCGAGCACACCGTACAAAGGGTTAACCAGCGAAAGCTGAAACGTGGGGCCCCGGTGTCTATCGGTGGGTTGAACACGACGCTGCACTGAAGCCTTCGACAGTTATTGGTTACATGTTCGTGCTTCTTCAGTGTATATTTCACATGCCGCACATTGTGCCTCGCATCATCACGGTCGTGAAAGAGTGCAATGAGTGGTTAAATGAATTTCGCAATACGTTAATCACAGTGATTGGTCTTGAACAACCGGCGGCCACAAACGTCGCAGCCGAAGCCCAAGTGCCGCTCGAGAAACTACCGCTTTCGGCTGGAGTTCGTCCCTGCGAATGCGCTCCCGCAATTATCACATTGACGCTGTTGGGCGCAGCTAGCATTGTCGCAAGCGTGTGACATCACGAGCTAACTTGGCGGCGTAGTTTGCAGGATCCACCCGCCACCGGCACTTGCATCCCCGCCGTGATTTAGCGTGGCTTGCAAGACTGCCGGATCATCGGTACGCAGTTTCTGCCGGCACTCGGCCTCCCGGACCTGTTGTTGTGCCCGGACTGCACCATCTTCCCAGCGAATGCGAGCTCTCTTCACGTTTGCACTGTCGGCTCGCACACTTCTATAGAGTTGTGCGTGGCCTACCCATGTGGAAACTCTCAGCAGAAACTGATGCATGAATTCCCAGCGCCACGGCTGTGACGGGATGTATGACGTCACTCACAACGCGCACATGCTAGGGTACGATGCTGATAGCGACGTAAGTGCAGCATAGCCAATGGAGACCACTCGTGACACCTATGCCAAACGATTTTTCGCTTCTCCTAGCCATATGCAGAATTCGGTGTAATATTAACCACTGCCCCTGCAGAGCTTACTTGAAGACACCAAGCCATCGTGTAAATGTGAAGGCGTCCGTTGTGCTTCTCTTGCAGGAAGAGTAATGTGGCCTGTTTCAGGGCTAGATGCGACGACTTTTTTTTATTTTGGATGCCAGGAATTGTAAGAAGGGCTTTGAGTGGGTGTAGGCACCATAATGGTATCGGCGGCTGTGCTGCATGCGTGAAGTGCAATGGAAGCACTGCGCAATGCTGAGCTACAGTTGCGCTGAACGCTGAGTGGGGCCTGGAAGTTTGAAGTGAGGCGAGGTGATGAGATGGAAGCCGAGCGAAATGTCTTATGTGAATTCTCAAAGCGTCTACGTGGATGTATGCGTTGACTGGTTATTCCCGCGAGGCACATCACAATTAAATTCATGACATCGCATTTGACATCGTCCACAGCTGCAGAACTCACCGCCATACGTGCAGCTCTGGAGTTTATAGTGAAAGAACCTTCGGGAATTTGGTATATCTTCTTGGACTCGAAGGCATCTCTTCAATGTCTTATGTCACCCTTTCGCAATGGACCTAATGAACAGTTAGTAGCTGAAATAAGGCTTCTTCATCACCAAGCAATCGAAAAACAGCACAGCATAGTGTATCAGTGGATACCAGGTCATTGCGGTATATATGGCAATGACCGCGCAGATGAGGCCGCTAGATATGCACACGATGGTACCCAATACACAGTCATCCCTTTCTCAAGAACCGACGCAGCTACAAGACTTCGCTCGCTTGCACGTGACCTCACACTGGTACAGTGAAACTCAACAGACTTCACAAACGCGCGCCTGCATAACTTGGATCCCGATCTGCAGCTTCGTCTTCCCCCAAGGATATCTCGAGCTGAGGAGACTCTGCTATGCCGCCTGTGGCTTGGAGTGGCCTTCACGAACGCATACTCTCATCTCATTGGGATAACCAGCTCTCCTACATGCACTTACTGCAGTTGCGAAGAAACCATCGCGCACCTTCTGTGTGAGTGCACCCATTTCAACGCGCAAAGACAAGAACTCACTGCAGCTCTGGAGAGACTAGACGATCGGCCTTTGTCGGAACAAAAGGATTCTGGGTCATTGGCCGAGCCCATCCTCAGCCCAGAAGGCTTTGAAAGCTTTGCTGCGCTATTTGCGGACAAATGGCCTCAGAGACAGACTCTAGTGTCTTAGACTCTTTGATGTTGCCTTTTTCTTTTTAACATCTTTCATTCCCCTCACCCCTTTCCCCAGCGCAGGGTAGCCAGCCGGTCTAAGAACTGGATAATCTCCCTGTCTTTCCGCTTCTTCCTCCTCCTCGGTGTAATATTGACTCCACAAGCTTCCGGTGAGCACTCGTCGATTACGCTGACAACCTCGACTTTTGACATGCACATCATCGAACCGTAGCCTGCAGTTCGTTGCGATAAGTGTAACGTCTACTTGACGCGAGTTCCCACGTTACGGTGGACCTTGAGACACCGTTCACGCCTGTATATTCAACGTGCACGCCAAGTCAATGATGAGCGCAGATCTGCTAAATTTACCCTAAGTCGTCGACTCCCCTCGACGCTTGACTCGGAGCAAGAAGTCTGGCAAGGCTGCTGGTACTTATATACCTACTACTTCGCGTAGAATCGATTCGCACAAGTGGCGTGTGTCAAATTTCGTTTTTGTTGTTTTTTTTTAGTTTCTTATAATGTGGCATTACTAAAAACATTATGGCACTCACATCTGTATGTACGAATATTGGAGCAGCTCGGAGGAGGAAGAGGAAAGAAGGAAAAAATGAGCGGAAGGACGTCGTGGTTAGCCAGTCTAGATCAGCGGACTACCCTGTTTTGGAGGCAGCAGGGAGAGGGGGTAAATATTTAAAGGGACGCACGACAATTTTCAGTATATTTTGAGATCATAGACATATAATTACATTTAAATTTAGCATAGCAAAATGCGATACAGTTAGAGGGGCGCCGTATTGGGGCGGTAAGGAAATTTTCGACCATCCGGTGTTCTTTACCGTACGCTGAATAAGAAGTGTTCGTACATGGCCTTCTAACATTCCTCTTCCACGAAAATTTGACCAACACAGCCGGGACAGAACCCTTAACCCACCGGTGAGCAGCCAAGCGCCTGATCCACCGTCGCATGACCTTTTGAAGAAGCAGAGTGGAGGGCAACGCAAAAGGTAGGCTTCTGGTGCTTCGTTTTTGCCGCGCTATGTGATTTTAGGAGAATTAGAGCCACCGCACGGCAGCGATCGAAGTCATATTGATGTGAGCTTCTCAGTATGAAATGTAGAGGGCAGAAGCGCTGTGCTGCGTGGCATCGCGTAGTGGCAGTTCATAGAAAGCTTCAGCTCACATTGGTGAAACACTTAGTGATAACTTTATTACCAAGCTAAGCTCAAGTTCTTAAGCTTCTCTCGACATTGATTAGAAAATGTTTTTTTTTTTTGAAATGTTTCTTACCAATGTAAGTACGCTTGTGAAAAAAGTATCAGATTTTTCTTGGAGCACGTGGACTGCAAATGAGTTCGCTGCAGTGATAGTGCCGAAGTAAAATGTGGGAGGGCGGATGATAAAAATATCAGGTCGTGAAGCGGTTTTCTGCACAGTTTTTTTTCTTACCTTTTTGAATAATAATAGTGCCAGACACTCTCGTTCGAAGATCATACGCGATATTTCCAACTTACTTGGCCAGTTGTGTAGGTTTAAATCGTTCGGTCGATCTACGTATCTGGGTATTTTTTAGTAGGCGTGGTAAATATGATTCATTATGAATGAACCAGGACAAATTATCTTTCAGTTAAGTTTAGCTATCTTTTTCTCGTTATCCACGATAACGAGCTCTCCACGCGAAAGCTTTCAATTTAACTATGACTAATGAAAGAACAAATGAGACTTTGTGCTTACCTTGTGGTTCTGGAATGCGGTGCTGAACACTGAGCGTTTGGGAAGTCTGTTCACTCGGCGGGAGGAACATGAGCACCACCCACACAAAGCGCCCCACCGGATGATGAACTGCACGGCGAGTGAACTAACAAGAGGTTAAGGATTGTTCACGCCTCCGTCTAGCAGGGGTCGTGCAACTATTCCCGAGTGACGACCCAGGCAACCGATGTTCACAGCGGCACGTGACCTATACTGATCGCCACAGAATGCACGTCTGCCGGCATTGCCACTGCCCTGTAAAGTAAGACAACGACCTGTTTCGACGCCTCTGATTGGCTCAGCTGTTGGCGAATACAGTCGCGTGACTGAAAAATCGAGCAGTGGAGGCTAAGCAGTCGCTTCCTTCTCCAATCCTATCGGCCCTCTATCTTCATTCCCCATACCCCATTCCTGTGCTGACCTGTTGAGGTGTCCTCGTAAGGAGAGACAGTTACGGGTCGGCGCTTTTCTTTTCTCCTGTTATAACCACTTATATGCACAGACTGCTCATACGGGACCACTCGCTTTGGGACTAATTTAGTACTGCGATCGTAAACTTGTCTTCGGAGTGTACGAGCCCATAGTCCTCGGTTACCACGAATGCCGGTTTACGTACGTTCTACCCCAAAGAAAGGAACGACGACGTATAACCCAATTATGAGCGAACGATGACTGCAGAAGACGAGATATTGATCCAACTACACAAATCCTTCAGTTCATATCCATAGCTACCGTCCTGTTTACGTCTTTCTTCCTTCGGGTTTGTTCCACCGCTCCTGCTAAGATGCACCAGTTCTACATAAATCAGCCCAGACCGAGGTACTTCAGGGACGTTATCACTGGCTTCGATCTCGCAGTTCTCGCAATATCACGGCCCCTTGCGCCGTAGCTTTTTTTGTTGTTGCTACCCCTTTGCCGCAAAATGAAAGAGAAAGTTTACACAGCACACGACTCCGTCATGCACCCGGGTGCTTCTGGTTGATCTGCACGCCTTTCAAACTTCCTGTCAAAATCTACATCTAGTGGGAAACTGAGGCCGAGATAACAAAAAATTCCGCCATATCCACGAAGTGAATGATGATGAGTGGGCGAAGCTCCGGAGGTAAACCTGGTAAACCATGAATCCTCTGTACATTTTGCCCACTCGATTTTATTACATCGCTCCCCCTAGCGTACGTCGCCGCACTAAATCGAACGATTGCCTTCAACCAATGACACGCGCCATATGTGACATCATTCCTATTTTATAAGATCTCGCGTCTTTCATCAACTACAAGTACCGCTTTCTAGTTTATAACATCTTGCATCTTTTCATCATCAGCTACAAGTACCACCATCTAGTAAACACTACAAGAACTAAACGAGAGGTGGCTACATACAGGAGACGGTACCGCCATCTAGTGAACACTGCAAGAACTAAACTAGAGGTGGCTACATACAGGGGACGGTACCGCCATCTAGTGAACACTGCAAGAACTAAACTAGAGGTGGCTCCATACAGGCTACAGGGGACGCACAGCCCACGCCCTAAGGAGCTTCGCCCCTAAAAAAATGCACAGCATATTTACGGAGTACATGATGATGAGTGGGGCGAAGCGTCCGTCAGGCCATCCGCGCTTTTATCCGTTAGTTCTTCCTTCCGTCCGTGCGTCCGTCAGCACGTCCATCCGACCGTGCATCGATCCATGCGTCTTTCTATGCGTCCGCGCGTTCTTCCATGCGTTCGTCCGTGCATCTGTCTGTCTGTCCGTCAATGAAGGGAACACTCTAAGCACCGCCACTTCGCATCTTTTCATGATAGATTAATCATATGGACGTACCGCCATGAAGAGGACATTCAAAGGACTAAACGAGAAGTGGCACGGCAGTATAGTGCCTTGAATAACGGCCGGACTATAGGAGCGGCACGGACGCACTCTCTTACGGCCAGCGCTTTGTATCCTTAGTTCCAACCTTTCAGCCCCGCTAGTTCATGGCACTGTGGTCCAACCCTTGCTAAGCCTTGCTGAAACCAAGGAGGTTACGCCCAGCGAGTTAAACGTGGCAACCTTTGCTGGTCAGATAGTGCTCAAAGTGCGTCCTTCTGCTGCTAGTTCTTTTTTTTTTCTCAGTAAACATCACATTCAAGGCAAATTCTGTTGGAGATAAAGTCAGCGATACTCGTCTTTGTAGGTTATTACCTCGGAAACAAATATATTTTTTTTATGAGTAACGTGCGCGGGTTTGCTCCTCAATTCAAAATAGTGCGCGCGTGCCACTCCTCTAGTCCGACCATGGAGGTCGCTACCTATTACTACTACTACGACGACTACTAATACTACTATTACTACTACAAACATCGCGGACGCACGACCCACGGCTTAAGCAGCTTCGCTTCTAAAACGGATTGATATGTGGGGTTTAACGTCCCAAAACCACCATATGATTATGAGAGACGCCGTAGTGGAGGGCTCCGGAAATTTCGACCACCTGGGGTTCTTCAACGTGCACCCAAATATGAGCACACGGGCCTACAACATTTCCGCCTCCATAGGAAATGCAGCCGCCGCAGCCGGGATTCGATCCTACGACCATCGAGTCAACAGTCGAACCCCACCGTGGTCGCTACACTACCAAGGCGGATGACGGCTAAGGTAACGCTAGCTTTGGTGTGCTCCGGTGTAAGTGCTTAAGAATATATATATATATATATATATATATATATATATATATATATATATATATATATATATATATATATATATATATATATATATATATATATATATATATATATATATATATATAAAGCTGCCCCCATCTACCGGGGAAACTCGAGTAAATGCGTTACACAGTAGTTTGGGTATCGGTATTGCATGAATGTTGCTTGATTAGGTATGGTTTGGGAATGCTTAATTATCACTTCGTTCTTATTATCTTTATTTACTGACTGAAGTAGAAGCGTTACCTCCAACAAGTCGTGGGATGCTGACGTTGGGTTGTGCCCTACTACTGGTCGAAAGTACTGTAGCTTCCATCGTATCGACTCGAGTCAAGCGAAAGCCAAGTAATGACGCCCCTGACTGAATTCCGAGCACGCGCTCCGCCGCTTATGTACACACGAACCGCGTTCGAGGAAGAGGAGAACGGGGGAGAGGTCCGGACCTCTACCACGCATGCTCGGCTTGCTGAACGCCTGGTGGAGCACTTGGAGCGACAGTTTTGCGGGTGTCTTCCTGGGCTGGCACGAAACGCGAGCATGCACAGTGGCGGGGAGGGGGGGGGGGGGGGGGATGGCGCTGCCAAAGCTGAAGCGTAACATTGTGCGACTAACAAATACTCCTCATTTAAAATAGCTCAAGTTGTACATGCTGGAAACAAAACATGCTGTAAATGGCAAAAACTCTATACGCTGAAAAAACTCCCAAGCATTTCCCCGAGGGTGAACATGGTTAAGTGCGAATACACGGGGTGATGCTATGAGGGGTATTTATTAATTCGCACTATTATATTTATTAATCACACTATGGTGCCTTTATGGTGTAATGGTTCCTGGGAATCGCAATTTGATCACACGGGGGAGTTTACGTTAACTCACTGGCGAATGCCAACGGATTTTAACTTTACTCCCCCTCACGACCCGCTCTCGACGGGAGACTGAGAGAGAAGGCGGGCGCGCGAGAGAGAGGGGTGCGCGCGCAGCTGCAGCGAGCGAGGAGAGTGGAGGATCGAGCGAAGGGGGAAGGGGTATAAGGCGCGTTACTGACACCGATATCAGCGTCGCGTCCGTTGCTTATTCGGTAGAGCGTCGCGCTGCGGCCCGCCAAGTCCTCTTTCTTTTAAATATAGAGAGAATACTGCGGACGCCGCCGACGGCGGTGGATGGTTTGGGGTCGCTTATAAAGTGTATTCACACTAAAAAAAAAAAAGAACGTACGCATAACTAGGCCCTAAGTTTTCGCGTATCAATCCACGAATGCTGTACAGCGCCATTCGCTCTAGTTGGGGACGTGCAGAGCTGCGGGCCACCGCCACGAAGCCGGTTCGCTCCAATTATTTGTCTGTTTCTACACGCTCACGACATGAACGCGGCACACTGCATTGAGTGTGAGACAGACTGTGTCATTTTCCATGCGATGCGGCATCGGATGACTCTGCCCATAGCGTACGACGTTTCGAAACACATGGGACGAATGAGTAATCAACGGCAGGCTCCAGACCCATGCACAGTTTTAGTATCCTCGTAATAAAGCACAAAACAGATAGCTTTGCGCAGCCAAACTTCTATTTATAAACAAAACGAGTAAAACTACGACATCCCGAACGACAAGCACGTCGCAACAGCGGCATCAGCTGAACCCTGACGACTCCGCAAGGTGGCGTGGCGGGCGCCGGCCATCGCCTACGCCATGCACAGGTGATCTCGTCATCAAGCACTTGTTTTCGAGAACCCTACCAAGCTTTGCACTCGTATGCAATGCGTCAGCATGCGCTAATAACTTACTCGATGGCGTCGATGTGAAGCGCGAAGCTGGAAGAAAAGCTAGCCGGCTTGCTGAGACGACGGTGTCGGTCTGTTCACCGGCGAATGACCGCGCATCACTGCTCACGATCTCGCAAATGGTTTGCAAACAAGCGTTCTCTTGCAGAAATTGCACACTCCAAACACAACTTTGTTTAATCCTGATTGATATCGCGTCACAAGCGAAATGTACTCGATGAATATCTTGGCAAATCCAGGCTTCACTACAAAGACTCGCCTTGGCCACGGGGATCTGAGCAGCGACAGGGAAAAGACACCACCAGCGGTGTGAAGACACACATCTCCTGAGCTGTCATGTGCCTGGTTTTATGCCCGCGGAACATGCGATGTGGCGGGGCGATGCGATGAAACGAGTTTCACTGTATCGCACCACACTTTTCGACTACAGGGTATCTCCGCTTGCGCAGTCACAGACGCAAAAAAAAAAAACGAATTGAAATCACTTTATCGCACACGATATACACGCGGGACAAGACAAGCCGGGCATGCCACTGTATGGCAAAGCATAGTAGGTGACAATTAAAAATAGACATCCCTCGTTTATCGACCAATCGAAAGCTTGTTTCATTCTGACGTCACGTGAACAAACAGCTGGCGCCACGACTTCTGCTGCAAAGCTAAAAGAATGAGGGGAAAGAATTACGTGCTCGTTCTCCATATTTTCAGAGGTGGTTTTGGGACCTTTTAAGGAGTGACTTATGCTCTGACGTAACGTTAGCTTTCATGTTTAATTTCACACGTCAGTCAGTGAAAAAAGGCGTATGCCACGGTGTGATTTACATTTCGCGTGTGATGCTGCATGTCTTACGTAAAAGTCGTAAATGTAATACTGCAGATTCTGATGATGATGTGTGGGGTTTAACGTTCCAAAACCATCATATGATTGTGAGAGACGCCGTAGTGGAGGGCTCCGGAAATTTTGACTACCTGGGGCTCTTTAACGTGCACCCAAATCTGAGCAAACGGGCCTACTACATTTCTGCCTCAATCGGAAAATGCAGCCGCCGCAGCTGGGATTCGATACTGCGACCTGCACCTTAACGGCCACCTTAGCCCTTAGCCACTAGACCACCGCGGCGGGGCTACTACGGATTCTAGCAACGCTTCAAGATAGTTTAACTGACTCTTAGGGGTACATATGCAATGCTTATTTACCTGTTATAACAGTGGGGTAAACATCTGAACCAAAATTGATGCTAAGCCAATATGACATATGTATCTCAGGAGTGCGAAATAGATGTTTATTGCATGATCATGAAAGTACACAGCTACCACTAGAACCACAATATATGTTACACCAAGAACATTCATGCGCATAGGGTACTTTTCCAAAGCAGTTTCGAGACCTGGCGTGGCTCTATGGTAGAACACTTCATTGCCACGCAGAATGCATGGGTTCCATTTGTGCTCGGATGAGGATTTCGATTCTTCGAATACGTCCAGTCAACGTGGCTGATGCCGCATTTTCTCGACGCTCTCTTGCTTAAATTAGCAATGCCCGTTTTCGCCATTCAGTGTCCGCTTTCGCCATGTCAGACACTTGCGGCGCACAACGCAGCCAGTGATATACGGGCGAGTGTCGCACGTGGTCGGAGGAAACAGCTTCATGACGTACAGCCGCGGCCACGCATGTGTAGAGCACGCAAGCAGCCGGTTTTTGCTCAGTGGGGCGCAACCTTGAGGCAGTATCGCGCTCTGGTGTGATCAGCCTCACAACTAGGACAGGAGTGCTCCCGATACACCACTTCAGAGCCCTAAACTGTCTCATGGTTTCGCGCGGCGGAGCAAAAACTGGCTGCTCGCGTGCTCTACACAGACGTGGCCACTTCTGTACGTGTCCGGTTGTTCTTGTCAATTACTAGATAAGTTCTTCAATGTAATGGATAACGTGACACATGAAATACAAAATGAACGATGCCACTCTTCACCTGCTTCAATTTCGTAATTTTTAAATGCCGAATAACACATTTATTATTTGATTATTATAAAAGTAATTAATGATTGATTGATTGATTGATTGATTAATTGATTGATAATGTAGGGGTTTCACGACCCAAAGCCACCATGCGTTCTTGGTTTTGCCTGCGAAACTCTAAGCGCACTAGTTATTATTTTTTTTCCCGGGTGATCATTATCAAGGTGCTCGGAAAATGAGAGGAAGAAGACTTCTACTTGGCGCTAGTGCGCGCTCGATATGCTACACATCGAGCATTACGCCAAGAGACGACGCCACGACAGCGTACAACAGCTTTGCCCCCTAAAGTTCTCCACGCTTAAGAAAACAGAAAAAAAAACTTACCTTCGACCGATGCCACGGTTGCGCTCTCGAGTCGAAGATATCACACGTGCATACATCTCAATAATGTACAGCATGTTGTTGTATCATTTTTTCGTAACCTTTTCTTTATTCATTATCGCTCAACATAGTTTGATTATGTACACTCGACGCGACCGCAGTGCTTCACAGAGGCATCGTTGGAAGGCCGCGATTCACACGCAGTCAACGTGAACTCTATAGAATACACTCTCTAAACACGATGTCGTTCACTTGTGCGCACAGAAAAAGTCAAGCCGCACTTTGTTTCGACACAAGCTGTACAATATAGAGGTTATATATTACAGACAGTGTTTCAATTTAAAAAAGAAACAACGCTTATGACTAAGCGCATGACATTCAAAACACCGTCACTCTTATGCTCTCACAGTTAACGCAATACGCAGTAGTTTTTTTTTTTTCATGAACAAACAGCTTATCTCATTGCATTTTAGTTCCATACATAACAGTTCCCACTTTCACGTGTAGAGCTCTAAATGCACTAGCACTGTAGAATTTCCTTGAAGACTTTGTATTTTCTTTCCACTTTCACCACAGAAAACTTAAGAATAATCGGTTTTTCTTTATAAGGTGACATTGACACTTCATGATAAAGGCCAAACCAGTTCAGGCTTTATGGTCGGATAAATTTTGTTCATTCGGTAATTAGTATCTTAACGTCTTATTCTAAAAAAGATGCTCAAATACTGTAGCTTACTTTCAACATTTATCAATTACATGGTTCAACAACCAAAATATTTTTAACAGCAAATCTTATTGGGTGTTTCCAATTAAAAAAAAGCTAGAAGAAACAAGATTCCGGGAAGTTGCGTTAGTGGTAAAGATGGGGGTGTGATATATCTCAAGTGTGCACAATCGTTCTTGCATTGAAAGCAGTGAATTGCTTTTTATTTGAAGCGAAAAAAAATAGTGTGGGCAACAATTTATTTTAGAAAACGGCGTTCTGTGGATATGCTAGTGCAATTGTTCGACACTTTTTGATATGTACGATCATCGTCCCACTACTCAAGAAAGAAGGACTTGTATTTCTGGCTGTATATTAGTTTCGAATAACATATTAGGTAACAAAATATCAACAGACCTATTTGTTCGAGCACGCTTTTCCAAAACGCGCGGAATGCTCCGAAGTAAAATGATGGGGTTTCTTGCAAAAATTTTAATGCTCGTACCTACAAGAACGTCTGGATTGAGTAGTAGCGTACACCTCCAGACTTGGTTTAAAGTTATAAGCCTAACGAACAAGCTTATATAAATTTTGAGATGAGGAGAATCTGGCTCGATTATTATTTCGTTTGTTCAAGCTTCGCGTAAAATAAAATCTATGTCTACGTTTCAAGGTAATAGGCTTGCTTTTGATAACAACTTTGCGATTACAGATAGCCACACAAATTGTAAATAGTGTTACGAAAAAAAACACGAAAAGTGATGGCATGTTAGACTATAATAAAAATATTCAAGACGTTCAAAACTGAGTTACATCATTTTATATTGTCTCACATTAGAGAAAACGCTTTAATCGATTGTTTTATTCAGTCACGAACCACTTTATCGCTATAATATTTGACGCTGCCAAAAATGTAGACAGCGAACGCTGCACTAGTTTTCAAAAAGTGTAAAGAAAAAAAGTCTGTTTAGCTGTTTTGGAATAACAACGTTTTTAATTTCGTTCGGAAAACACAGCGCTTCATACTCGCTCACATTCTTCGAGTAAGCCTTCTGCAAAAGAAAACTCTGGTTTCTGAAAGCACCAGTACCTGTGTGTCTCGCGTAACCACGTATTATTAGAACTTGCGACCACCGTGGGCAACTGCTGCAGTAATTGCAACTATAAAGATTATTTTCTCGTGTACCAATGCTCGAAATCTTCAATTTTTCTAGAAAAAAAAAACTATTTACATCGGCACGCTTGATTTTATCAACGGGTCATTTATGCGGAAAAATAAAAAAGTTAACTAGGCTCAAAAACATGTCGTTGATAGCGCATCATGCAAACCCAAAATTCATAATGAGCACGCAATGGTTTGCTGACGCCGGCTAAAACAGAGAAGTAAAACACTTTCACGAAACATTTGTTCGGAGACAGGTTACATTAAAATGTACTAAATTATTCGGTTAACTAGCACATTTGAAGTCCAGTTGACTAAACAAAAAGAAAAGGCGAGGTAGGGGGCACATCTTGAGTGTTGCTACGCAAAAGCAAGTGCGTTTCAGACGCTGACACGAGCGTATTATTTTCGCGGGGAACATACTAGACAATTTTTGCGTGTGTGCGTGTGGAAACACGTTTGGCTTAAAGTTTTACAGATTGCACATCATCCAAACTAGTTCAGCGAGCACATTCGGATGAACGAAGGGGTGTGAAACTCAAACAGAACAACAAACTATCCCGACCTACGGGCACGCAAGACTGAGAAACATAAGCGAAATACAAGGGCAACATTGTTGAGCGGAAACCCGCAAAGTACACACTGTTAGTGCGCGTAAAACTGAATTGCCATATTCGGTGCCTCTCAGTGTTGGATTCAGAGGGTGGGCGGTAAGAACGATCACCCTCCCCCGTCACTTCAATGCTCGTAGTCCACCTCCTATCACAAATTTGGACAAATGAGTGAAACCACAGTGAGCCCATATCAACAGTACTTATGTTATAAAGGGGTTTTTCCTGCTTGTAAAGTAAATGTTATCACCAAGGGCCCGCCCCCCCCCCTCCCCATCTTCATTGTTAATTCAGGTGACCGCCCCGCTAAAGTGAGTGGCTGGATCCGTCCCTGGTACATCTCCATTTCACAATGTTCGGATCTCCGTAGCTCTAAGATATGCAAGCCTCGTGCTTAGTCCAGGGACTAAAGCTAATGCAACTGAAAGGCCTTTGTTCAGGGTTTCATACTCAGCCCAGGAAGATTTTTCCTTTTCCGACTACAATGAGACACCCGTATCAATGGTACTTGTAGCATCATCCGGAAAACAGCACGTGATAAAAAAAGCATAACGCAGACATGTCTAACGAGACAACTGGCCCCTCGGGACAATTCTCTTTCCTTCGTTACTTCATTGCGAGGGCCTCATCCCGACAGACTTGCTGGGTGCGTGGTCAGCTGCCACCTCGTGCAAAGATTGCACGCCATGTGGCACCCTGTGGAAAAATGAATGTTCCACACCAGCCGCCTTGGCTGCGGGTGGCGCTGACAAACACACTGAGAGACTAAACGCACAACGTACCTGTACGATACTAACAACACCCAACAAAGTGTACGAGGTAGTGCCCTCCGCCATAGCTCACTTTGTATTGGAAGGTTGTGGTTACCGGCCTGACTAACCAAACGAGTTTTCTTTCATCCCTTTGAACTATTTCTAAGTTATTGTAATTAGTACCACGTAACTAAAATAATAAATAATATTCTTTGTGTATCTCCTAATTCCTTTGCTTGTTGTTTACATTTGCGTGTATTTAACAATGAAACGAGCCCCTCGAAAAATTTTCGTTATATCATTGAAGACATGTCTGAAAATACACATAAAAACAAAACCAAGAGTTTTGAAGAGGTTCACTAATGAGAAAAGACACGTGTTGTGTTCACCTGAACCCTCTCTCCCCCCTCCAAAAAAAATTACGCCCATTGAAAAGAAAACAAAAAACGGTCTTATTGTTTCATATACATGTGGACGCAACTGGACATTACAATCGCACGTAATGAAGCTTCCTAATCTTTCAACGAGTTACCAGGTGAGACAAGGACAGGTGGCGTAGATGATACACCAACACAAAACTAAGGCCACATTTTCTCGTCTTTTTTGTGTCTCGCCATTTCGATCACTCCGTTTGCAATCCACAACCATTCCGTCAACACTACAACCAAGGCGACGATTGCCAACCGTTTTCTCCACCAGACTAGGACTGCTTTAAAGAAACAAATAAATAAAGGAATACACTGCGTGCTTCGAAGCTGGAAATTCACCATAAGTAACTTTTTCTTCGGTCTCGCACTTGAGTAGCGACGATGACGTCGTCAGAGTCCTGAGCACCACATCTGCTTTTTTGTTGTTGTTGTTGTCGTTGCCGTGTTGCTTGCTGCGGCTATTGCACAATTTCCCGAGCCGTAAACGCTGCAGGGGATGGTCCTCAGTCCATTCTGCGCTGGCTCGAGTTGACCCATCGCTCGTTCTTCTCTGGTCACTTTTCGCTTACAGCGGCCACCGATACACGAAGAACAGCGCAGTGCTCCAGAGCAGCAGCTGACAAGAGCAGCAATGGAAGCTTGGGACGTTTCTGGACGAATCTGAGGCTGAAAATTTCAACAACGGTAAAAGAAGTGTATTAAGGCACGCTCATAAGGCCTACAAATTCAGGCTTTTACAAAAAAAAAGGATAAATTAACTTATCGCAATTGAAAGAGAACGTGCCGTAGGAATGCACAATCAGTCATAAGGTAGTTAATTGGCCCCAATGACTTTGTGGTAATTGTGTCTAAATACAAACCGCAGCGAAGACATCTCCGCCTGCATCCCAGATATTCGTGCCAATTTTCATCGTTATTTGCCAGAACCCAACTGTGACTAGCTGTTCTCAAAAGAACTACATGTTACGCATAGGTCATCAAAACTTGTACGTCTCACTCCGATTCACTCATGAAATATATTCTGAGCTTTGGACTCACTAGGACTCAGACTCGCGAAAACGTACCTGAGCTGGACTCAATCGGACTCACACCCACGAAAATTTACTGCAACCAGACTCGCTCGGATTTAACTCACATTACTCACCCGGACTCACTTTGACTCAGACTGACGGCTTGATCTGTGGGTGAGTCCCAGAGAGTCAACTCGTAAGTTTGCCGACATTTGACGTCATGTACGTATCCAGAAGGCTAGTTTTCAAGAAAGCCGCATCTAGGGAATGGCTCCCTGCACAATACCAGTGTAACTAGCTGTTTGGATTGTGGGGCTTATATAATGGGAGTCCCGGAGCTTCAAATTTTTCGCGTCGAGCTGAACGACCTCACCGTTGACTGTAGTGGTAAAGTGGGGTGCTTCAGACGCATCATGAGCCATGAAGGTTGCACGTGTCATCGCACAGTGAACCGTCGCACAACGGTTTCAATTGAGCCAGAATTGAGTTTCTACAGCGGCACAAGCTGGTTGAAGTAAAGAGAGTGTCTGTTTGATGAAAGCTCAAATACGGCACATGTAGGTGGTGTTCTGCAATGCCACGGCAGCGTTGCAGACGCAAGCTTTTTTTTTTCCTTAAGGCGACTCTTTTGTTACAACACACTCACGCTAGTAATCACAGAGCTTCATTGAGGTCGCTCTGCTATCCCACTGTAATAGGTTTATCTTTACTGCAGTGAGAAATTCAATGAGCGTGTCATTGCTCGTCATTGGCTACTGGCGTCCTCTACTCCTGGTAAAGGGCAGGTAACTTACTCGCAACGTCAAACTGACTAAGCTTTCGTAACGCAGCTCCTTAAAACTTCACGATGTTCACCTGCTTTTCGAAGGGCCATCCAGTGGTTTGAGGAGGCTTTGGCAAATCAACGGAGAAAATGAGGCGACGACCCGTCTAACAGGCGTGAAGGAACCCAAGTAACTGACGCCTAGTCGGAGCACAAAATCCTCGAGGTCTAGGCGCTGAGATTATCGGAGTCTAATAGCCGTAATCTTAAGATATGACACATCCGCGCCCTGTGAGGCCGGGGACTTTCTACACGCCGGATGTGTAAATAAATGTCATTTCTCTCTCTCTCTTCACCCGTTTTTGATCCGTCCGGGCGCCGTGCACCATCGAAGTGCGGTTGCAAAACATCTGTGCGCAAAACTTTCTACGTATAGTTTATTAATATAAAAGACCGCAACCGAGTAAAAACACCAATATTTAGTCACCCATCAATCACAGCATACAATAGACCAAGCGGCCAACAATAACAAAATGAAAGGCTCTTAGGTAGAACAAAATAGAAGATCAAGGCACCACAAAAGCTGACAACGCCCTCAGACACTGTGTCCAATTGACACCGTCGAAAAGGTTTGTGTGTCACAAACATTGCATGAAACTCCTCTGAAACTCCGTATATATAGCATGTAAGTGACTGTATGGTATATATGGCTATAAATTCAGACATTCAGAAGTTTCCTAGCCAGTGCTAGAAGGTGGCCACTGCCAAAAAGTGCTATTATTTGGTCCGTGGATTGATACTACGATTGGTAAGCACAAAATAAAAGCGCATGCTAATTTTCTTGTGTCTCGTGGTACTAAGCGAGTGGTTCTAGTGATGCTTCTGTCCAATATCAGCAACCATTTCTTTAGTAGATGCAAAGATACCAAGACGCAAATGGCTAGAATTGTTATTACTAAATAAGCACTTGAATTTTCTCACATGAGCCACCTCGATTCCTTTCTGGCGGCTCGAAGTGTACCCGATCAAGGGGTCTGTGTCCTGATCGACTTTGTTCGTTGGAAGGAACTCCTGCATCTGAAAAATAAGAGAGAGACATTTCCAACTTTTCAATTAGGCGAGGTTAAGTATTCTGCTCCACACATGAATGTGGTGTCGCCGTTTTTCATGCGTGAGCAATAACTTTCTTCGTGTATGACCTGCGTATTATGCGTTATTTCACATGCTTAGTCCTACTCGTGCATATGCATTATATAGCATGCGTCCTTGAATCTCAAGAAGATTTACGCCATTCCGTATAATGATATGAGGGGCTGAACGTCCTAAAACCACGATATGATTACTATAAGACGCTGTAGTGGAGGGCTCCTAAAATTTCGACCACTAGAGGTCCTTTAACCAGTACAGAAATCTCAGCACACGGGCCTACAGCATTATCGCCTCCATCGAAAATGCAGCCGCCGCAGCCGGGATTAGATTCCGTCACCTGCGGGTCAGAGGCCGAGTACCTTAGCCACTAGACCATCGCGGCGGGGCGCAAAGAGTGCTGATGTTTATGTTGCAAATTATTCACCCCTATACAGCACTGTAAGAGACGTCGCCCTAGAATTTATGTTGGAAATTATTAACCCCTATACAGCACTGTAAGAGTCGTTTCCCTGGAATGAAGTCAGTTTCCAACAAGTGCCAAATGAAACTATTGAAGGATGAAAGTTCAGCCATACAGGCCTAAATCCGCAACTTCTCTTCAGTAATGTGCACAGAGTTCTCACTATAAATAAGACCACATGTTTCTACAAACTGGACATGTCGACAGTTAACAGTTAATAAAATAGCAATTTTGGCAAGGGCATGGAGAAGATAGGGGCACTCTAAATTTAAGCAACATACAGCGCTTTTTTTACATGTTACACTCATATTCGTAATGCCTTGCCGAAATAGAGATGAAAAATGGAACAGTGGTGTGCGAAATACTACATTATATAAGATTAGGTCACATGATTAAGCAAAGTTCTCTTTCTACATACTTTGTAGTAATCGAAATGATATCGAGAAGGCTATAGTAATAAGTTTGTATCTTTTAATGACTTTATTTGGTTTTTTTGGTGAGGCTGGCACTCTTGCCTTACAAAGATCTTCGCTCCACGTTTAATTACAACCTTAAGAACTTCGAGCTAGCAGCGTGCTCAACAATTCCAAGAGAAAAGGACCATCTCGAAAGCAGCAGCATTCTTCTACAGTGGCACAGGACTTTTGGTTCACACTTTTATAAGGATGTAATTTCAGTAATAAATGCATCAATAACCAGTTTAACTGACCGGGCTGCGGAGAGTCCTTGGCGTTTTCGTCGAGGAATGATTTTGTAGCCGTTATCGAAAGGTCCGCTTGCGCCCTTAACCTCTGCAGGTCATCCCGGCCTGACACCTTGGCTGAAATCAGATTAGAGCGCTACAATGTCTTCGTTGCACCTACATCATCTATTTCGTCTTTTTATTTGTATCTCAAAAATTTTATGTTGTAAAAGTTGCTTGGAGAAAAGATGTTCTTGCTGTTGTCATGTCCTCAACTGATGTCATCAGGACTGAGGCTATATAATTATGTTATCTGGTTTGACAAAATATTGTATGATTTCACGGTTTGGTAATGAATGTCTCGCTTAAGTTATATATGTACCAATATATATTGCAGATATATAAAGTGAATATACTTCAGTGCGCCTACATTTTAACATATGTTATTAGGCGAGTAATCCGAAAGTAGGCAGGATGCTTAAACTGCACTTGACTACAACAGATGTCTTGGTACTTGAATTACTTATGCAAAAAGAATAAGAACTTTCAGCTAAGATCAAACTACTTGATTCGGAATGTACTGCCCTTTAACCATTTGTTTATGCGTTCTGTATTTTAGTTCGCGACGCACATTAGCGGTAATCAAAGAATCATGATGAAAGCGAGCTTACTTCTGGGCACCACTGCCTCTGTTGCTGGCGTCGGTCGGGCCAGAGTTGTCGGGTGTGGAATATCTGCAAGAGCAGGAGTTTCACATCTTTTGTTTCGCAATTTATCTTACACAATAAAAAGCGCCGAACGGATATTCTATTGAAATAGCGGCGGTATTAAAACAGCAGTTTAGCATCGTTGATGAACCTAAAAGCGCTGTGCCACGTATTTAGGTCAAATTATTCCAAAGTGCCTCAGCCCTGGTTGTATACTTTCCGCCAGTGAGAGTCAAGTGCGTTGCTGTCAGTGTTATGCTACTGCTGACGAGAGTTACGTTGCAGTGTTAACATGTATTTTAACCATAAGCACGTTAGAACGTGCGAAGAATAGTATTACTTCATTACCGCTTTCAGCCGTGCAAGTATTCCTGCTTCCCCATTCCGATTTCGGTCCACAGTACTAGTTGTAATGGTGTCAGTACGAGCAGCGTCCTAAAGAAACTTCCTCAGTCAACATTTCCAATGCCCACATGAAGGCAATTCCAAAATACACAGACTACAAATTAGGGTTGGTCTCTCTGACGAATCATACTGGATGCTCTTTCACATCTTTGCTGCCTTGCTTCATTTATTCTTTGCGTGTGATTTGTGTATTTTCCTTCTGTCTTCATCATCTTTCAAACATCAACATGTTATCCTCTCACCATTGAGAAATATGATTGAAGTGCTAATCCTCTCTCAAAACAGGGTGAAACTTCAAGGAGGCTTACATATGAAGCATCGAAATGACTTTCTCTGACAATCTTATTCACTCAACTTTTCAGTTGTTTCTAGATAAAGAACAGTACTTTTGAGGACCTGCAAGCGTATAAAACGGTTGCAGGGTTTGCCAATTCTCATCCAAGCTACCTCTCTTTCCTAACTTTCCTGCTTATTCCTCTTCCTCTCTATCTTCTAATTTTATTCCTTGTATTGCGCTTGTATCAAAGTTCGACATAAGTGTATTTCTTTAGGAACGAAGTGTTTTCTATCTCTGTAACAGAGGGTTGTCAATGGGTCATGGTCGAAGTAACCTAGTTTTCACGAAATTCAGTCTCCTTGTTATTTAAATACAAAGTTTGCCTAACCAAGCGTATTCTAGGCCTTGCTATTCTATCAATGTATTCTAATAGCTAAGGTTATTCTATTCTCCTACTCTAATAGCTAAGGTACTCACCGTGCAAGCGTATGAAGCCCTCTTTCTCGCCGAAGGTGTTCTTGGCGTGACACTTGTAGCGGCCGTAGTCGGACTGCCGGAGGTCGTGTATTTGGAGGCGCATGCGTATTCGGTAGGAGTCGACTTCTTCCGATATGGCGTACTTCTTGCTCCGGAGCAGGATCTGGTCGTCTCCGCGGATCCACGCGGTCAGCGGCCGTGGTGAGGCCTCCACCACGCACTCGAGGAACACCGATGTGCCAATGGCGGCACCCACCAACTGCTCCGAGACGCGGATCTTGGGCCGGACTGAAGCAAGGGAAAAATACAGCAGCCCGGCGAAAAAACTCAGTTTGCTAATGTTGTTAGGTGGCTGTGGCAGTGAAGCAGCTGAGGATGAAAAACAGTAGCAGTTAAAGATGAAACACTTTATTGGGCGAACTTGCGCCAAGAAAGAAAAGTGACATGCTCAGTGTGATGAAAATCTCTAGCACTTCATCGGTCTTCAGTGATAAAAAAAAAACTGATCCACGGTGACATACGTCGTCTTTTGCACAAGCATCACAATACATTCCTGTGTTATGACAGATTGTCACGTACACTATCAAAATTACTCAGACATACGCATCTGACATGGAATGTTTGTGGAATAGTCGGCGTTATTCGCAAAGCGCGCACTGAGCCGAGAAACGAAGTGTTCCACGAAAAAGTGATACAGGCGTTACCCATGAAATTAAAAAAAAACAAAATGTGCTAGTCGATATCACTCGAGTCGCTCGACAAAGCGAGAGGAGATATATAGAGAAAAAAGAGGGAGAAAAAGCTGCACGTTACCACGGAGTATTTACCTGTAATCTACAATAGCAATACCTCAACCTCAGATTGCTCCGATGACAACAATAGCCGTGGAACAATAACGGTGCCGAAAATTATTTCCGCGTAGCATTCAAAGGACAAACTGATATTTTATAGTTGGTAGTGCATAATTCGTGCGGCGACACAAAGAAATACACGGATGGTGAAAGATCCAGACGTGACACAACGCTGAATAACAACTCTTTAGACAACGAAGCATAGCTTTACCCCCACCGATAACTGCTCGCATGACTACGCATGCGCGGGGTTTAGCGGACGCTTGTAGCAATACCGGGCCAAATTTTCAGCGTAATATAAGACTGAGCGATGGGCTGCTTCACTCCTCCTTTTTTTTTTTTGTTGTGGTTGGGGAAAAATATTGAGGTCTAGTGAGAATCGAGGTGGACAGCCTGTGTACTGCCATTTTGCTCTGCGATAACAGTATATGGCAGCATCGTCATAATAAACCTTCCACGTGCGCAATGACGATGGCCCATTTCGGTATTTGCAAGGATTATAGGTTAACCTTCTAGCTCGACCGAGGGTGGCCGGCTGACCGGAGAACTGGCTAACCTTCCGGTCCTTCCTATCCTTCTTCTCCTACTCCTCCTTCAAAACTCACAACAGCTACGGTCATTCAAAACTGCACACATTTGTAACATACTTTTAGTGCAAAACGTGCATAGAAATTGTTCTTGCAGCTGAATTATAAGGTATTGATTTAAAGTTTCTATCACAGAATGGGTTTTACAATTCACACACGCAATGCATGTAACACCGTAAAACTTGCTTGCCTGTAAAGCGTGCTTCACCCTAGACAGTCAAGCTAAAGAAGGAGACGACTTCACGTAAACTTGAAAATTTTGCATAAATAGCGTGTACGCGATCTCCGTTTTTCTGCAGTAGAACCATAAAAGTATCAGGAAGTATAGTCAGCTAGTACAAAGAGGCAAAGATAGCAATTTACTGTGAAACCTCTGTCATGTGATCTGACAAATTACAGGGTGATAAAACTTTTATGAGGTCCCGGCCAAGGCCCATTGGCCTGCAACGTATTGGAGTACAGTTGTTGCGAACCTATTTTTACCACGCGATGTTTGCTACAAACGTACGCTAGCGCACCGGTACGAAGAGGTGTTCCGTGCTCTCGCGGAAGGCACGCTCGGGCGCCGGCAAACACGCTGCGTGACCGTCAGTGGTGCGTCATTGCCTCCGAAAAAGAGCGCACGAATCTTGAAGGCCTTAATTCGCCTTCGCGTTTAGAGTACAGATGGGGTTAGCGTCTCGCTTTTCTTTTTCCCCTCTTTTCATTTTTATTTTTTGGGGGCACATGTTCATGCTTGCGGCTGAGCTCGAAACAGCAGTGTTGTCGCACTGTGTTACCACGTGCCAGCCACATCAATGCAAGCCTTGTCTTCGCAGTCACACGCCCTGTGAAAGAAGACTGACAGTTCGACTGCGGGCCCATCACGAAATCCCATGAAATGTGTACAAGGACCACAACATTATAAGTGGGCAGTCATGGCGAAGGAGTTAGGCCTGCCAACGTTGATTTGCGCGGGAAACGAAAGCATTTGAGCAAACCTCCAGATTGTGCAGATGGGGCCGTAACTCTAGCGAAATACAGTTCTGCACTTTTCTAGCCTCCATCTACCCATGTAAAGTGCCTGAGTTACTTTCACCGCACTACTTTTTTTGTTTAGCAAAAAATTGCAGTAAGAATAGGAAGAGGTTATTAGCGATCATGGCTCACAACACATCTGGGTAAATAATTACACACGCGTGTGCACACTGTTTATTGACGAGTGCAAGTATGAATACTGATGTCTAAAAACTTTACTGGCAATTATTCAGAGCTGCACATGACATCGCTGCGGCCCAGAGAAAAAATACATAAAAATACACCAAAGCATGCCTTTTGTCGTATACTAATTTCCCGTGTTCTTTTTTTTTTTATTAAGCGGATTACTTATAGGAATATTCTTGGTGACCCCACAAGATTTGTATCACCAAATTTTAATGTATTTATTGTATTCAGTTTCTAAGGTGGTCTAGCCTGTAGCTCAGTTAATGCTTTTTCCGCTCTCTATACTACTGCGTTACCTTTGTTATCGCGCAATGCGTGGAAGATGTATGTGTTCTCGTTCAGCTACGCTCTGTTTTATTAGGTTAATTTCCTTCTCATCGATGTGACAGCTTTAGATTCCTTTTCAAACCCAAAATTTTATTTGTGGCGTCAGTGTTTCACGGCATCGGAGATGAATGATAGAAAACAATCGCCATACTTGATGACATTCCCACATGACGCCACAAGTTGCCAAGATTTGTGACATCACAGTATGCCACTTGACGTAACGTTACATAAGGCATCGTCACATGACATCGTAGCTTCCACAGAGGTGCTCTCAACACGAAGGCAATGCAACAGAGGGCTCCGGAAGTTTCGACCATCTGGTGTTCTTTAACATGCATTTAAAATTTAAGTAAATGGCTTTGGCGCATTTTCATCTCCATCGAAAACGTGGCAGCCACGGCCGGGGTTCGATTCAGTGACTTGCGGGTATACAATCGAGCACCATACCAATTATGGCGGGTAAAAATTTAAATTGCATCATCTTAAGACAGTGAACACACACGAAAACAAAAGAATAATGAAGGAACCAACACCATGAGCGCTGATGTCGTCGGATCAACTTCTAGTCGTCTTAAGTGATAAACCTTTGCAACTACGCTCATAGTTGATGGATTATTGAAATTTTCACGGCGTTGAATTCGTGAGGCAATTAGCTATTTCAGTGAATTCATTCCATGGTTACTTGAAAAAAGTCTTTCATGGCCCCCTTTTACGTGCACCGAAATCTGAGCACACAGGCATATAGCATCTTCGCCTCCTTTTAAAAAGCAGCCGCCGTGATACTGTGACTTTTTTATATAATTCTTTGATCTTTATAGCACATCATTTGTTGTTTTGACGTACACTGCTTATTCTATTGGCTTTCAGAAAAATAAAAATGCAAAACCAAGCTTGCCAACAACTATTCTTTTTCCTTTCTTTACACCTTGTAACCAGGACTCATGCATACGACCTCAGGGGCGTGTTGGCTTGCGTACCAAGTGTGATGTCAAAAATCCTCATGCTGTAAAAATGGTGATTTAATATCCACATGCCACTCACAGTTCACTTGCAAGAGTATCCTTTGGCTGACCGAGGGTGGAACTCCGTTTTTGGCGATGCACAGGTAGGCACCCATATCTTCTCGATTCACCTGGCTTATGTTGAGGAACTCTCCTTCCACCGTCATCACTGCGATACAACACACGCCATATGCGCTGACACTAAATAGTTACCGAAGATACGTCTTCAATATTAGGTACCGTGTTAATGTGATACAAAAGAAAGCATTGCCGGTATTTAGCTGAGCGAAAGAATTGCACTAAAAACCTGCCAGTTCTTGTAAACTCCTGTAATATAACATACTGGGGGCAAGAAGCCATTCAAATTACTTTGGTACAATTAAATCTACCTCGCTGGTTATCTACGTCTGCTTTAATCCATATACTGAACTTCTATTCAACTTTTATTCAAGCATCGTAAACAAAAAAAAACAATATCGTTCATTCCAGCAGCGTAAGTTAGTTTGAGGAGGGAAAAACTGGGCAAACCTGAGTTCTTACGGCCACTGTAGCGCTCAAGGTTGACCTCTCGGCCATCCTCTCGCCGCCAGAGGATCGTTGCCGGCGGATAGCCACTGGCTCGACAGTGCAGGCTCACGCGAGAGCCCTCGTCCACCGTAACATCTGAGCTCGTATCTTCGTCAAGGATGGAAGGCGGCACTGCACACAGACGCCACTAGGCACGCGTCACGAACCGGCTGACAGCGGAGATCGTTGTTGCGTAAGAAGCATTTATTTCACTCCCTGGTATGAATAAATGTATTTCATACTTGTAACGCCATTATATTTTATATATGAGCAGAACTACAGACGTGCCTATGCATGATAATAAAAGCAGTACCCGCATGTTCGAAGAATTGTACCATAACAATGTTCATAAATGACGATTTCAGTAAACTTTTATCTTGGCCTCTGACTAGCGAATGTGACTCAATATGGTAAAATGCTCTCAAAGAAAAGCCTTTGTGAATTCGGGCCAAGTTTTGTAGCAGTAGTTGTTCTATTCTGCTCGTTATGAATTGAAACTTCGGTGTGATCTCTTCTCATATCAGTTTCAGAAATAATCAGCGACCCAACCTAGTGAAAATAGAAAAGTGCGAGCACCAAGAAGGCCCCACTAAAAAAAGGTGTTTTGACACAGCATGCCCAGTGCCTTCGTTACAGCTTTAATGCAAGCAATCGTAGTGCTCATGTTGATCCTCTCCTCAAGGAGTCAACACAGCAAGGGCTTGTAAACGAGCACAATAACTTAAAAGCGTCACTGTGCAGTCTGTACTGCATTTCTCTTTACTGTCCCGTTAAGAAGAGTCAGAAGAAGGGCCCACCGAGCACGTCGAGGAATCCCACTTCTGTGATCATCGGCTCGGTGTTGATCTGGCACATGTAGAAGCCCTTGTCCGAGGGTTGCACGTTCCGTATGTGCAGCTGCCAGTGGCGCTCATTGTTGTCACTCACTCGCAGTCGTGGCTCCCCAACGATAATGTGCCGATGGTACGTGAGCAAAGTCTCTGTGTCCATCTTGATCCACGCCACCTGGAAAGGATTGGCGATAAATCATGGCGAACACGTTGTTACGAGGAGGAGGGAACATGAATAGCCTTCCAGCTGATGTCGTAAACAATAATGATTATGAATATTTCCGCATTTCTGTAGCGAATATTGCATACTCTGGCTCTTTTTAACTTACCGTACATTTCTAATTTACTGACATATTTTGCTTCTTTTTTGTTTTCAGTGCGTATGTGCTTTTAACAGACCCTGTCATAATGTCTCACGCGCTGAGGTGTATAATTAGATAAAATAAACATAAGCTAGCACCTGGTGGTGTTTTACGAGCCAATACCTCTGTTCGACTACTAGATACGTCTTGGGGGGGGGGGGGGGGGGGGCTCTAGTTTGAATTTAAATCTCCTGGGGTTCGTTAGTTAACGTCCACCTAAGTATAAGCACACTGGTCTTATTTGAATTTCTCCCCCACCGTAATGCGGCCACTGTGACCGGAAGTCGAACCTATGCCCTCGAGCTTACTAACAGAACGCAACCTTCAGCTAAGCTACTATGCAATGGGTGGAGTGAACAACAGGCCATCTCAATAGCGATGCGAATATATATTTCAAGAGACACATGTCCATGGTGAGGGCGAGGATGAGGATGAAAATATTGGAGCATTAATATATTAGAGATAAGAGATATTCATGCAAGGTTGTTGAACAAGACAGCTACGGGTGGTTTCGTTAACATGCATCACGACAATCTTGCTATGTTTAGAATATAACAGGTGGTTTGGAGTGGTGTAAAAATACAGTATTCATATCTTTGTCTGTCTGTAAGACTTGAAGCTTACCTCTACTGGTTAAAGAGCACAACCATGGCTAAATGGAAGTCGTAACCCAGTGAAGCACTGCCACACGTAAGAGGTAGAAAAATTGTGAAAACATAAATTTAGTTCGGGGTTTAGAAGCACATCACCCCTCTGTAATTGCCAAAGAACTTGCTGCACGCTTCGTGGAAACTGCCATTTGAATAATACATTGCCAACCGCACTCGAACATAGTGTTCCGCGAGGTACCTAATATATTCACCCATCTGCGGGAGACAGGCGGTGGCTAATCGAGCATCAACGCTTCGCGTGTTGCACGCGCCGTCCTTGCTCCACGGCCACGCAAGTTCCTTATTTTGTTTTAATATCACAGAAGACATACGCATGTACGGACTTCCATAAGACTTCCGTCAGTTTCGTGTTGTGGTCGGAGAACCTCGATTGATTTTTCGCTGAAGAATTTTAGTAAACAATGAAAATTTGTTGCTTGCTTCTAGATAACACATCCTGTGAGTACGCGGCTCATCATTAAAAAGGGTGCTGTGGTTGAAAGCGCGGACGGATTGTGATTTGTTGAAGCTATGCATGAGAGAGACAATGGTGAAGAACGGCGGTGCCAGTAGCATCCAGTGCAGGTTCTGTATTTTGTCTTTTTCGTCCCTCGCATGGCTCCGTCGTTCTGGTTGCTTTGCGATCCCAGAAAGGTAATAGCTATTGGTCGGGAAGCCCCCCCCCCCTCTCTCTTTTTTTTTTGTCACGTGGGCGGGAGCTTAACGAAGGAAATGCCCTAGCGAGCTAAGCGAATTGAAGGCCTCTTTCTTCACAGTATAACATCTCTCCCGGAATTGATTCGCCATACAAAGGAACAGCAAAGGGAAGAGAGGGAGCGGGGGCGAGGAGGGTGCAAACGAGATATAAGGAAAATGCAGGGGGCACACACCATGCGGGCAAGCACTGCCACTGGTAGACGAAATGACACCGAAAATAGGGCGGACAAATGGAAAAATCCGTTTAAGGACTTGGGGGGGGGGGGGGGGGGGAAGCGGCGGGCCGCCGAGGAAAATAGAAGTACGCTGAGAACTATTGACAAGAGCGGGACATGGGTGGGGTGCACGAGGTTGGTTTCAGTAAATGAGCGCAGTACGGCGAAAGCTTGGAAACCGCGTCGGCCATTCACCTCGACTGTATACAAACGAGGCAGCATGAACATTGGTAACATTACGTGGCGTGATGCGGGTAGTACCGATGTTTAGACCACGCCGCAGACGCAACAGACTACGACACCACGATGCCAATGTGTCTTGTGAAATATAGGGTTTTTGAATTTGACGTTAGTTGGTCTAACAGGGTAGTTGCTCATGAACTGAGCAAAAGATTTCAAATAGACAGGTATAAAATTCATAGGCGGTGTTGAAAATTTCTACCAAGCGTTTAAGTCAAATTATGCTCTGAAGCGATTAACGTACATTTGTTACATCTAATTGTCTGTTGGATTCATTTGGCCGGCGGCTGCCGAGCCGGTTGTAGCGAGGGCGATGTGGATCCTTCCTACTTGTGTCGGTGTCTGACCTAACTTTTCCAGCTGACTTAGTTAGGGACTCAATACAGTAACCGATCACACATGCATTAACCCCTCATTTCGGAAGGACAGATACTTACAAATGTTATTTGTTCCCTAGAACCATGTCGGAGTAGAACTTCACCAATGAACCTAGCTTAACTAGCTCATCACCCATGTCCTATTTTTGTACCACCATATTATTTGTATTCCTTGTATCAGATTCCTAGTAATTTTATACTACCGTATTTATATAATGGTATTCTGTTGCATTTTTTGTTTACATAACAGGAATCTTTCAGCGTTATGTTTCAGGTTTTGTATATTGTTTGGTATAAATGTATTGATATTCTGAATTCAAGTTCTTAGTTTGCATGTAAAATCAGTGCCCTTCCTGAACGGATCGAATTATATGTTATAAATAAAATAAAATAAATATTACATCATCCACTCAATATTGACTTTTAACTTAATTAACCAGGTAGGGATTCTTTCTGCGACAACGTTGATGAATGCCTCAGAAGCAGCCCGCTTCAAAATGATTCAGCACCACTTTTCATAACGCTACCTAATGGATACATAGAAACATAGAGCTGGTTCGCATCATTTGTATCTCTGGAATAAGGTCAATACATAACCGGCATTTAGGTGCTACTTCGTTTGCGATTGCATGATTGCAGTATTCGTAAAACTACGCAGCTAGCAGTCATGACTGAGTTGTTTCGGTCATTAGAGTATTATTAAAATTATGGCAACCCAGGTCCTTTCGTGCTATCATTTGGTGTGTCCCTTGTTTTGTTTTGTTTTGTTTTGTTTTAACCTCGCATGGTTCAATCATTCTGATGGAAGAGAGAGCGCTGTTTGAGGCAATGTGTGTTTAGCTTTGTCGTTTGGCTATAGTAATACAATCAATGTGTTGGAAATATTCAATTGCAACACCGTTGCTATTAGTGATTACAATAGCATGGATCAGCAGCACAGTATACCCTTAAAAATCATCCACCAATCTGATTGTCCCAAAAAAACTTCAATAATAACAGATGCCAGGCCACCTCTTATGAAGTGCAGTCACAACTACCTTCTTACGCGTAGAAAAGTGTCTGTTACTACGCACGTCCGTGGTAGGCGCAGCGCTGCACCGTATTGGCCGTACAGAAGCGTACAGAGAAATACATGTTGGCAGGCTGCTTCGCTTCATCGATGAACTGGATAGAACGACAAAAAAAGAAAAGAAAGAAAAAGAGCTCCGAATGATTGAAGAGTGAGATGGAAAAGCCATGCCGCGTAGTGGGTAGCAACTCGGCAACAAGAAAGGTAGAGGGGGAAAGGGGCGAGAGAGACGTCTGCGGGGCAGACGACGGCAGCCTGGGATCCAGACGGGAGCCGCGGCTCGGAGGGACGACGGAGGTCCGGACCTCCTCCCGAAATTGAGGGGGGTTCCGCCAAGCGTTGCTAATTCGCAGGAGCCAGTTCTCATCATGCCTTTTCTTTCTCCTCTTCCTCCCTCACTGAACTGCTTGTGTCTCCCACGCGTTTGTGTCTACCTCCCTGGTGTATGGGACCTACTATGCCGAAACTCCGCTCAGAATGACTCACTACACCGAGCAGTCTCCTGGGCTCGTTTGTGTGAGCCTCCCTCTCGATAGCTCTGCCTTGTGCTCCTTTAGATACATTCTTCTGTAAGTCTGATTCAGTTTAGACATTTCTTCCTCGAAAGACCTCTGTTTCTTGTACACATACCAGGGCGGCACACACCAACGCCAGCATCAAGGGACATGTCGGCTTCAGTTGGTTCAAATTACATCCCTTTTACTTCTTTTTTTTTCTATTTGGGGGATCATCTGTATGCCAGAGTCGTCGGTATTGAAAATAACTTTTTGTCGAAGTGTGAGTGCTGGGTAGTCTATCTGTTTTTAAGAGTAATTAAGTTAAACACCTTCCGAACAGCTTTGGGAGGTCTCAGCACTGGCAGGTTTCCCACTACACTAGTTCGTGGTACGATGTGTTCTGATAAATAAGCATACAAAAAAAGAGAAAATGTTTAAGGTGTACCTTCAGGCATGGAGCGCGATAACGTTCGGGCTCCTGTTCGCACTGCCATCTCGTTTGCTTGCCGTACATCGCTTCTCGGTGGTCATCTTAATCGTGCCGCGTGGAAAGAACTTTGCAACATGACATCTGACACTGTGAACTCTTCTAAGGATCCTAGTGCAAGTAAAACTTCAAAGTACCCACCTAACCATTATTTATCTATTTTTGAAGCAGCGAAATATCCACTTCAATAGCAGTTGTGAAGTACCCATCGTGCAACGCGAGACAATAAGCACCCCCCTATAAGTGAACACTTGTATGATGGTGTGGCCTGACGATGACGATGAAATGTGGCTGAGTTCTTAGAAATGGTTGGCCAGCTTTCAACCACTCACTGATTACGCATTTCCGACTGTATGATGAATGGTGTGATCCTACGCTTTTGTCGCGCGATAATACACCGGTTAAGTTGGCTCTTCAACCACCATGCATGGCAGCAGCATAAAATCTTTTTCCGGAAGCATTTTCAAGAGCTGCCGTGACTCTGTGTCAGAGTTGTTCAATACTACGCAAAATACATCAGTAGTACAACGCGAAATACGACGCAAAATGATTGCGATGACATCAGAGAGACCGCCTATAATTAATCACTAGTAATCGATCTAACTGCACTAAATAAAGAACGCTCCGTACAGGAAGAGGCACAATAAACGGCTGCTGCTTGTTCGTTTCTGTTCGATTCATTTAGAAAAAAAAATCTGCGGATGATACTGTGGGGAATGGGGCGAGTGGTTCAAAATTCAATTTTCGCGTTGTTACACAGGGCAGGTGAAGCCACCTAGCGGGACGCAGTTGAAACAAAAAACGTCTGCAATCTCGAAGCCAATGGCGGGAAATTGATTAATGGCTGTTGCTGCTTCTATGGCTCCCGCTGCTTTTACTCTGCTGCTGCTAGCGCAGTAAAGCCGGGTAACGTTGTGCATGGCAACAGTGACGTGAGACGGTCGGTCCGCTTCTTTCTTGAAGCGGGTAATTTGAAGTGCGCTAACTCGATGCAGAGCACTAAAGCATCATTTTATTTCAAAATAGGCCCTTCCTTGGCACAAAAGTAACACTACCAGGTTTCCGGACCGCCATTTCAACAATCAACGTCGACTTAATAATTGACTTTAGTTTTCCTTTAACAGTGATAAATCAAAAGCACCACTCCAGCTGCTCACTACGAACAACCGTTCAACTTCCACGTTTTGCCTTTTACGTTGTCTAACACCTGAGGATGTCTTATGAGACTTATTTGGATATAAAGCGCACTATACTGTTCAGTATTCTATTCTATTTACATACCGCATGTACATTTGCCAGCAATTGAGCGTGATTTTATCTTTCACATTCAATATTTGAGAACGATACATTTTTTTATTCTGCAACAACGGGGCCTATGCATGCTTAGCTGGTCCTCAACAAGAAGTCGAAATGGGCCTTCTTGAGACCACCCAAAAGAAAAGTACCAGCGTCCTCGACATCATCTGAGTGACCGTCACACAGCATATCATAGTGCCTCGGTTGGTCGTTTCTTCACTTTATATGCAACTAAACTCGAAGAAACGTGTCACCCGCCATAGTGGCCTAGTGGTTAGGGTGTTCCAATCCTGACCCGCAAGTTGCGGGACCGAATACTGGCCGTGGCGGCGGCATTTTTGATGGAGCCCAAAATGCTTGAGGCCCGTGTGCTTAGATTTGGATGCACGTTAAAAAACAACAGGTGGACAAAAATTTTTCTGGAGCCCACTACCACGGCACCTCTCATAATAAATTCGTGGTTTTGGGACTGAAACCCAAATGTACTATAATAATATTGTTACGATGGAAGCTGGAGGCCTGAGAGCAGCGAAACTACTTCTCCTAACTGAACTTGAGGTTGGTGTAAGTGCTAGCCGCTACAAGTTTTATTCTTGTGCTATTGACAAATGTTACATACGAGCTCCTTTATTATTCGACTGCTGCTTAAAACATGCATTAAAGATTTGATATATGATGTGCGTTTTAGAGTTAAGAAGAGAATTTGTGCGTCACACCACGGACACCGGCGTAACAATACCGAAGTTCTGACATACTATTTGTACTTCGTAATTAGTGTGCAAAGTCTTCAGGAATGTATAAGAACGAATCTACTTATTGCTATGTGGTTACGAAAAGAAGTTCAAAGCATGCGTAGCGGCAAAGCACAGTAAATTTCGAGACGGCTGATGAGATAGCTACTGCGCTACAGCCGTGTCACAAACCGAAGCGGATGCCGCAATCATCGTGCCTGAGTAGCAATGTTCTGTCTCATCTCTATCGGTGCTCACGGAAGCCACGGGACAATGACACGTCAGTGGGCACATATATACAAGAGGAAATGAATGCAGGAGGCGGTTCAATAATAATGATATCTAGAGTTTTGCGTGCCAAACCACGATATAGTTATGAGAGACGCCGTCATGGAGGGCACCGGAAATTTTAAATTTTGACGTGCGCGGACAACACGCAGAACACGGGACTCCAACACTACGCTTCCATCGAATTGTGATCGCTGCGGCTGGTGTCGAATCCGCAGCATTCAGATCAGCAGCCAATCATCACAACTCTTCCACCGCGGTGAACCGTGGGCTGTTTAGAGGGCGCTTTCAGCGACTGTGTATCACCTGGATGATCTTGGATTCTCAAGGGACGTTGATGCAGTCCGCGCCTACATAACGGCGTGAGTTTTTGCAGAACAAGTCATAGCCGATACTCCGTGCGATACTTGATTAAATAATCAACCTCGCACCGAATGAACAATCACATAAAAAAAGAAACACACATAGACACCACGAGCACCCGTGGTGTCTGTGTGTGTTTCTTTTTTTATGTGATTGTTCATTCGGTGCGAGGTTGACTATTTAATCAAAACATGCACCAACTAGCCCAACAGCGAGTTCCACTACTAGAGTATAATCCGTCCCATACATCATTGTCTCCCACTAACAAGGATGCAAGTAGTGGTAATGGGAGGATCACACGACGAGGTTTAGAGATATCACACGACGCTATAAGTTTTGAATGCGCTTTTTCCCAGCACCTCATCAAAGGCGGAGCTAAAATTACACCATCTTCTGCTAAAGGAGATAGCTTGAGGCAATACGAAGCAGCGCGGGAGTGCACACATAGGTATTTTTGGTAACTTTTCCGTTAATGTTACGTACTTAGCGCTATCGTTTGGGTTCTATTTATGTTGTAATGTCGTGAACATAGAAACCTAGTCAAACCGATGCAAACGCAATGTGCACCCCCCCCCCCCCCCCCAAGGTGCTGCTTCGCTTCACCTCATGGTTCCCTTCAACGGAATATGGTGTAACTATATTGGAGTTTGCCCCGTCAAAGCCCCGGCGTTGAAGTTGTCTAGCGAGGCATTCTGCACGGGCGTTGGACTCTCGTCGTCCGTTCACAGCTGACGCGTTGGCTCGACGCTGACGCTAGGCTTCGACTTCGGCGTTGTGTACGGCAGATTTTGCTTGCCCACGCTGCCATTGCGTTTTGCCACATGAAGTCCGTGTTTCAACTGTAGCAGTTTGCCGCCGACGCTGAGGTCTGGCGGGTGGAGCAAAGGCAGCACCGACGCCACTCCCTCCACTCCGCCGCCTCGCGCCGCTCACGCGGGGAGATGGGCTCCCACCTCCTCTCACTCACGTGAGAGGGCGAAGAGTTGGCGCATGTGCAGTACAGGTGGTCACGTCACACGCACACCAAATTGAGCTCCGCCATAAGGTGCTTCGCATCTAAAAGCAGTCGATGGACTGGGGGCATTCAGAGATCAGAACTTGACCGAACCCGTTGATCTCATACCTCATACGCCTGACAAATAGGATCAACAACTGTGGCTTTACAGCACCTTTTATGCCCATAATAAGAAAATGTCAAGGGTTAACGAGAAGCAGTGGGGACGCTGACTCTAGCGATCGGAAACGCTAGAAGACTGTGTTGCACAGCTGTGCCTTTGAATATGAACTCAGGGCTGTCCAGCAGCTCGTGAAGGCTCAATAACTCTTGGCTGTCACCTGCGTTGTACCCCTTGCTTGTGCCTTACTCGCAGTACCTTAAACTAAAGTTCCTTTAATGTATGCATCTCTTTTTTTGCGACTCTCCCGTTACCATTTTTGACCATACGTTCGTTGGCTGCGAATCACGCGAAGCTAACTTGCGAAGATTACGCATGATTCACTCTCATCTGCAACACATTCCTGAAAGACATTCCTATGTTACTAACAGCGAATCCCATCCGAAATTTTTGTGACCCCTAGATGAATGTATAATTGCGCTACCCCCTTGTCTCACCACCTGTCATCACTTCCTATCCAGCTCCTCACGCCGCGCTGTTACGTCCAACAGCGCGCCTGTTTGACACGCACGTTTCTTTCGCCGGAGAGCGACGGTTCTCTCACAAAGGGTTCGAGACCGCCCCGGCGCGGCGCTTCGGACAGCGCCCTCCTGGCTCTCCTCGCGCATTGTGCACGCTCGCCTATCGGCTTAACAAGCTATTAAGGGCCGCGCCTGTGCTACAGTGCGCCGCCGGAACCCGTCCCCTCTCCTCCCCTCGAACGAAAGAGGCTGTGGACGTGCGGCCTCGGCTGCAAGTAAGAACTCCTCCGCTGCGTTCGCGCTGCCGCCAGCGGGGCCTCATTGTTCCTCCCCGAGAGGGCAGCGCGGTGTTCATAGACTATGGTCGTCTTAGCGGCGTACGCAGAAAACGGGCAGCGTCTCCGGTGGCGATCGCCTTCGAAAGCACCGGACTCATTGTGAGTCCGTAATTTGCGGGGCAGCGGCGCGCGCATTCAGCCTCGCAACCGGAACGTCACGCACAGCCCGTTGTATCATTGCGAGTTTACGATTTGGCATTGATGCCTTGTTACGCGTAGGCTACGAAAAGCGTTGTTTCACTTGTGGGCGTGCTGTGAGCTTAATGTGTCTTAAATATATCGCTCGTATTGCAGGGATTGTTTGACTGTAACGATGTCATCATCGGGTGTTTAAATGATACGCTTGACCCGTTTTTTTTTCAATTATATCAAATGCGATGTGGCAGAATGGAGCAATTGGCAGGTTGCGCTTTTCTAGTCAATGCGGATGCGAAAACTCTTGCTGAGTGTCTTAAGAAGTTAGTATAGGATCACCATGGCAAAACTCGTAGAATTAAGCTGTAAATGCGTCAGCTTTGTTCATCAATTCAAGCTTGTCGCAAGATCAAGATGTACATTCACGAAAAGTGTGGGAACACTCATGAGGATTAATTTACATTTTTTTCCAGAGTTATAACTCCACGTTCAGTTATACTTGCTGCATGTAAGAATAAAATCTTTGCAATAATCGCTGCTCGACACCTTACCTTGTTTTTTCCCAAGTTCTCAATGTGACATTCGAGAGTGGCTTCACGGCCTTGTGCGACGGTGACATTCTTGATACCACTGAGGAACCGGGGCCTCGAGGTGGACGCCTGGACCACACCTGAGATAGAGTCGAACGCATATATTTAGAGTTCACCTATGTCACTCGGATATACGAAACCATAGAGCGCTTTTACAAGCCGCCACTGCTGCACAGACGATTTTACCCCTGCTGCTCGAGGTGTCTGAGGTCTACCGGCCTCCATAAAAGACTGTGACCACGCGTCCTGCTACTCCTGGTCTACCATTCACAGTTGCTTGGTGCTTGTATCACTCCCTTTCTTATCTATACTTCTGTTTCTCACTCCATCTCACTCCACGATGTAAAATAATGCTACCATTTGCTCGAAAAACGAAAAAAAAAGCGCAGCTTGCCCAAAAAGTACAGAAGAGAGAGAGAGAAACGAGAAAAAAGGAAGGCAGGGAGGTTAACCAGATGCAAGTACCCGGTATGCTACCCTACACTGGGGTTGGGGAATAGGCGGTTGAAAGAGAAAGGGAGAGTTAAAAAATAAATAAGAAAAAAACACCGACACACACGCACACACAAAAATCAGTCTACTCAGAGGCGTTCCGACAGGCCAGTAGTTCGCAAAATGACCCCAGCCGCTGTCAGAAGAAAGTATACTGCGCCATCGTCATGACTCATCGTCACAGAAGAAAGCCGTGCAAGCGCTACTGGCCCTAAAGGTACAAGAATGTAGTCAACAACGGAGCTAGTATTCGACCTAACTTTTTGCCAATTTTTGCTGGTAATGCGGAGCTTTTCATAGAGGTTCTAAGTTTTGGCTAATGGTACCAATTGTGGTTATTCTAGACCACCCTTCTCCGGTATTTGTCGGTTCTTCACAGAACGCACGTGTCGCGTTTTTTTTTTTTGTCGGGGGAGGGGCGTATCACGTGACTAGCTGTTACGTATTGTGATTTTAGTCCCGTGATTAGCTGCTAGTTGGTTGTAGAGCATCCGCCTGAAAATTCCTTTGGTTAGCCTCTTTCGCTTGAGCATTATCTCTTTCAGCCGCTATAGTGCTTAGCGTGCATACCTTAGCAATTTAATGCCGTGCTGTTAAGCCCGACGACGCGGGTTCGTTTTTTGGTCTCGGCAAGCGAACTTCAATGAAAAAAGTTACCCGTATTCTTTAATTAAGGCACACGTTAGAGAAACCCAAGCGGTCAAAACGATTCCGCTGTCGACGATTATAAAACCGTGCGTCTCATGATCATATTGAGAGTTTCCACATAAAACCCTCAAGTTAATTCGACTCTTTCTCTCTCCCTCTATATATTCTGGCTTAGCTCTAGTAATGCCATCACTAACGAACCTGCCCGTCGATTGCTTGAAATTTGTTTTACCGCAACAACAGTGGAAACTGTTTTTATCGGTGATAATGATAGTGAGCCAAAAGTTAAAATTAGTCAAAACTAACAGAAAATGATGCCGAGAAAAGCATAGGGGTTGTTGTTAGTAGTAAAATTATTGTACGTGTGAAGAAAAAAAAAGTGGACAAAAAAACAACTTGCCGTGGGCAGGAACCGAACCTGCAACCTTCACTTAGCGGTAAAATCTATAATATGAGAACTTTAGTGGCTCCTCTGCCACTCAGAAATACAAGGAACGCAGAAAACAGTAGTGCAGCAGTTCACACACAGTATCTTCACAACGTGCATATCATTTACACTTGATCAACAGACACCCCACATACATTTTAAATGAAATATAGAGAGCAACGTCAGCACAAGAGAAAGAAAAGCAATGGTTATGCCCGATGACTGAACTTCTCTTTTGACCTTAAGAAAAGAACGGGTGTGTTCCAGCAAAACAAATGCGTTCCTAAAGAAATGACAGAGAGAAAGGATAAGGAAGAGCAAACCATGCGCATACACAAGCTTATACATGACCGCGCGCTGAACGCGCGATGATGTATGTGCTTTTCTGATGTATATTTTCTGATGCATACGCTTTTCTGAGGTATCCTATGATGTATCTTTTCTGAAATGGTCTGAACGAGCGTCCATGATTGACCTTTTCCGCGAAGTGTCGGTTGTCACGTTTGGTTGTCGAGTAGGGTGCACAGTACATTTACTCCCAAATATCAATCAATCAATCAATCAATCAATCAATCAACTTTTATTTCTCATAGAGAAATATGGGGGTGACGGAAAAAAAGCCGCAGTACTGCGGCTTGACAAAGCTCCGGCCCCCTACAAAGTCCAGCAGTAACAATGATCAACCACACAAAAATTGATTTTGCTGGAAAATAAAACATTTGATTTGAATGCACATTGACAGGAAGAGGCAAATGTAGCGATTTCTAGGAGAAACATGGGAGGACTTGGTCTTTATACATCATTATACATAGTAATACACATTCATAAGACTTATGGAAAAAAGGACAAAAAAGAAAAACACGAACAGTTGTAGGTAATGATTACGTGTACAACAGAAGTTGATAAATAATCCAACAAAAAAACTGCAAAGGCAATAAATCAGTATTACACTGAGAACATAAAAAAACGTTAAAAAACATGCCGTAGTCATTGGTAAACGACATGAACGTAACAGTCATTTGAACGAAATCTAAAACAGGTAATAGTTACCAACACTGAGCACATTTCTCTAGTATGAGAAATGTTATAGCCTCGGTTTATTATGTGGACCATGATAATAAGTCCTATTGGTGAAAAGAAGATTACAATTTCAACGCACAGTACAAAAAAATTCGTATGCAAAAAAAAAAAAACAAAAAAAGTAAACAATTTCCGAAAGAGAATGAGCAAGCCAAACGCACACAGACAAAAAGAGAAAAAAAACGCCATGTACAAACAGATGAACCGTGCGTATCATTCTGCGACTGATGAATACGACTAGATGTTAGTGTGAAACGAAGTCTAAACTTCACCCGATAAGAATGAGCGAAAGGTGCGTGCTGAGGCCGACTCAGTGGCTATGCCATGTTTTGCATATTTGTTTAAGATTACGGCTAGTTGATACGATACAGACTGATTGCCATAGTTTGTGCGGCATATTGGCTGGATCCAGTCATCCTGACTTCTTGTGTCGTATGTATAGTGACGTCTTGCTAGGCGAAACGAACTGATGAATTCGGTGTTATTAGTCCTCATGGCGAGACGGTATGTACAGGAAAGACGGAATGCGTAGACGAATTTAACTTTGAGTATATTATATGCTTCAAAATAAGGGGCAGTATGAGTAGCATACGGAACGTTGGCTATTGCACGAATTGCGCGCTTTTGGCATATACCGAGTTTTTTCAAGTTGTCAGAGGATGTAGTACCCCATACAAGATGACAATAATTTAATGTCGATAAAAATAATCCATTATATATCAGACGTTTAGCTTTTACTGGTAATATTTGACGGTTTTTATTAATTAATGCAGTGACGGAGTTTAACTTGTTGCAAACATTTTGCACATGCTTATTCCACGACAATGTTTCTGTGAAAGTGACACCCAAAGCTTTGATCTCTCTAACAACACTAATTTCGTCATTATCAAGATACAACTTTTTTGTCAGTTCAATAACTCTGTTTCTAGTGCGGAAAATTATGGCTTGAGTCTTTTTTGTGTTAATTTTCAAGGAATTTCTTTTTGACCACGCTGATACTTCTGCAAGCGCATCATTAGCTAAAGATACCAACCCATCCGGCTTTACTCCGCTGAAAAAAAAGGGCTGTATCATCGGCGTAACCTACCCACTTACAATTAGTAAAAGAGGAAAAAATGTCGTTTATGTAGACGATGAATAGGAGCGGGCCGAGTATACTGCCCTGGGGCACCCCGGACTTCAGGCGTTTAGTCTTTGAATCGAAAGTGTCATTTGTGACAAATAGACTTCTATGGCGAAGGTATGAACGCAGAAGGTCATTGGACCTCCCACGCACGCCATAGTGTTCTAGCTTATACAGTAGTAGGTTATGTTGCACACAATCAAAAGCTTTTGAGAAGTCGATGTATACACCTAGTACTATATTTTTATCTTCAAAGGCATCTATTATACATTCTTTTGAGCAAGTAGTGCTTGTTCTGTGGATTTTCCTTTCAAGAACCCGTACTGGGCCAATGAAATGAAAGAGTGTTTATTCAGGAAGCGAACAAGTCGTGCGTGAATAATCTTTTCCAGGCCTTTTGATAAGATTGGGAGTATAGAAATTGGTCTAAAATTTCCCAAATCATTTTCATCGCCCCCCTTGTGTATGGCAATTACCCTTGCTGTTTGCATTTTTTCTGGAAAACAGCTACTTTCAAGCACTAAATTGTACAGTGTTGTCAGAATAGGAGCAATAATGTCGATGATGTGCTTTATAGGGCGGATTTGCATGCCGTTTGCATCCAGTGATCTAGAAGTTTTTAAGCTCCTAAATATACCGACAACTTCACTCTCCGTTGTTGGGAAAAATACCATACTGGAGTAGGGCGAACTGGTACCTTGAATGGGATATGGATTTACGTTGCAAGCGCCTGACTGGCCTACCGCAATGAAATGGTCATTGAGTGCGTTTGACAAATCTGAACCGCACTTCATGAGACCGTTTACACACAGGCTCGAAATCGCACGGTCAGTCTTAGGATGAACTATGGCGTTTAGTCGTTTCCACAACAGCTCAGTGTTTGCCACGACAGAGAAATGCTTGAAAAAATATTCTTCCTTTGCTTTCTTTAGCGTAGCATTCAAACGATTTCGGAAAGATTTAAATTTTTTCCATGTTTCAGGGTTTCTGGTCCTGATGAAATCCCAATAAAGGTTATTTTTTACCTTGATTTGGCTGCGAAGGTAATTGGTTAGCCATGGTTTTCGCGATTTATTACTTCTATGCCTGACAACGTATGGGAAGTGCTTATTGTACAGTGTCCTCAGTTCAGCAATAAAGGTCTCGTACATGGAATTTGGGTCATGTTTTCTAAAAACTTGACGCCAGTCGTGGGCTTCAACCTCGTTACGGAAAGCGTCCAGAGATGCACTGTTTATATCTTGGAAACGCTGAGGCGGATCGATAATCCGCTTAGTTGGCACTTCATTTTCGATGAAAGTAAAGATGGGAAGATGGTCACTCATATCGCTTGCAATCGAACCGCTACAAAGGTTTTTTCTGTCGGTGTTAGTGATGAATAGATCGATAAGGGTATTTGACGAATGAGTAATGCGGGTAGAATTTACAATAGTGTTTACAAACCCGTTTGACTGCAGTAAAGCTGACAGTTCGATCTGATCTCTTGAGGTTTTTAGCATGTCTATATTGAAATCACCGGCAAGAAAAAGAGAATATTTGTTGGAACGAATGAAGTCAAAATATTCTTCAAGAAAACAGAAAAAGGTGTGTATATTGGCGTCAGGTGGGCGGTAGACGACACAAAAGATATTGGATCGACTACGCACACTTAGAACTTCGAAGTTAGCATTTGAAACGGAGAATTCGTCAATGATGCTCACGTTTAGCTCAGCCTTAGCCAACAACAGCACGCCCCCTCCTTTACGTTGAGAGCGGTTTAAAGCAAAGCCTTGGTAGCCTGGTTGGGCGAACGGCACGGAATACTTTGTGTACCACGTTTCAGATACCATGATGATATCAAACGGTACGCCCGTGCTAGCAAGAAATAGTTCGAATTCGTCATGTTTGGATTCCAGCGATCGCGCATTCACATGCAGAAAAGACAAGTGATCATATCCAGGTAGGTGTTTAAGTGAAGAAGGTTTTACAGCCATGACGGCAGTAATCTACAAGAAAAAAAGAAAAAAGGGCCACGTAGGCAACAGTCTCATAATTATGACGCGTCGGCTGACTGCGTCATCTTCTCCAAGTCGCTTGCGGAATTTAAGCGCAGAACGGCAGAGTTTTCGTCTCGACGAGCAAAAATTCGTCCATCCTTTGTCCAGACATATCGCCAGCCTGCCACCCTCTTCCTAGCTACAGCAGCACCGAGAAGTTGCTTATTCTGACGTGTCAGGTGCTCATTAACAAACACAGGTTTGTAGAACTACAACCAAGCAATGTGCCCGTTTGGCGAGTCTTCCTGGCCTTCGCCAGAAAAGAATTTCGCTTCTCACGACGGACAAAGCGCACAATTATGTTTGGTTCGCTGTGCTTAGTCGTGAAGACGCGGTGACAGATGTCAATATCGTCTTTCGATACCGATTCACCAATGAGCTGACCCATCTTCGAGACCACGTCAATCACATCTGGTTCTACCGGAACTCCCTTAATCTCTACATTATTGGAGCGAGTATATTGCTCCAATTCATCGACTCGCGCAGTCAACCTCTCGTTCTCTTCCTTTAGTTTCCGATTGCTTAACTTTAGCTCTTTTATCTCATTTATGAGCTCTTTTATGTCTTTGCCCATCTCAGTCACGCTGTCACAAGACTCGCTACAGTACTGAACGCTCTGTTTCAGTGAGCGAAGTTCTGACATCACCTCCTTTCTAAGGCTATCAATCCCCTGTTGCATTGTCATGCTATCGCTAAGTTTATCGTCAGTGTCCTCTTTACCCGTTTTTCGCGTGTTGCGGCCAGTCATTTCGAGATGGCCACAGACAGCAAGAACATGGAAACACAATGTTGAAAAAAAACGAATGCAAGTGACACAAGAACTCTGCTCGGCAGCAGTGCAAGAAAACAAGAAGGTACTATGGACTTAGGAGCACAAAATCTTGTGCTTACCTGCGAGATGAGAAGATGCCGATTAGTATGTGCACTGTTGACGCACTGCTGCCGAACAAAGTCGCCAGTCAATGTCACAGTGGTTTAAATAGGTGCTGTAGGTGTCGCTGACGCTTGCGCACGCGACGTTCCTTGTCAGGTGTCGCTGACGCTTGCGCATGCGACGTTCCTTGTCAGGTGTAGAGCAGCAGCACCGGGCGATGTCACCTTCCTGGTGCGGACGGTGATCGTGCTTCAAAGATAATCGTCCCACTGCGAGATGAGAAGATGCCGATTAGTATGTGCACTGTTGACGCACTGCTGCCGAACAAAGTCGCCAGTCAATGTCACAGTGGTTTAAATAGGTGCTGTAGGTGTCGCTGACGCTTGCGCACGCGACGTTCCTTGTCAGGTGTCGCTGACGCTTGCGCATGCGACGTTCCTTGTCAGGTGTAGAGCAGGCACCGGGCGATGTCACCTTACTGGTGCGGACGTGATCGTGCTTCAAAGATAATCGTCCCACTGCGATATGGAGAGATGCCGATTAGTATGTGCACTGTTGACGCACTGCTGCCGAATATATTGTTAGTAGTAAAGTTATTGTATGTGCGAAGAAAAAATTGGATGAAGAGACAACTTGCCGTGGGCAGGAACACAACCTGCGACGTTCACTTAGCGGTAAAATCTCTATTATGAGAACTTTACTGGCTCCTCTGCCATTCAGAAACTCAAGAAAAGCAGCAAACAGTGGTGCAGCAGTTCACACACAGGATCGTCACAACGTACACATCATATGCACATGATGAAGAGACACCCACATGCATTTAAATAAAATATAAAGAGCAATGTCAGCACAAGAGAAAGAAAAACAATGGTTATGCACGATGACTGAGCTTCTCTATCGACCCTAAGAAAAGGGCGGGTGTGTTCTAGCAAAACAAATGCGTTCCTAAAGAAATGACAAAGAGAAAAAATAAGAAAAAAACTAACCGTGCGCATACGCAAGCTCATACATCACCACGCGCTGAACGCACGATGATGTATGCGCTTTTCTGATGTACATTTTCTGATGCATACGCTTTTCTGAGGTATCTTATGATGTATCTTTTCTGAAATGGTCTCAACGAGCGTCCATGATTGACCTTTTCCGCGAAGTGTCGGTTGTCACGTTTGGTTGTCGAGTAAGGTGCACAGTACATTTACTCCAAAATATAAGCACTATCACGCAGAAGGTGCACAATCGTTGGTTTGCCCTCAAGACATCCTTCATGGGCTGAGTCAGCCTTCAGGGCTGACGCAGCCCTAAAGCACGAACTTCGACACAGCGTCATGCGAAAGTGCCGCGTTGACCCCGTTTGGTGCAGCCATCCTTGTTTTGTTTTTTGTTTTTTTCGATCAGTGTTGTCAGCACATGGAACGTTTTCTGGAGTTACGAATATGTATGAGCAAGGTTCCAGAAGGTAGGAGCTCACAGCCACTGGCTTATAGATGTGACTTGCATCGCAGTCACCCTGTAAAGTGGCAAATGACTTTATAAAATGTCAAGCATTTCTTAGCAAACTTCGGTGACTTTGAGCGTATATATCTATCTATCAAGCCACGTACAATTTTGCGCTCTCCATACCAAACTGTAATAAAACTTACTCCAAAATTGATATGGCGAAACATGATTGTATGACAAACATGAATGACTGGCCACATAAACATTATGAGTAGCTTGTAATAAATGGTATGGTTCACACGCCATGGCCGTGGTACTCCGGCTATTTCTTCAACTTGATATATTCACTGATTGGCATAATGAGGCAAGAGACACCCCTGCATGACAAACACAAATGACAGCTGCTAATATGAAAATTATGGCGTGCATGTCATGCAAATCATCATCTACATGCTGCACTCATGGTCGCTGGCGGTCATTTTGCTAGCTTGGTGTACATGAAAATCGGTATTATGTAACGTGTCTTTATGACGAATCTAAATGACAAGTTGTAAGTTGAAAAAAAAAATGTCATGTCATAGAAAGCATGAATTGCATGCCACGCTAATGTCACGTTCACGGTCATTCTGCTGACATGATATACACCAAAAGTGGTATTGTGTGACGTGACTTTATGATGAACATAAGTGGAAGGTGATAACATGAATATCGTAATATACATGTCATGTTCAACGCCGTTTACATGCCACGCTCATGGTGCACTTCCACTCAGATTGCTAACTTGATGTACACCAAAATTGGCATTGCGTAACATGATTTAACGATCAACATAAATAAAAAGCGATAACACAAAAATCAAGACATGCCTGTCATTTACTTACAACATGATATACATGCCATGCTCATGATGGTTTCGCCGTTATTTCGCACGCCTTATTTATGCCGAAATCGGTATTGCACGATGTGACCGTATGGCGAATATGAATGGCAGGTCCTTGCATGCAAATCATGACATGCATGTAGCGTACAGCATTACTTGCTGCTTGCTAGATGCTTCGCAATAAATCGATTCCCACAACGCGTAGGATCTGCCAGTTTTTTTTTTCTTTTTGCGATCTCTCATATAGTTTATGGTCATCGGCAGAACTTATTTTAAGAGTATTGTGATGTTCCCAATTGCACAGCAATTACGAAAGGAAATTTCTTGAGAGCTGACTTCTTTCTTTACCACAACCTTGTGAAAACAAGCAGGTAATGAACCCAAAGAAAGCATAAAGAATTTTAATTGTGATGTCCAGTGCAAACGCTAGACTATAACACAGTTGCACTTTTCCACTCTCTCCCTGTTTTATTGTAAGGTAAAGTAATATTAATTGATTATCGATATGAAGAAAGCTTCTATCTGTGCGAGATAGGTGTTTCCAATAAATAACAATACAAGCGGACGAAGCGACAACCTGCTGCCAGCAGTCTCCAAACCTGCAAGCTTGGGACCTGCGACCATACGAAGGTTGGATATTCGGTTTATACCGATGGCAAGTTGCGGTTTCTTTCACTGTTCTTTCTACGTCATAATTGCCACAAATTAATTCTAAGACAGTACAATTAAGGTCCTCCACGCATTACTTGGCTTCACAATCTGCTGGTTTTCAACAAAATAGCCCATCGAGTCACTCCCCTGAAATCATGACAAGTGCCTGTCGAACCAATTTCTATACAAGCTCAACTTGGGATACAAGAAACATTTCAAATGTCTGGAGCCGGAAAGCTCTCTGGTGCGGCGTCATTCGAAGGCACACTCCTTGGCAGGACTCACTTGGAGACGAGTAAGGAGCGTGTTTGTCTGAGAGTCGATAAACCTACTTGTAAGTGGAATGAGTGAACGTTGAGTCAACTCGGTCAATGCCTGTAACACCGTGTTGTCTGGAAGAAAGCGGAAGATCAAAGAATCCTGGCGTTTCGTGGAGGACCCGATAGAAGCGGTGAAGTCCATTGGCACTTAACGGTGCCGCCTTTAATGGAATTCCGTTAAGCAGTGCCGTGCTGTTGAGTACGCCATCGAAGAAAGCTATGCCCTGTTTTAGTTAGTTAGGAAAGCTGATTAGTTGACCGGGTTCTGGTTTATGGGCTGAAGTGGTGACCCACTCACACACTTATAGGTTTTCTAACGAACTATACTTTTCCTTTAATTCTTTTTTTCTTGTTATCATTTTGCATTCTTTGTTTAGATGAAAAAAATTCCAGTTAAGGCAAGCTTTTTGAAACGTGTGTCCTAATCACTTTCGTGTCACTTCGTCGTATCTTACTGCATTGTTCTTCAGAGTAAAGATAGTTCGTAAAACCACTGATCTCGGTGACCACATAAGGGCTCTGACATTGGACTACATCTCTATTTAGTTCACAATGGCCCCATAATAAACACCGCTAACTGTTGTCACTGCACTGCACAGTTGTCTTCGACACGCAGATCGCTTTAGAATAAAGTGTGCGCAAGACTACTGCATCACATGGTTTTACCTTTGAAGAACGCCAATAAACGTTGCCCGTTTCGAACAACCGTAGTGTAATACTATTTATGCATTGTCCTCCAGCACACGCTCAGTGTAGTTTGCCCCCTTTTACTTTTTCTGTATGAATTGCCCTTACTTCCAGGGTCAGGTAGTGAACAGCACGATGGTCTTCGCTATTTGCACTCTTTTTTTTTTTGTCTCCCTCTTACTTTGCGTAGTGACCAAGAATAGTCTGGGATGACATGTTCGATCATGTAGAAGACTACCCGTTAGTCACACTTGTGGTTCAGCGGCTAATCTGCCATTAAGCTGAATTCGCAAACGCGGATTGCATTCTCATCTGCAAACGACAGCACTTAAAAAGAACAAAATGTAAAAACAAGCAAAAAATGTGTACTTGCATTTACGTGCACACGAAGGAACGCGAGTGATCAACATTTTTACCCAGTCTTCCACTACGACAAGCCTCATAATCATAGAGAGATTACGACATGCGAAATGACATAAAGTTCATCTTCTATTGTGCTACAACCCACGAATGAAATCACTAGGTCAGTGACTCTTTCATGCGTTGCGAGAACTGTTAATATCAGCTGCAATTAGTGTGTACCCTCCCGGAATCCAGCCGCATTCGTTCTTTCACTAAAAAAGGAAAGAATGTACCTTGGTGTTTTCTGAGAATAATTGGCCGATTTGAATGCTCTTGAATGTGTGGTGCCATTTCCTCGTATGCATGAAATAAAGGATTCGTATTTTCGCTCCCTTCATGTCATCTACTCGTTTCACTTATGGGTGGTGCAACGAATAAGTACCGTTAAGGTAGAACATCATCTTTTCCCTAGCTCTTACTCCTTGTGGGCCGTGCAAACATTTTACGCTACGAATATTATACTGATACCATAAGATCACATTGATTCGTCGAACTTGATCTCTCGAACCTTTTTTTCTTTGTGAAATAGGTGTTTCCAAGCAAAAGCAATACCTGTGCATAAAAAATGAGCAATTCCGACTAGTAGTCTAACGATTGTACAGAACGCTTGGAACGACAGGATATTGAGTTAGTTGGCATCAATTCATGAGCGTAGAAGATGGCATCTGCCCACCTGCCTTATTCTGTGATGAACTTGGTAATAAAAGCTAGCACATTGTTCCTAACTTAAATACAGGAGTTGTACAAGCTCTGAATCAACTCTTCATTGCCTAAAACGGAGTACAACTGGAGTGACCAAGTTTGTTCTTGCCAACACATCTTGAATCTCACCTTGCGCGCACACTTGGAGCGTTTACAAGCGGGCAGGTCTATTGAACGTTTTCTATTGAATAAACAGGAGCCGTGAGTGTGCAGCGGCTGTGGCTGAAAGTGAGAGCAGAGGATTCCACCCGGTTCCAGCAATTCATCAAAAAAATAATATAACGTAAATACTTCAACTTCAAGCCAGTCAGGGAGTACCCTGGACCAGGTCTCGAAGCCGGACATGCCGGCCATTATTCATTGAAACCTGACCGATCGAAAATTGCAGGCCGGTGCTCGAATAGGGTCTATCGGAAGAACAAAACTGATGCAACGAGATAGGGGCAGGCATGGCGATTTTTCCCTTCACTTTCTGAACAGAACACGCTTGACGGGAAGCGAAAAGTTAGAACAATCCTCAGATATATGCGCTATTCAGTGTCAGAGGGAAAAATATCGAGTTACCTAGACGAGAAATTAAACAAACGAGAAAAAACGAAGAAATAGGAGAATGAAACAGTAGCATTCTCTGCGCCATGCCAGAGAGTTCAGGTGAATGCGGACTATTGCACAATTTTTTTATCATTATTTTGGAAGTACGTGAGGGCAGGCCTTGCCCTCTTATATAAGTCTGCGAAAGATTTAAAATCATTATATTCTTTCTCTAGAGAAATAAAAACAGTAACCAGTACATTGGCATAATGCACCATGCTCTTATAAGTTTCCCAAAACAATGCACCGTTATGAATAGAACAAGACAATGATGCTCATAACATCCGTGTCTGTTATCATTTTGGTTACTCATATTCCAACAAGAAGAAAAGAACACCTTTAATTTAGACTTTGCTACATCAGGCACCGTTAGCCAAGATTGTGTAGATTGCCGATATACCTCTTAAGTGGTTTGGAAGCCGGTCATCTCAAGCTCAGAATGTATGAGGGATCTTAAATAATGTGCATGGCGTCTTCAACATTACCACTGAGTCTTTCAGTTCTGCGTTTCTATCAAGATTATTATTCTAACGATTCTCTCATTTCCTCCATCTCTATTGTAGCGCTGCCATATACACGAACGTTCTGAGTCAACCTCCTTTCCTTTGTCTACTTTTCGGCTCCTCTTCGTCTCTCTCCCACTACCATATGTAACCCACGTAGCAGCTGGCTGGTTGGTTTAGAAGGACGTAGTTAGGTCACTCATAAGGATTTGCCAAAATGCGCGAAGGAACTGGTCGCACATAAGTAATAAACGTGATGAAATATTGCTTACAAGTCTCATAGTTCTTTTCTTTTCTTCAGTCAATTGTCACAACTGTCTCCTGGACAAGCAAGACATGGAATGTAGAGCGTGCAATCTCACTATATCAAGTTGCTAAATACTAAAAGTAGGTGGCGTGTACTAATTTAGCATTCCAAAACGAAAACGCAGGAAGCGTAAATACATAAAAAGTACTCTATTATAACACGGACGTTTTTGAAAGTCCAGCGATAAAAAATAATATTTAGGTAGATAAATACCCAAAATTTGCAGTCAGAAGCGCTGTCCGCAGTGCGCAAGGACTTCCGCTGATTCCTTTCACTTCTTCCTTCCCTTCCTCCCGTCGCGTTTCCGCCTGAAATACGCGAGCCCTTCAAGAGCGTTTTCTGCGCGTTTCGGACGTTAATTAAGGAATGTGATGAGAATCATGTCTAAACAGACGCTAGGGATGAAAGGAGAAACGTGTGTCTGTCGTCACACACTTAACAGGTCTGGTTGCCATCGGAGCGAGACGCTATGCAGCGAGCGCGCGGGTCCGGAGGACAGTTAATTAGGTGCCCACCCGCGTCTTCCGGTGGTGTCCGACCGCTACATAGCGCGCAGATGCGTGTTGTGTGGTGAGTGCGAGGGGACGTGCGCCCCGGCTTAACTTTCGGTTACTCGTCTTCCAGTTTCCCGCGTCACTGCTTTCACGCAACAAAGTAGAGATTCCCGAATCTGTCTCGTAAAATCACTCGCGTTGGCACTCGCTAAGAAATTTGTTAGACGTGAAAGAAGTAACAGCCGATAAGGAAGTGGCTAAGTCGCGCACTTCATGTGAGCTTCGCTTTGGTTGCCATGCAGTGTAGGAGTGAGCTACGTCACTCCGATAAAAGAAGCTCGACAGCGTCCACGCTCCTTGTGCGGGGCGTCAGTAGCCGTTAAGAATAAAGTGCTGCGACCACAACATGAGTTCTTCGAAGTTTCGAGAAGCAAGCGTGGACGTTCTCAACGCAGTTTACAGCCACGCTCAGGCTTATCTGAGCAGTTTCTAAACACAGTAGCTGCCTTTGGCCCACGAAGCACTTCTTTTTTTCTTTTGCGTAAGATAATGTGTCCATGGTAACCCTTCGCGACACCCTATATTTGATAACCACGAAATTTATGGGACAACGTGTGGCTACTTTTTTCGGCAACGTTTGTGCAATTTTTCACATGTGTTCTCCTGAATTTGCTATTAGAAACTGGTAGTATGAAATGTAATTGTAGGCAAGTCATATATATCTCTTGCGGAACACCTTCTGAAAGACTTGCCAGTATAATGAACATATACTACTGGTAATTTCGTTTCTCTGGTTGATCAATTATGTATAGAGTGCACTGAAGGAACCTAGCTGGCCAAAATTAATCAGCTGCATGTGCCTCACAACGCTGCGCCTCTTACTGATATTGTGGTTTTGTGACGAAAAACCCCAAAATTGGTTGTAGATAAAACAAAGAGATGATAAATAAGCCATTCATGAACTCTGAACACTTTTATTGGCGATGTTGCGGCAACTGCGGAAGTATACCGGTCAAACCGTCGTACCTTTACAGTGACAGCTGCGAATTTGTCATGTATCCCTGTCATGGCAACTGTCTATCAATCATAGAAAAACTAGAGAGAGAGAGAGAGAGAGAAAGAATCTCTTTAGTGAAAAGCTAAAGATGTTTGCCTGACTTGTTAACAGATGGCACGTACACCTTACGCACACATAGACACTAGAGATACTTTCACCCCACCTCATCAGGAGAGTACAGTGCTCAACTCGGCTGTCGATGTAACGACAGAGCGTTGCTCGCGGAACAGCACGAGCGACATCTGCAGTCGGAAATACGCCCCATTTGAGCATGCGCGGCACCAATGATGTACCTTGCCTGGCCTGTAGTTTCCACTTTTCTTTATCTCCGCGGCCGCGATGGCCGCTTTGGCCGTCGAAGCGCTGTTAACATTACAAAATCACTATAAAACAACAATAAAAAAGAAATATTCTCGCTTCGTGACATCATATCACAGCGACAATGGTTTTACTTCGTCTTTCTTTCTTGTTTTTTTTTTTTTGTTTTTTCGCGAAATCGCTCTCAGCGCTTTCGACGGCCAAAGCGGTTGTGGCATACGCGGCGATAAGCAGGGATCAGTTTTGCGAGGCAGGCACATCACTGGCGCCACGCATGCTCAGATGTGGCGTATTTGAAACTGCAGATGTCACCCATGCTGTTTTTCACGCCACGATCCGTCGTTATGGACAGCCGAGTTGAGTCCTGTATATTGTGAAAGCTAGGAGCGCCATCGATGGATATAGCCTATGGTCTCAATGGATTTAGACTGAAAGCAATCAATGCGCATTTCCCTGGCGAGATGTTCAGACCCTGTTCATTGAGGTACACCGATACCAACGTGGCAGCTTTCTCAAGCCTTGCACGTAACTGAGGCCTTGATACGCGCCCCGCCACGGTGGTCTAGTGGCTAAGGTACTCGGTTGCTGACCCGCAGGTCGCGGGATGAAATCTCGGCTGTGGCGGCTGCATTTCCGATGGAGGCGGACATGTTGTAGGCCCGTGTACTCAGATTTGGGTGCACGTTAAAGAACCCCAGGTGGTCAAAATTTTCGGAGCCCTCCACTACGGCGTCTCTCATAATCATATGGTGGTTTTGGGACGTTAAACCCCACAAATCATCAAATCAGGCCTTGATACGCAATATGTCCAGGCGCATATGTCATCAAAATACATAGACATGGCGGCTGGATAAAAAAGCGCAATTTTTGCATCCAGCCACCGTGACATAGATAGCTTGACAGACCGTTGTCAGAACAGTCAGTGCTCGAAAGCCGACACGGTCTGTCTTCGCAAAGAAAATTCGTCATAGCCTTATTGAACTTTTTGCGTGGCCTATTGAATAGGCACCCCCGATATTGTTATTTTTTTTGCGAGCATCTACTTTTCTCTCAGCTTTCCTTCTCATCTTTCTTCACTCTCTCCGTACGACAGGGTAGCAAACCGAATGCTACAATTCCGGTGGACCTCCCTGTCTTTCCCTTAATTGATTCTCTCTCTCTACGAGCGCATTATTGGTGAATAATGTTGGTGAAGAGTGGGAACTAACTTTTTATATTCTGAATATATTTCATCAGTTTTTACTCTATCGATCGTTTACTTTTGTTTTGTTTCGTTTTTCCTTGTCTCTCTGCTTTCTTCGGTTTTTATCAGCAGAGACATTTCACTCCTTGCACGGGCTATTGATTGCCCTGTTTTGAAGCCTGCTTATTAAGTGATATTAGGTGGGCAACGAAGCCAAGGATTTAATCAGCCGTATATAAACTTTCTCTGTACTTCCCTGGGTGCATCAGATAGTGCCCTGGTATGAGCCAAAAAGAATAATCTAACGTACTCTTCAGAGCCACCCCATTCTCCCCACCATTCGCGGTTTTTTTTTAATTCTAGTTGCGGTCACAAATATCGCAATAGAAATGCAAATCACTTTCATTTCGCAGCGCCAGAAGTTTGCCTTCCATCGAAGCTCTGGTCATTGTTCTTGTTTTTGCTCCAGAACAGCCAGCGAAGCGCGCCAGCCACTTATCAGCGCTGCTTTCGATGCGCTCTTATTGAGCCGGTAATTAAATTGTCAGAAATCCCCAAGAAAGAAATTATGTCTGAATTTATAATGAACTTTATTCGCCCACTTCGCCATAATAACTTTCATTTTCGCTAATCACAGCGACATTTCACCGCGTAAATTAGCATTTGCATTTTCCTTCCTCTTTATCACGTCGCCTGCGCGCCAGCTGTAGTTGCATTGCTTTCTATGTCATCTGGCAACTTTAGTGCCGCCTTATGTACTTCTCATACTCCACAACCCATAACTTCTCTTTCCTAAGTGCTCTTTTCTAAACAAAACCGAAAGCACGTAACATTTGTTCTGTGTCTTAGTATGCTTGCCCGTAAAAAGCTTGTGCTTGTATATACACTATTACTTTACCTAGTTGTTGTTACTTTTTTTGCTAAACATTGCCAAGCTTAACAGGCGTCACATGTAATCCTACAAATTCATAAGTGGTTTCAATTGCGAGCCCTTGCTCGGTTGCTCAAGATGACTGATGTGTTTTGTGTCTTTACATAGTATGGGGTCATTTACTACGCCACTTGATGTACAGCACCTCAGTTTCCCTAGCATCTTGCTTCGTACCGAAAACTGGTACTGCCGTATGCAGTTGCGAAACTGATAAAGCGTTCACACTGCAAGCGTTGAAGTAAAAAAAAAAAGAGCGTGAGCCTATGGAACGCTTATACACACTGGCGGATATTATACAAGCACTGTTCACTAATGTTGGCAAGTGTTCAGCGTCTAAGTAATTGAAGATAATTATAGGTAATTAAAGGCAGTTGTGATGTATTTTTCTCATGATTACCTCCATTTTCATCTTCATCATCGTCAGCCCGACTATATGCCCCCGCAGGACAAAGGCTTCTCCCTTCCGCCAATCAACCCTGTCATGTGCTTGCTGCTGCCACATTGTGCCTGCAAACTTCTTAATCTCATCTGCCCGCCTAACCTTGTGTGTCCTCCTCGCACGTTTGCCTTCTCTTGGAATTAACTCTGTAATCCTAATTGACCAGTGGTTATCTTGCCAATGTGCCCTGCCCATGTCCATTCCTTCTTCTTGATTTTGGCTGTGATGCTCTTAACACTCGTTACATCCCTGACCCAATCCGCTCTCTTCTTGTCTTACGAAATTATACCTATCGTTTCGTTCGCTGCATCATCCTTAATTAAAGTTGAACTCTCTTTGTAAGTCTCCAGCTTTCTGCTGCCTAGGCAAGTACGGGTAAGATGAGGCTGTTATATACCTTTCTGTAAAATGATAGTGGTAGACTACCATTCCTAAATTGAAAATGTTTGCCAAATGTGCTCCACCCCATACTTTTTCTTGTTGCTTCGGTCTCATTATACGGCGCCGCGGTTACTACCCCTCCTAAGTAGACGCATTCATTTACAACTTCCAGTGCCTACTAATCACAAACCACTGTTCTCTTACAAGACTGTCGAACATTACTCTAGTTTTCTGCATGTTAATTTTCAGACTTAGCATTCTGACTTCCATGTCCAATTCAGTACTCAGGAGTAACTTAGGAAACGAACTGCAATTCGTCCCCTAAACTACTAATCATTGCAACGCCATCAGGGCATCGTAGCTTACTAAGGTACTCCTCATTGTTTCTTATTCGTATATCTTTCCAATCTAGGTTTCTGAAATCCTTCTGAAAGCACACGATGAATTAAATTGGGGAGATAGTATCACCCTGCTTAAGATCTTCTTTTAATTGGGACCCTTTTTTATTCGCTGCTATTTTGCTGCTTGATTTCCTTTGTAATGTTGCCTCAGCGATCGTTTTTGTCTGTTGACCTAGAAGCACTTTGCAGTTGAAGATCCCTCATGTAAAACCCCTTCCTTGGGTCCTTTGAGGTACTGTAAATTAAATAAATAAATAAATAAATATTATACGCCAACGCCTGAAGATGCTCGACTCCTGACCTGAAAGATGCAGGTTCGATCCTGGCTGAGGTGATCACATTTGGATGTAGGTGATATGTCCGTGCGCTGTACGATTTCAGCGCACGTTGAACAACCTCAGGAAATCGAGGTTGTACGGATGCCTGTCTACTACGGCATCTTTCGAAGCCTGAGTCAGCATTAAACATCATAAACCGCAAGCCACTACAAAAAGATTGTTCAACTCTTTTCAACGTTTTCATGCAGTGATAAGAAGCCTTTTGGTGTTCCTACTTCACGGTCATTCCAATCAAATAATTTAAGTTCACTAGGCATTACTCCATCATAGTCAGCGTTTGTTTTGATTAGTACACGGCGTTAGTACTCCTTATCAGCAAATAACTTTAGTGAAATAACACACGTCAGTAGCTCTCGGATATCCTTTTCAAACCAAGGCATTGTGAGGTGTGTTGTACTGTTCATATAGGTCGAATTTTGAAAACTGCAATGTGAGCGCTGGCGCTGCTTCCTTTGGGCTTAGCGAAACGCTGCTCTTTCAAATCTAGTGCTGTTGGCGGAGTCCGCAGCCAATTTTGTTCTGCCCTTCACAGCATCGCTCACGTTACAGTAAAGAGCATTTATCACTGTAAACACATCGCAGCCCACCTTGTCTGAGACAACCCAAAGGTGCGACTTCCCACGACCTCATCATTGCAATAGCTCTTCTTCCATTCCACATAAGCCTCCAGATTTGCCGTCACTTGAGACAGAGTGGCCCGGTCTATGCCCGCGCTTGCATTACGGGCACAAAGGACAACATCGGTGCCGCCGTTATTTCGTCGCCGCCCTCAGAGAAATAGAGGCGAGTCCAGTGACTGGGCCGCGCGTTCTGCTTTCCTGCCAAGCCTTGTTTGCTCATTGTCTCACTCTTTACTTTAGCGCGCGCTTTCTGGGGTTAGAAATAATTGGCCAGTGCCTACTCAAGTTTCTGGACGACACATGCCTCTTGCGCCGCCTTTCGGCCGTGGCCAACTGCGAGAAACTGTGAGGAAAAGGAGAGTGCGAGGGCAAAACCTTTAGCTTCTGGCGGCCTAGCTCTCCGGTCCGTGCGCGTGTACTGCATGCGGAGATGTACCAAAAAGCAGTGGGTTCAGATGGTTGATGGAAGGGATTCAGCGGGTGTGAGGGTCACACAAGACTGAGACGAAGGGTTGTCTACTGCAGAACAACATGGCGAGGTCGAAGTAAAAGAGAAAACAGGGAGAGAGAAGAGAAAACGACAAGCGACAAAAGGGCGAAACGAGAAATCCGTAGATGGGAGAAAAGTGCCGTTCTGCGGGAAGAGGTACTGGGGAATGAGAGTAGGGAAAGGGGAGCCGAGGAGGAAAGTCAGTCCAGCGTTCACGAAACAAAACGTCTGCTGCTGTGAGCGCATGTGCGTCATCACTCCTGGCAGCAGCGTCGGCAGACAAACTCGAGCGCAAACTCATTTTCCGGTTCCGTGGCCACAGGAGCCGACGTGAGAGATCGAGGCCTCCTTCCCTCCATCCCGGACCGAGGACGTCCATCGTCCCTCTCCCACATGCTCTCCTGCCTCCCCCTTACTCTTTCCTTCAGTCAACCCCCCTTTTTTTTTACTCCATGTGCCCCCGCTAGCTTCCCTCACGATCCTGCATGATGGCATGGAAGTGGGGCAGGGGCAAGCTTCCGGAAAATGGCGGCTGCATCTGTTCCCTTGGCTCTGCCCACTACCACTAACCATTCGTTTTCTTTTGCGAGATACTTCTCTCCACCTATCTTTTTTTTTTCGTTATTCATCTTTCTTCACACGGCTCACCGCTGCTAGCTAGCTCAGTCTGCTTTCTTCCGCGTCGAAAGGGACAAGTGTGGCTGGACACGGGAGGAGAGAGAGAGAAGATGGGCGCACAAAGGCTCCATGGATGAAGTAGAGATGAGACGACACCGTCGAAAAAATCACTAGCGGCACTTAGGCGTGAAGCTACTCCCCGCAGCCCAGTGTTGAAGGGGCCTATCTTCTACATGGCCCTTTAATGGCCCTTTCACTCGCACCCAATCTTTTGTTTTTGTAGGTGTATCGAGTCACTCCTTTGCTAGCTTCGCTCTCGGGCTCTCTTTTTTGAAGTTTAAGTGCAACCGTTGACGCTAGCGATCGTTGTTCGCATATAACAGAGTGCTAAAACCGTCGCAACGCTTGTTGTTTACATTAGGGAGTTTTACAATGGCGCACCGCGAGCCCTTGCGGTACGGTCGCTGCCGCTGCGCATGCGTCGTAACGCAAGTCGCCGTTCGCGGCCCGCACGCAGAAAATTCCAAATAGCGTGCGGCAATCGCGGCGCGCGAGGCACGCGAAGTACCGTGTGTAGCTTTCGTGCATTTGCGTTTGCGGTCGGTGCGAAAGTCTCTAGACGTTTCCCTAGGGAGAGCAAACGCTATTCTAAATCTCATATAGCGCCCATTATGCCCGCAACGTCCGCAGCTCCAGCAAACGTTATTCTAAAGCTTCATAGTGAGCCCTCTGCGACAAGGGTTGGAAACAGCGAACTCCCTGATTATGTCTGATCAAGAGAGAACGCTGAGTATAGGTGAAGATTACAATACCAAAATGTTGTTTGATGTCTTGTCTATGTTTCATAACGTGAGGACGCTCGAAAAGTGGAAGTGGCTGACAAGGTTGAATACAACACACTTGCTTCATTGAACATAAAAAAAAAGATGGTTTACTGCGTGGATATATGTAAGTCCAGTGTGCATGCTGGAAGCTATGTGAAGCAGAGCTTCCATCAATTAGGTAATTAAGGGCTATGAAAGAAAGAATGGCTCAAAACATTGTAATCCTCTTGAATAGGCAATAAAATGAAGTACTCACTAAATAGAGTGTGAAATATGGCACCGCGATAAAATATGTATTTAAAATGCCAGAAGGTAACCACCATGGTAGTCTTTGCTGAAGTGCTGCTTAAAGAAATTTATTCTCAAAATCAGTGGAAATTAACATTCCAACATAACATCTACAGACAACTTAACATGCACAGACACAAATATTTGGTACAAAAAGATAAATGTGCGTATGTACATCACAAGGTAAATGATTGATTTGTGGGGTTTAACGTCCCAAAACCACCATTTGATTATGAGAGACGCCGTAGTGGAGGACTCTGGAAATTTTCACCACCTGGGATTCTTTAACGTGCACCCAAATCTGAGTACACGGGCCTACAACATTTCCGCCTCCATCACAAGGTAAATAAAAAACAGATAAGTGAAGTAAAGTTTATGGCCAAATGGATAAAAGACATGGTTAAACAGCAGGACATAAATATTTATTGACATTTCTTCCGGTGCGGAATAGACACCAGCCTACCAAAACCACGTAGGCCGAAAAACAAACTTCCCGCTTCTGTCGCAAACGAAAACAAAAAGGCAAGACCAGTGTTGAAAGAATTCATCCCCACCAAGAAAAAACAGCTCCTCCGACAGAACAGATATCAGCTCTGAGTACAGTCGCTCCAACATCGGGAAGAGAGCGCGACGGCGAGGACCTCCTGCGACCGCCTTGCTGAGATTGCACCAAAGACAGTTAGCCCCAGCTTCAATGAGAAGGCATGCTAAGTGGCATCGAGAACAACGCCTAAAGTAAACGAAGCCATTCTCTCCGAGGCCATGAAATCATGCGTGAATGGCCCTCCAGAAAACACGAGCAACAACGCATTGCCTCAAAGCATGCTGAGTTCGGGCAAGTTGCTGATTGGACCATTGTGTTTACAAACATTTCTCAAGCTGGAAGACACGGGATTGATTCCCAGGACAAGAAGGCTGCGTTTAAATATAGGCGCAATGCAAACAAATATATGTAATAAGTGCAGGATGTGGCCAAATTTATTCTGGAGATACAGCTTTTACATGTTAGAACCATGAATACGTCCACGCTTTTGTCCCGCAATACTTCACATTTATTTTACTAGAAAGGCTGCAAAAGCTGACAGCTATTCTTCCGAATGTCCTCGAATCAGTATTAGCTAAATGCGTACTTATCTGCACGCCATGAGATATGTCGTGCCCTCGTGTCAAAATGATTAGGATTAGGATATTGTAAGTAGCCAGCTGATCTAGCCTTGCATAATTTGCAGGCAATTGCCCCGCCCGGCTTCCTCTTTGCTAACTGTAACTTATGTCATTTCGTTTGTTTGTTTTTTAACTAAGCACGAGCAGGCTCTTAAAATAAAAATCGTGCATAGCGCGACGTAAGCCTGCATAAGACGGCGGCCTCTGTGCTATTCCACATGCGGTATTGTGCCGGTACTCAATCTCGCTGCACCAAACCCCAAACACAATTGTTACTCATCACCGGTCACATTCGAGGTCTGTAGCAGTCAAAAACTTCAAGGGAAGTCGCGACACCTATTTCCTGAAGATCAAGTGACCACGCGGAAACACCAGTATCAGTCACGCCGTCACATGGCGATCCTAGACGTTGCAGTTCCTCAAATAAACCTTACCATTCCTTCTTGAGCTCACCACACTTAAGCAAATAGTGTTCTGTATCACCGTTTTCCTTGCACGTCGGGAACAAGGGCATCGCGGAGAGTGTGATTTGAGGGGCCATGGCTGGTGTCCGCACTGATCCCGTTCGAATGCGATGAAGCAAGCAGGCCTCTTCCCTTCACGTTCATACTGAAGTCTGTGTGAATGTTGTGACCTAACATTTATTAATTTCACTGCTGTGCGCTTGACACTTCGTGAGCAATCTTTTGGCCCAATACTCAAGAGAAGTCATGCGCAGACGCAACCAACGTCGCTGCAGCCGTAGTTAGCAATGTACAAAGAGGACCACTGCGTAAACATCGTTTCATCACTTTGCCAAAGCAAGGTTCATTCAGTGAACTATTCTAGATTGTGCTACTCTACTTCTACTTTAGTTCGCAATGGTCACTACTGTTTGCAGCTCTGCCAGACAGTAGAGAAGACGTAAATAACAATGTCTGCGACAACATGAAACCAACTACGCCCAGAATACGCAGGTACTGGCCCTCCGAAGCTTGAGAATGACAAGTCTATAGATGCTTCTAACGCATGTCGCGTAAGTTTTCGCGTGATCGGAGTGAAATATACATGTTATAGTTATATCTCTCAATAAATGAAAGGAATAGAACAGTCCTTGGTGCTCCTAAATAGCAGGCATTGCCTTCCTTATGGCTGTAATTGCGAATATTTTTGCCAACAAATGGATGCAACAACACATGAACTCTTCCGCTGATTTTTTTTTCTAGCCACTTGCTCGCACTTAGTGCTCAACCTTTTTGTGCTTTGGTACTGCTGTAAATATCTTTTTACACACACCTACTCATCCCTTAGTGCCGGCATATAGTAAAACGATACAGCTGGTGTGTGCGAATAGACTGCATAAAACAGTCTTCATTGCACATGCTTAGGTACCTGACATATTACAAGCGGCACCATTTCAACAGGAGCCTTTACGTATAGCGCGTCTCAACAAAAGGTATAAGAATTCAACTGGCAATACTTGTGAAGGCTGCTTCGTATAAAGGTTTTACTTAAAACAGGGCAAAAACGAAATGGTATACATGACATCTGCTCACCAAGATTAAAATATACGCAAGGCTGTTCCTGTGAACCTCAGTGTCAAAGTACGTGAATTCGCGTATATATATAAATACCATTTAAAAAACCAAAGATATTTCTATGCACGCGGAGTGTTATAGGGGGGGGGGGAATGTCTTGAAATGCACGTGTACAAAAATTTAAGAGAAAAAGTCTGATTTATTTCACTGGTTGAACTTATCTTTTAGAGCAAACGGTGACTTCTATCAAGCAGAAGAGAGAGAGAGAGAGGGGGGGGGGAAATAAAGAGGAAAGCAGGATTACACGTACACTTTATAGGCTGGTAGCAAAGGTGCTGAAAAATGTGGCGATTTGAAGCACCCATACAAAAACTATGAGTAAAGAACGAAATTCGATATCAGCTACTAGCCCTGAGCACAACAGATCATACTTTTCAACAGATCAAGAATATATATATATATATATATATATATATATATATATATATATATATATATATATATATATATATATATATATATATATATATATATATATATATATATATATATATCAATCTGTGCGTGTGTGTGTGCAAGCTACAACGCTGAATGCGTTTACCCTTGTGGCGAACAAGAACACATGTGAAACTTATTTTCTCCTACAAGCATATCCGGTTGAGTCCTTCATTCCGGCTCTGAGAATATTTCTAAAAAGCCGTCTAAAAAGAGAATACTTATTGTTCAAGTTAAGGGAATGTGATGCATACATGTGGTATCAGAGCACGACCGTACAAGGGTAATTAAGTGTCAAAATAATTATTTCAATATATTACATTTAGCTCATTAAAACATTTTGAGCAGCTGGGATCGTTGCGGCGCCTGGCCTAGTAGACCTAAACCAAGCGCCTCATTCCACGTAGCTTCCGCTTGCTGTTTCGGTAGTGCACGAAACACCAGGTTCACCGAAGAAATTTACCGGGGCACATGAACGCCAACGTGCGAGCATTGCTACTACACCCTTCAATCAACAATGAGGGTCGCCTACAGAATCTTTCATTGACTACTTATGTTTTGTTATTACAATTTTGAACCATTCAGGTGCAGCGTCTAAAATTCAATGATCGGCACCGAAATTCCTTGTGCAGGCATTTCAATTCGAAAGTTTTGCTTTTGCAAATAGTCATAAGTAAGCAAGAATAAAATCGCAGTCTCCAAGTGTTATCTCTACACATCCCTACAGTGAAAATGTTTACGAAAACACCGACCGATATATAGCATTCCTTCAGTGCAGGTGTTTCCATTGGCTTGAAACAGTATCATAAAATCGTTCACTTCACCGAATCTTCCTTTAAAAATCGTAAAGCGAACGAGTCTAGCACAACAAGGAGGAGGAGGAAGAAAGTTTAAGCGGAAAGACAGGGAGGTTAGCCAGTTCTTAGACCGGCTGGCTACCCTGTGCTGGGGAAAGGGGTGAGGGGAATGATAGATGTTAAAAAGAAATGTTGCGAAGAGAGAGAGAAATTACTTAAAAAAAACAAAAAAAAAATGCGACAGAGGAAAGGCAACATCAAAGAGTATAAGACACTAAAGTCTGTCTCTGAGGCCAGTTGTCCGCAAAAAGCGCAGCAAAGCTTTCAAAGCCTTCTGGGCTGAGGATGGGCTTGGCCAATGACCCAGAATCCTTTGTTCCGACAAAGGCCGATTGTCTAGTCTATCCAGAGCTGCAGTGAGCTCTTGTCTTTGCACGTTGAAATGGGTGCACTCACACAGAAGGTGCGCGATGGTTTCTTCGCAACTGCAGTAAGTGCATGTAGGAGAGCTGGCCATCCCGATGAGATAAGAGTATGCGTTCGTGAAGGCCACTCCAAGCCACAGGCGGCATAGAAGAGTCTCCTCAGCTCGAGATATCCTTGGGGGAAGACGTAGCTGCAGATCGGGATCCAAGTTATGCAGGCGCGCGTTTGTGAAGTCTGTCGAGTTCCACTGTGCCAGTGTGAGGTCACGTGCAAGCGAACGAAGTCTTGTAGCTGCGTCGGTTCTTGAGAACGGGATGGCTGTGTATTGGGTACCATCGTGTGCAGATCTAGCGGCCTCATCTGCGCGGTCATTGCCATATATACCGCAATGGCCTGGTATCCACTGATACACAATGCTGTGCTGTTTTTCGGTTGCTTGGTGATGAAGGAGCCTTATTTCAGCTACTAACTGTTCATTAGGTCCATGGCGAAAGGGTGATATAAGACATTGAAGAGATGCCTTCGAGTCCGAGAAGATCGACCAAATTCCCGAAGGTTCTTTCACTATAAACTCCAGAGCTGCACGAATGGCTGCAAGTTCTGCAGCTGTCGACGACGTCAAATGCGATGTCATGAATTTAATTGTGATATTCCTCGCGGGAATAACCACTGCCCCTGCAGAGCTTACTGAAGACACCGAGCCATCCGTGTAAATGTGAAGGCGTCCGTTGTGCTTCTCTTGCAAGAAAAGTAATGTGGCCTGTTTCAGGGCTAGATGCGACGATTTTTTCTTATTTTGGATGCCAGGAATTGTGAGAAAGGCTTTGAGTGGGTGTAGGCACCATAATGGTATCGGCGGCTGTGCTGCATGCGTGAAGTGCAATGGAAGCACTGCGCAATGCTGAGCTACAGTTGCGCTGAACGCTGAGTGGGGCCTGGAAGTTCGAAGTGAGGCTAGGTGATGAGATGGAAGCCGAGCGAGATGTCTTATGTGCATTCTCAAAGCGTCTACGCGGATGTATGCGTTGACTGGATAATCACGCGCGATGATGACTGTCGCTGCTGTAGACGCGCTTCTCGGGAGACCAAGGCATATCCTCAGGGCTTGGGCTTGGATCGACTGGAGGACGCGCAAGTTTGTTCTTCGGATCCCGCAAAGCACAGGTAAGCTGTATCTCATATAACCCAGGAACAGAACAGTGTAGAGTTGGAGCATTGCTTGTACCGATGCACCCCACGTTTTTCCAGCAAGGAACCTCAGTACGTGGGTGATCATGGTGAGTTTAGTTTTCATGTGGGCGATGTGAGGGCTCCAGGAGAGGTCGCGATCAACTATGACTCCGAGGAATCGGTGGGTCTTCACGTAGTTGATCGTGTGTCCGTTAATTTTAATAACATATGGGCTCATAGCCTTATGCGTGAATGCTATAAGCGAGCATTTCCCTGACGACAGCTCTAGTCCCCGTTCTTCCAGGTACTTTGTCGCTATTTTTGCCGCTCTCTGAAGCCGGGCACGCAAATGAAGGCGTGTTACGCCTGACGCCCAGATGCAGATGTCATCTGCATATATTGATAGATGGACAGATTCTGGAAGCGCATCAACCAGGCCGAGTAGCGCTAGATTGAAAAGTGTGGGGCTAAGAACGCCGCCTTGAGGCACACCTCGATGGTTGCAATGGTGCGTTGTTGTGCCATTCTCCGTCTGTACAAAGAAAGTTCTGCCTTTCAGATAGCTGTGGATCCATTGGTATACCCGACCCCCTAATCCAACATTTTCCATGACATCCAGAATGGCTTCATGTGATACGTTATCGTATGCACCTTTCACGTCCAAGAACAACGCCGCAGATAAACGTTTCAGTCTTTTTTGATGCTGAACAGATGAGACCAGGTCTATAACGTTATCAATTGCGGACCTCCCACGCCGAAAGCCCGTCATAGCATGAGGGTATACCTCGTGGCGCTCCAGGTACTACTCTAGACGAGTCAAAATCATCCTCTCCATCACTTTCCCGAAACAGCTGGTAAGCACGATGGGGCGATAAGAGGTCAAGTGCAGAGGAGATTTACCTGGTTTAAGCACAGGTACGAGGCGGCTGGATTTCCATGAATGAGGGATAAATCCGCTGCTCCACGAGTCGTTGTACACGGATAGAAGGGCCCGTCGAGCTGCTTCTCCGAGGTTACAAAGAGCCATGTACGTGATCCCATCCGGACCAGGCGATGAAGATCGTTTGCATGCCGTCAAGGCCGCTTGTAGTTCCTCTAGAGAGAAAAAGGTGTCCATTCTTGAATCTCTGGAAACTGGAGCGTTTTCTAGGTGGCGCGTGGTGCACGTGGACGCATGACCGGCAACTTTCATGCAGAAATCTTCTGCTACTTCGATTTCGGTGCGTCCTTGGTGGAGAGAAAGACACTTGAAGGGGCGATGTTGATGTGGCGATGTTCGTAGGCCACGGACAATCCTCCATGTCTGCGTCAAAGGCTTGTGTGGATCCAAAGATTCGCACAGATGTTTCCAGCGAAAGGATTGAAGTGAAATGATTCGCCGCTGAATTTTTTTCTGTAGGCGCCTTGCCCCCCTCAAGTCGTGAACAGACTTAGTGCGCCTATATCTTCTTTCTGCGCGACGACGGATCGCTCTGAGTCGTTCCAATTCCGCCTGATATTGACAATAATCTGAAGTATGTTGCATATGATAGGTCGCTTCTTGAGTAGCACCTCTAATCATATCCTCGAGGGTGTCAAGAGGAGGCGTTTTATTTTCTTGACACCTTTTTTCCGTCAGTGACCTGAACTTTGTCCAGTCGGTACGAGTCGAAGTGTCGTAGTTAGGCGATTTTTCCAGGCCCTTGATCTTGAAATAAGTTGGTATGTGGTCGCTTCCATGAGTTTCATAGTCTGCGAACCACTTGACCTTTCCATTTAGGCTTCGTGACACAAATGTCGAGTCAAGGCAGCTGCTGTATGTCGTTCCCCGTAGAAACGTTGGGCTTCCGTCGTTTACACAAAGCAGCTGCTGCTCCAGAGCAAAGGAGAATACTTGCCTTCCGCGACTGTCTGTCTTCTGACTTCCCCATAGTGGGTGGTGAGCGTTGAAATCTCCGGTGATGATCCATGGTCCAGGTGTGGCTGTTAACAGTGCACGTAGTCTTTCAGGTTCAAAACGGTTCGAAGGTGATATATATGCGCCTACGAGCGTGAAATTGAGGTCTCTACGTTTAACTGTCAAGCAGACATACTGGTTGTCATCATGAGGTGCTACACGGTGCTCGATATAGGTAAGGTCGCATCTGATATATACAATGACTTTACTCTGTTCGTTGCAGGTAGCGGACTTGAAGGCTTCGTACCTCGATAGTCGTATTGCATTGTGCAGCCTTGGCTCACAGATAACAATAATTGGAAATTGATTTTTGAACACAAATTGTCGTATATCAGAAATGCGGGGCTTGAGGCCTCGGGCATTCCACTGAAATATCGAAGCTCCTTTGACCTCTTTACGAAAGGCTTGCAGAGGCGGAGCCATGGTGCCTTTCCAGACTTGATAGCACCGGCTTCAGCGCATCCACTAACTGAAGTGCACTCTTTGCAGCCGGACTGTCAATGCTAGTGAGGAGCATACGAATGGTGTTCATAAGGGCCTTTACCATGGCTACGATTTCTTTGTCACGACTATCACCGCATTCTCGTTCCGAAGTTATTGTAGACGAGCGATGCGGTGGCTCAGACGGTGGGTCTATCGTTGGCAGCGCTGGCCATGCTTCAGGCGAGCCCGTGATGCTCTTGTCTTGCTTGGAGGATTTGTTGTCGGCGTGTCTGGACGCTTGAGGTGGTACGCTGGTGGTCGTTTGGTGAGGTTCAATCCTTGCTTCAGCACTGGGTCTCCTCAGGGGCCTCCGGCGACGAGACCGCCGGCGTCGTACTTGGGCAGCGGCCTCCCTGTGAGTTGAGCCATCCCGGACCATTTGCCTCAACACTTGCATTTCCTTTTTCATGATTGGGCAATCTTTCGACGATGCTTCGTGAGGGCCATGACAGTTTCGACATTTTCGAAGTTCTGCCTGGCAAGTATCTGCGCTATGTGATTCTGAGCATAGCGAGCACACAGCCAGGTTTGTACAAACAGCACTGACATGTCCCAATCTATAACATTTCCGGCATTGAAGGGGCTTCGGTACGAAGGGTCGCACTGTGTGTCGAAAATGGCCGACCTTGACTTGCGATGGAAGGCTGTCACCCTTGAACACGAGCTTCACGCAGCGTGATTTGCCAAGGCGACGAGCTTGCAGTATAGTAGGTTCTGCAGACACCGGTTTGATGAGAGCAGCAAAGTCACTTTCGCTGATGAAAATGTCGACGTCATAAATGACGCCTGCCGTAGAGTCGCGGCCATCAGGTATATATGAGCGAACATCGATGTTATCCAACATCTTGACGTTGCTCAGCACTTCCAATGTGCTTCGTTGAGTGACGTCTACGGCGAGGATATTCTTACGGCCATTGATCCGCACGTCCGCGATTTCTCCCTGGGCGAGTTCCTCAAGAAACCTAGACGTGACTTGACGATTGAGCCGGTTGAGACTTTGAGCCGCATCGACCGGCACAAACAGAATTGTGTATATCGTGGGCTCTCGCGTCGTCGTCACATTCTTACTTGTTGTTGGAGACGGCATCACTAGTCTTCTTTTTCGCTGCCGCCTTGTCACAGGCACGAAGTCGCCTTCGTCGGAGCTCTCGTCGCTGGCCGTAGAGTAAATCAGCGTGTCTTCGCTGTCGGCATCACTCGGGTGGCCCGTACGCTTTCTCGTGGTAGCTGCCGACGACGTCGATGGTTGCGGTGGAAGCCCAGGCGAATCCACGTCCATCGCCGCAGTCACTGGAACGGTGTCTTCCACAGAGTCGCAGAAAAACTTCGAAAAATTACAGATAGTGACAGCAGTGTTCTACGCCAGAATCACTTCACAACACTAGCACAACAAGTTCTTTTAAAGACGATAGAGGACCTTCGACGCAAAAATTTTGGTCTGTCTGTCTGTCTGTCTGTCTGTCTGTCTGTCTGTCTAATTGTCTGTTTGTCCACCTTTCACAGTACCGAGCACTTTTAACTGCACCAGCGGTTATCCCAAACGGCCGACCCCATCCGCAGCGCCCACCAATGTTGCTCAAGCTTCAGCGTTCATACTTGTGCGATTGTCAATTAAAAAGAAATTATCGCGCATATCTCAGGCACCACACCAACACGTATACATATTCTCTATGTGTGTATTTTACTAGAAAAGGCATACATAAGTTATTCTAAGAACCGCAACGTTTATCGCGCGGCGCAGACTATGTAACGCTTGCACGAAAAGGGAAGTGTTTCCAACGCTTTGCTAAGACGACACGGTGCTGGCACCTACCTTTCGCCTTGCGTTCGAACACCTTATCACCTCTTAGCCACGCGTTTTGTTTTCCAAGATAACTGCCAGATAGCGCTCATGTCTCACGTGTGACGTGACTTGATGCGCTCGTTCACCTCCGCTGCACGCTCGAGGCACTCTCACGCAGCGCCTCCAGAATACCATTCCCCAATTTTCTTGCGCAGAACATCAAATGAACGTTTTGTTCACTCTCTCCAGACGCAAGACTATCGTCTTTCGACGACATTTGCAGGTTAACATGCAGATACGGGGCCATTTTTTTTTTTTTACTGTTCAATGTGTGGCATTGAGATGCTCAGATGGCCGTTTACGCATGCGCTGCTTCGTGCGGGTGTGCACAATTCTTTAATAAACATTCAGTTGTAAATCCAGCGCTTGTCCCATGTGATCGTTCCCCTTCGCTGGCTTCGTTAACTTCCGATTTCTCTCAAACAACTCGCCTATGAAGCAACGTTACTTAATAACTCATTCCTTACATGCAAACTATTTGTCGGAGTGTTGGAACAGTGAAAAAACAATCTGCTATCTATATTTAAAAAAGAATGCTTGATCCAATAATTGAAACAAACGATTTATTGTTTTTTTTTCATAACGAAAGTGCGCGTTGCTTCATTTTCTTCTTCCTGTGACTGCCACCAGTTTACGCTTGACCAACCAGTCCTGTCAGAAGCTGTTATACGACGTGATTAATATTGGCATCAGTGAAAAGCTCACTTCAATGAAGAAACGTGTTTGGGGCAGCCATTACTTATTCTCACTAGCTCCGGTTTCCCGTCCTTTCTCCCGCGCGTAATTTCTTTTTTATTTGTTTATCCGCTCCTCACTTTTCTTTCAGAAACAAATCATTTATAGGTTATAACTTTTTTAACCACTCTGATAGGGACTTCAATGTTGCACAATACCAAGTTAAGTAAATAAACTCGGTTTTTGAATAATTAGGAAAGAAAAGAGCAACAAGAACACCCGTGGTTACAAAAAAAAAAAGTGCTTAGTATTTAAGCTTCACCGTTTCCTTCAGGAATAGCCGCAACTTTTTTTTCTCGGTTAACCGAAAGAGGTATCGCTTCTTAACGGCTTCGTTGCGAGAGCTACACCGTGAGAAAATGAAAGACGCAGTAGTTACACGCGAAAGAAAAAAGATAAAAGAAAGATTGAAAAGAGTATGTAGACAGTATAGCGTTGCGACCGACTTATGAGAAAGCATGAAAAAACAAAGATACCCTGTGCCGGCCTCTGCTGTATTCTTAGAAGGTCGTGGAGGCCAGGGGCGGCTGGTTCTTCTTGTACTCCTGATTCGGCCGAGCAACTTTTTTCCCGGTGTAACGTGTTGCATCGCGCGAGTATCGCCCTTCCCCTCCGGCTTCGGCGGCGACCCCAACGTGCCCCTCGACTTCGCGCCCAACCAACGCGGTTCGTGTTCCGTCGTTGCCACCTCCGCCACCTTTTCGTGTCATTCGGGTCTTTCTTATCGGGACGTTGCAGGCGCCGCCCGCCGCCGACCGACGCTGGCGGGCGTTACTGCTGGCGTTTGCTGCTACTCACTTCTGGTACCGGTGCACCGGGCCGGGGCACAGAGCCGGGAGAGAGGCGGCGTACGCCTCCTTCCTCCTCTTTCTAGTGACTTGCGCCGCCTAACGTTCTTTCACTGTTCTTCCTCGCGCTGTCCTTGCCCTTGTTCGCTACAGCACCTCCTCGCAGTCCTTATCCTCCCCGCTTTCCAAACTCTAGCTTATTCTGTACAGCTTTGCTCCTAGCGGCCGGTTTTCTCTCGCTAGAAGCTTTGCACTGCAGCCACTAATGTGTTACGACGGTCTTGCTCTGTTTTACCTCCCACCTTATATCTACTCTTAATTTTCTCCTGTTGGTTCTTTTTTCTTGTACTTGTGGGAAAAATCAACACAACGTACGTACATAAAGTTTCAAGGTGTACTGTAACCTAAAAAAATGCAGGAAGCACCATAAGAATAGCTTTTCGACAGGTATATAATGCTGTTACTAGCCTGGCAGGCGTCATAATTATATTGGACCCAGCGGAGATTAGTAGGATGAGCTGCTTTTCTCTCCGGGCTAGCGCAAATGCAAGTAGACGCCTCCGACTTGAAAGGGGCAAGGGCAGGGGGGGGGGGGGGGGGAGTATATGAGACCTGCAATAAATATGCATTATATGCAGTATATATTTCTCGCCCACGTGGTTTCTCAGCCGTATAGTGCTGTAATCTTTGAGAATATTCATGTTGATTTCTCGCTATGTGGGCGTCGATGCTACGCGAAGTATTTCGTACGTCCGGCGTCGTTCTCGATATCCGCGGCGCGTTACTCGGTTGAAATGTGTACTTCTGAAAGGTAACAAACTTAGTGTGCGGTGAAAATGTGTGCGTGTACGAATACAGCAGCATAATGGTAACGAGGAAGGTATTAATATGGAGGCGTTACCTTCGTTCAGCTGTTCCGTTAAGTTTTCCAACAATTAATTCTGATGGGCGCCCATGGCACACAGCTTTTACCAAACGTTAATTGGAACGAAGAATCACGTGCACTTTCTCCAGGCATCTTCATTTTCCTTGCTCTCGTAATCACCTCAATTAGGACAACTACAAACATAAGGCTCCGTAAGTTCCCTTGTCTTAATTAGGAATGCGATAGCGTTAAAGAGCTCGTGTGGCGAATTCCGGCTTCATTGGTTGTGAGAGAAAAATCATCGTCTTGTCCATCGTCAAAAATCAAGAAAAATGCAAATAAATATTTCCGGCCTCGAGTGAGGATCAAACCCTGGCCGCCGTATGCTAGGCAAGGGGGTGATCTACCACAAAGCCACAATATTTGTTGAAATTGCATTGGAAAAAACACTATATGAATGCTATGTAGGGGAAGGAGCCTCCTTAACGCATCATATATTGCGTGCCAGAAGCGTAGAATCGGACCAATCGTCAAAGGATGTGAATTCAGCAACAAGTGGCTGGCCCACAACGCGCACAGACATTCATGACTTCTTTGCGCAAACACGTACACGGACACAAGGAAAAGAGGCAGACAACACGGGCGCAAACTCACAACTGGTTTACTTTGAACAACGAACTGTACTTATATCTTCACGTACCCACACGCCCCCCAACGGTGGATCCAGGAACAAACGAGATAACCTAAAGAAAGCTTATTCAGCGCTACGTCGTGATAAGAACCACAAAACAACAACAAATTGAAGAGACAATCCAGTTGTGAGTTTGCGCCCGTGTTGTTTGCCTCTTTTCCTTGTGTCCGTGTACGTGTTTGCACAAAGAAGTCATGAATGAGTACCAACTCGCCCAACTTTCAGTACTGTTGCGCACAGACATATTTTCCCTTCAGCAGCAGGAGAACCATCAACAAAGGGAACAGCTGCGTAGGTTTTCGTACTGCCCTACAGACACGTACTAGGCCCTCACTATAATTCGCAAACGGAATAATTTTAACGCAGCGGCTGCTTGACAAATATGCTTTCAGTGGGCAGTCGTTCATTTCATTACGGCACGGTTCAGGCGTGCACCGAGAACTGAAGCGGGCTAGCAGCTCAGAATTCGACGCACACCATGCCTGATTACGCTGTCGTGATGTACTCTTGAAGGCGGTGAAGCTCAAGCGTTCTCCAAGTTTATCTGTTCACTACATTCGTTCGATGTCTGTTATTCTAATTCACTTCCATGACACCAAGCTACAATAAAACACCAAACAACGCTGCACAGTTTCTGTGGTCATGTGGCTCAGTGTTAATGCTATAGCGTTAAAGAGCTCGTTTCGCTGAAATTCCGGCCTCAACGTTGGTGTCGGCGTCAGAATCGTTGGTGGTGAGCGAAAAATCATCTTGTGCGTGACCGATAAATCGAGAAAGATGCAAATAAAAAAATCTGGGTCTGAGTACGGATCGCACTCGGATCGTTTACGTGTCAAACGGGTGTTCTTACACACAGCCACACGTCTGCCTAAAAATAAAGAGAAAATAGTTTCCTCTGCCTGGAAATCCAGTGAAAGTAACACAGGCTTCACAAATATACGCGTCCTGTATATACCCTTCACAGTACAACATTAAATAATGCAGTAATAATACGCAATACAAGCGTGCATAGCTATCGAGCGTCACACCATGCAATTATCATGACTTCACAGTTTAAAACCAGTCACCCACTACAAAAGGCACACACTTTATGCGCCTATTTCTTAAGAGCCACGTAATGGGTGCACCACAAGTTTGAAAAGCTTTCGTGCACCAAGTGCTTGAAGTGCGAACAAGGAACAGGATATCGCTATGGCTTTTAACTCTTAAAGACGAAGCCTAAGGATTCCCCAATTTTTATTCGACACTTGAACTTCGCAGGTTCGCACAGGTCAATCGAGTTAGTGTTTCAAAAATAAACAGAATTAAACACGTCCACAATGCCGGCTTTCTAGTGTGGTCGTCAACAATGCGTCGATAACGCTTGCAAGCCCGACTACATAACGGCAACGCACCCAAACGGAAACGAAGCAGCTGGAACGACTCGAAGCGAAGCGGTGGCAGTTGTTAAAGCTCCTTCTCGACGTAGGCTCCATAGTGTTTAAACAGAGACGCGCACGATAAATGGATGTCACTAGACTGTCACCGGAGACAGCTAGACGAAGGAAAAATGGCCGGCGATTGTCTTTTCAGCACCTTCTAGGCGCACTTTAGAAAAAGAACTCCATCGAAAATAGAAGTGTCAATCGCGAGGGAGGAGCCGAGCGAATGGAAGTGGGCAATAGAAAAGGTAAGAAAACAACAAAACAAGGTAGGACTCGAAGGAAAACGGGGCGACTGAGTATAGAAAGAAGGAGACGAAGAAGCAGGAGACAGTTTGAGTGTGGAAACCTGCTCGGCTGACTCAAAGTGGCGGCTCCCAGTCAGCATCCATCATTTCGCACGAGGTCATCTCCCTGCTCGGGCAACGTTCGTGCCACCGGAACCCGGCAGTTTTGTCGCCAGCGCCTATCTCATTCTTTCTGCTCCCCAATCTGTTATCACGCAATCTTTGTACTTTCTCGCCGGATGTCATGAATAACGGAAGAAGAAAAGCTGTGCAAAAAAAAAAGTAGAAAGCATTGCACCTATAACTCGTATCGCACCATCCTCTGTCTATTCTGCATCCTCTCCCATACGCCCTCTCTCACCCTTCATCTTCCGTTCGCCCGCTTACTCGACTCGCGACTCCTGCAAGTCGTACATAGCACATACATTCGGTCGTCCCCCCACTGGTTTTGTGGGTCGAAAAACGGCGCGATTTCCAGGCGCGTCTTGTAATGCTACCGTCATTTCGAAGCCACTGGAACGTCGAGGCAACCTATTCGGAGGTCCTTCTTATTTCTTTTTTTTTTCAAATACTAGTAGTTTCCTCAAAGAACGCGTAACGATTCCAAATGCGTAAAGCCAAGAAACTGTTACGAAAATGACTCGGATTCCGGAAGAAAAAAAAAATGGTACGGGGAGTCTTGGACAAGTCTTGCCCGCCAACCGTTAAGTATAGGGTGCCTCGTGCGTTGAGTCGCTCCCTCGCGGCGCTATATTCGGTGCTGTATATGGTTCCCGTGTACGTACTTCGTACGCGCGCCTTCTCCTGCTCTGCATCTTTTTATGATGCCGCAGTAAGAAGCGCTGCTGGCAGCTGCAAGACGTGCGCCACTCTCCACTCAAGCGATGAAGAATCGTCGCAGACTACGGACTTCGTCGTTGCTTATCGTAGACTATTTGATGCCTTAGAGGTCCCATGGAAACTTAAAAAAAGTAACTGTGCACGCCACGCAGGTGCCTTGAGACAGAAAAGAAAAAAAGATACAAATGACCGATAAAATGCAAATGCATAGCAATTCTTCTAAGAACGCCACGACAGCTAAAGGTATTTTTAACACGAAATCGTTTTATGCCAGGTTGCACCAAGGTTTCAGCGACGTATTTACGTCGCTGAAAATACATTCAATCAGAAGACAAAGTAAACAAGTGTTCCGTCGATGGGATTCGAACCAATCACTCCTGGGTCGGTGACAACAGTTGCCGGGTGCGCTATTCACTGCTGTATGCCCATTTTTTATTGCCTTGCATATCATGACTATTCACATTTCGCATATTCGACAAAAAACAAGAGTATCACAAAATACACCCACGAAATACAATGATGAACCGTCAGCTCTGCGATGACTTTGGCACTCGTCACCATGGTTCAATGCGCACAATCCGCCCTGGTACATCCTCTTGCCCTTTCAGCTGTTCAAGAAAATGGCACACTAATTTGCAAAAATATTATTGTCACAGTTCGCACTTCTGAATCCGCATTTCGAAAGGCACATCGGGTTTGCCATAAGCTGCGCCGTTCCAGAAGCATAATTAGATCACAAGGTACGCCGGCCTCGTTTTTAACAGAAACAAAACGGATGTCATGTGGACTTGATGGCAATTCTTTTTTCAAGGTTATCTGCAATATGTCCTAGAAAAAGACCCCGCTCCATCAATTTCTAAACACATGTTCAATTGTTTCCGGTAAAATACTTAAGGAACAATGTGTGCCTCATGATTTATTTATTTATTTATTTATTTATTTATTTATTTATTTATTTATTTATTTATTTATTTGTACCTCAAGGGTCCAGAGGGACATTACATGAGAGGTGGGTATCATAAGTAAAGAAAAAAGGATAAACAATATAACAATAAACATCAATAAGACTAAAATACAAAATGTAGATACAAATGGCGGCAATAAAAATAAGACAATTCATTTCACAAAGGCAAGTCCAAAGGCATCGATTCATATATGTTTGATAGTATATCGGAAGCGTGTTGCATCACAGACAAGTGCAACATCTTTTGGAAGGCCACTCCAGTCTAGGGCAGTTCTGACGAAGAATGACTGGTGGAATGTAGTGGTGCGGGTACGGGATTGAATTACTGCGTTCAGGTGACTTGTTCTGAATGTGCGATGAGTCAGTTGAATCAACCGACTGTCACGATGCATGGTGTGAAAGAATCTGTGGTAGAGGCAAAGGCGTGAGATGCGGTGACGAGAGGCAAGCGGCACCAGCTCCAGCTTAGACGTTAGAGACGAAACGCTTGTGTGATACGAGTACTCAGAAAGGATAAATCTGGAGGAACGGTTCTAGACTGATTGGAGAGCTTTAGTGACATTGAATAGAAATGAAGATTGAAGATGAGATGAATAATCCCCAATCCTCCCACTGTGGTGAAACTGGTAAGGTACCAGCATGTAATTTAAGAAAACAATTTTTGACCCTGGCGTTACAATAATTCTTTTAACACGTTTAGGAACGTCCTGTCCTGGGCCTGCACAGTACGGCTGGTGGTACAATGCATGGTACAGGCAGTAAAACATCGGCGAGGTCTTTATACAATTTTTTACGCGATACTTCAGCCAGATACTCTAACGAAAATCCCACTGATATAAAGTGGAAAGAGGAAGCAACAATTCCTTTAAATACCCCTCTATCAGTCCTTGAACATTTGCTGACGACACCAGAAATCTCGGCAGCACTCTAGACAATCTTAGCTGTGTAACAGTTCTCAAAAAAATTGTCATCTACATCACGCAGAAAAGGGAAGCAATTGACAAGTTGTCTTACTTAAATGAGCTAATCAGAGCACGCCACCCCGAACTCTTTTGATGAGGTTTGTACGGCTCGATCTTTCCCAGGCAGAGCTGCAAATATTTTGTGTATGTTATGTAGACTTATTCTACTGCAGTTGCTCACTATAAACAAGTGTTACGTTGTGGCCCGTGCGAATATTGAAATACCCCAACCTTCCCATTTTTCGACATTATTGCGCAACGCCTGTGTTTGTTTTAAAGACGATAGTCTTTCTTGGGGACCTTCAACGGAAAAAATTTGGCCTGCCTGCCTGCCCGCCCGCCCGCCCGTCCGTCCATTTAATTAGCGAACACTTCAAGTACAGTCACCTCACGTCTTTTCATATATTCATCATAATATACAAGTACCGTCATCCTGTGGACATTCCAAGGACTAAGCGAAAGGTGAATACCTACTACTACCATAGTAAGTATGTTTCTCTATGCTATACTACTACTACTACTACTACTACTACTACTACTACTACTACTACTACTACTACTACTACTACTACTACTACTACATACATCGGGAACACACGACCCCCTGCTTCAGGAGCATCTGCCCTTAAAGAAAAGTTTACCTCCGTGTTGGTTCAACATTACCCAACTCTGTCTTGACCAATCATTCACAGTGCGCGAGAATGACGCACCCTTGCAAAGAGCAACCATAACCATGTCCATCTGCGATAAACTTGAACAGACTCATGCGGCAAAAAAAAGTGTCTTTCAGACGCAATGAACGCCAGAAAACGTTACTTCACCGAAAGAAGGCTAACTTTCTCGAAGCGTTCGCTCCTTTTTTAGACGCTACGAAATTAATCCAACAGCACAGAAAAGCATAGAAAACATTGGTTTGTTGTTTTTACCATTACTGTCAAACAGTGAACTCTCACTTCAGTGAACTTCAAAGGACACATTCATTTAGCTATGTTCACGAAATTGAATCTTCATTGGAATGCGGAACAGCATCCTACAGCGGATATCAAGACAAAAGTGTGAAACGCATTTATTTCGAAAAGAATTGTGTAATTATCATTTGAACTGGTATCCTTAATGTCTAAGACGAGACAAAGTTCTCCTGAGTGTCTTCATGTCTGTGCACAGCTTGTTGCTAGACATGAAGTCTCAAACCTTGTTAATAAAACTTAGAGCCTCGGCTAGAGATTGATCATTTGAACCTGCCTAAGTGATCACAGCTTTTCCGTCGCTCTCTGCTTCTTTCGGTTTCGGCCAAACACTGGGAAGTTTCTCCAGACCTAGTGGCTCTGCTCACGAAGAGATGCCCGCGTGGCTTGTTTTCGCCTCACCCACGGCCTCTTTGCCCTTAGAGGAGCTATATGCACAAGTGATGTTGCACCGCTGCCGATAGATAGGTGGTTTGGAGGCGGCACGCATCGGTTACGCCAGTGCTGCAGGGGATGAAACTTCATTGAATTGATCCACAAAATGAGCCCGGATCCGTAGATCAAGTTGTTGAGCTAAGCTATATCACTGTTAATAATTTGGTTTCATTGAAAAGATTTGTGTTGGCGTCTCTCATAATCAAATAGTGGTCTTGGGACGTTAAACCCCACAAATCGTCAATCAAAACATTTGTGCATAAAGTGCACAATAAGACCGCTTCGGATTTTTTAAATGTTTGTTATTCTGAAATATTCGTTAAACGTTCGTACAAGCAAGAGTTTACTGTAGCTATGAGATAAAATCAAATAAACTGAATGTGTGATGAAAAGCCCCTTTCCTGTCCCCGACATTTAAATCCACAGCAGTTGAATCTAAATGCTTTATTACCGTCGAAGGTTGTCGGTTTGGATCCCACCGACGCAAAGGGAACCGTCTCGTCAACTTCAATTCTTTTCAAGTTCTTTCATTATCACACTTTAAAAGAACTAAGACATCGGCCCCATATCTGCATGTTTCACTGCAAATGTCGTTGAATTACGAAAATATTCCGTCTAGCGAGAGTGAATAAAATATTTATTTATTGTTCTTCGTGAGAAAATCGGTGAATGGGATTCTGGAGGCGCTGCGTTAAAGTGCCCCGATGCGCGCAGCGGAAGGTGGTACCACCGTATCGTCGTAGCAAAGCGCAAGAAACAGCCGCCTTTTCGTGCATGGCGTTGCATCGTCAGCTTAGCGTAATAAACGCCATGTTCCTTAGACTTACTTATGTATAACTTTTACAGTATAAGGAAACATGCCACGGTACAATTATGTGTTGATGTTCTGCCTCAAATATGTGCCATATGTGTGTTTTTAATCATAGGACGTACAAGTATGAACACATAAACCAGATCAATATTGGTGCGCGCTGCAGATGTATGTGGTCGGATTTTAAAACTTAAGGAAGACTGAATAAAAAGCAAGAAAAAAAAACAAAAAAACCGTTTCTGGTAACAAACAGATAAGTTGAGACACAAACAAACATACCAAAATATTTACGAAGTATTCCAAGAAAGATTATTGTCTTTAATAAAGACAATTATGCTTCTGCTCCGCCATATTATGGTGTCAACTTTGATGTAGCTTCTCTACGCTGGTTCTTAGGCGAACTTAAATCTTTGCCCCGCCGCGGTGGTCTAGTGGCTAAGGTACTCGGCTGCTGACCCGCAGGGCGCGGGTTTGAATCCCGGCTGCGGCGGCTGCATTTCCGACGGAGGCGGAAATGTTGTAGGCCCGTGTGCTCAGATTTGGGTGCATGTTAAAGAACCCCAGGTGGTCTAAATTTCCGGAGCCCTCCACTACGGCGTCTCTCATAATCATAAAGTGGTTTGGGGACGTTAAACCCCACATATCAATCAATCAACTTAAATCTTTCAACAAAATGATAAGTGCCAGGCTTCCGGACGTCGTCTGTGCAAAACATCTATCTAACCGAGCGTCTAGGCCTGACGACAAATATTAGAACCAACCGCCAAGCCGCTCATTTTAAAACCGCGAATAGGTTCTCGTTATCCACGGTCAAAGCGCTGGGACTTTGGTCGGGCCCCATTAAGTAAAATCTCTCTCTGATATGACTCGCAGGCGTATCTCATGAGCAATTGCCTAATTATTTATTAACGCACGGCCACTTGTGCTCTTACTAGCTTGCGACGTTTCTTATATAGGTTGGCTTCACTGAAAGAGGGTGATCGCTTTGCGTGAGTACCTTGAATCGAAGGGCCACATTTTCTACGCATTACTCAACCACGCTCTAAATGCCACCAGGTGATTTAGACCTGGAAAAAAAAGTAAAGCGTCTGTATCTATCATTTTGTCTCTCAGCAAATGAGTGTCTGTACCACGAAAAACAAGTGTCTGTGTGGTGAAAATGTGCATAAAAAATTCACATTTCTACAAAAGCTAAAGGGCTGCGGCACCAAACTCAAAGATACGTGCAAGTACAAGGAAGTTATAGCTGCCTTCAAAGAAAGTTTTGAGGCTAGGTAATACGCTAATCTCTGCAAACCATACGGAAACACGACGCAGACCAGTGAAAGGCGAAAGTAAGTGTCAAAGAGATGGCATAATTTCAAGACGCGCCAGCGCCACGGTAGCGAAGTGACAGAGTGTCCTCATCTAATACGGGAGAGCACTGAGTTCCATTCACAATTCCACAGGGGGCACACTGGGCACTCACCAATTTCCTAGAAAGGAGTGAGGTACACCGACCTCACAGTGCAGTGAGGGTACTCTTCTGAGCAGCTAGTTTCTCCTTTCTACTATCTCTGTTTCCCTTTTTTTCCATCTCCCCACTACGCATGCAGCAGCACCATGCTCCCTTTTGGGTTCCAGAGATGTGGGTATTTCCTAATATCAAAACAATTTGACTGGGTTAGTTGGTGAATATCTGTAATAGCTTACAGCGTGCTCTGACACATCTAATATTGAGAGCCTACCTCCTCTTTCAAGAATTGGTGGGTGTCCAAGATGGTACCGAGAATCGAACGAAGTATACTTTTCATGCCGAAGGCGATCACTCTATCGCTTCTGCTCTGGTGCAGTTTCTGTTGGAACGTGAAGTTTCATTTCTGCAAGAATGCTAAAAAAACGCGAGGGGCGATTCACAATGGTCCGGAATGAATCATTGCACGCATGTGCGGAACACAATGAGTACAATATTCTTCTTTCAATGCTATGAGATGCCAGCGGTGATTGTGCGCTTGTTTAGTCGACTAGAGCAGTAGGAGTCAGATGGCGTTGAAGCTCGAAATCAGATCGCTTAGCTACGAGTCGGGTGTTGCTCACGAGGCTACACGCTTGTAAGTTTCGAGAACAGACTTCACAATGACAGAGACTTGAGCTAGTTGGTAGGTTTTCATATTAAATATAGGACGCGCCAAACAGTTTCGGGGGAGCCTGTCAATCCGGCCCGTGCGGCGGTCTACGGGAGAGATGATTGGTTGATATGTAGGGTTTAACATCCGAAAACCACCATATGATTATGAGAGACGCCGTAGTAAAAGGCTGTGGAAATTTCGGCCATCTGGGGTTCTTTAACGTGCACCCACATCTGAGCACACGGGCCTGCAACATTCTCGCCTCCAACGGAAATGCTGCGGTCGCAGCCGGGATTCAATCCCGCGACATGCGGGGTAGTAGCCGAATATCTTAACTAGACCTACGTGAGAGGTGAATTACGGTGAAGTTACGTACCGGCACAGGAATGAGCAAACGCATTTAGTGACCAAGGCCTGTCATATCGATAACAGGGATATCGCATGCGTGACCCAACTATCTTTTAACCTGCTTGAAAAAAGCAATCATTACTCTTAATAGTTATCTCTCACATGGCCCCCCACGCAAGCTGGATTGATAGGTTCACCTATTGCATCGCAAATTAGCTTTCATGCATTCATCTTTTTCCACGTTCTGCACTGCCTCAGTTGTTAGTCGGCGCTTGTGGCGCCTTCACTTCTCTCTCGTGTCCATGTTATCACACATTGTCCCTTTACCGCTAACAGACATCACTATTCACATTTCAATCTCACAGTATACGCATGCATGAAAACACACGTGCACGAAGTGTGCTTACATGGAAAAGGGGAGCGTTCACTTGACATCCTTGTTTCTCTGCACAGTGCATACAACTCACGTCGATGCAAGCGTTCTTTGACGTGTTTATATATAAATATGCAGCCCACGGAGAGGAAAAACGCGAGAAGCCATAGCAGCATGAAGCAGTAAATGTATCACTGGATTCAAGAAAAAGAAAATAAACGCGGGAATTCGCTTGCGTTGAGCGAAACTGGTTACTAGATTATTTACAAGCTCCTGCGTAGGCGCGGATTGCGAGTCTGTATTATGCAGAAGCAAGAAAGCAAGATCTTCTTAAGAAGCGTTGATAAGACGGTCAGACAGGTCACGCTTAACCTTAGCCTAAACGAGATCTGTCGGCAGGTTATGTTGCAATATGTTACTCGAAAGGATACACATGTATCCTGTTTCCTTCACATCCATTGGTGACTCCGACTTGCAGCGAGACTTGTACTTTTTTCTGAAAATTTTAACTCTTGTCACAGTTGCCGCAACATTGTCCCCGCTGCGACTAACACAATGACGTTTCCAGTAAAATTATATATATATATATATATATATATATATATATATATATATATATATATATATATATATATATATATATATATATATATATATATATAATTACAAAATAAAGGAGCACACTTACGAAAATTTGATAGTTGTTCACTCTACGTTTCGGCCGTGCCACGGCCGAAACGTAGAGTAAACAACTATCAAATTTTCGTAAGTGTGCTCCTTTATTCCTAATTATATTTGCACCGGACCCACAGAATTTCTTTTTTGAATCATATATATATATATATATATATATATATATATATATATATGTATGTATGTGTGTGTGTGTGTGTGTGTGTGTGTGCTTTGCACATAACACACGAATTTGACGAATTTCTTATGTCAAAGCAAGTTGCCATGACGTTTTAAGATGTCGCTTCCCCGAGTGATCATCGTAGTTATAAATGCAAAAAATTTCTTCGCGGACTTCGGCGAAATTGAGCGTATCTATCTATCTATCTATCTATCTATCTATCTATCTATCTATCTATCTATCTATCTATCTATCTATCTATATATCTATCTATCTATCTATCTATTTGGGTGCACGTTAAAGAACCCCAGGTGGTCTAAATTTCCGGAGCCCTCCACTACGGCGTCTCTCATAATCATATAGTGGTTTTGGGACGTTAAACCCCACATATCAATCAATCTATCTATCTATCTATCTATCTATCTATCCATCTATCTATCTATCTATCTATGTATCTATCTATCTAGCCGCTTACGATTTTTTGCTCTCCTGGTCGTTGTGATAATGGTATCGATACCAAACTTGGTATGGCATAGCATGCTCTATGACAAACATAACTCACAAGTCATAACATGAAAATCATGACATGCATGTCATGAATGTAATGATTTACATTTCATGATCTTGCTGCTCTTGTGGTGGTTTCTTTCACATGACATGTTGCGAAACTGGTATGGTATGACATGAATGCATGGCGAACACAAGTGACAGACCCTAACATAAAAATCATTATATGCGTGTCATGTAACTATATACCACACTCATGATGTGCTCGCGCCCGTTTTACAAGCTTTGCATATACCAAATCTGGTATTACGGGACGTGAATGGATGGCGAAGGTATGTGACTGGTGCACACATGATAATCATGAGATGCGTGTCATGTAAAAACATGACTACATGCTACGGTCATGATGCGCTCGCAGCTGTTTCGCTAGCTTCACATGTACCAAATTCGGTATTACGTGACGCCAACGAACGACATAGGTAAATGACACGTCCAAACATGATGATTATGACATGCGTGTCATGAGACAACATGACTACGTCCCACACTCATGATGCGCTCGCGGTCGTTTCGCTACCTTCACATATGCCAAAATTTGGTATTACGTGACGGGAATATATGGCGAAGGTATGTGACTGGTGCAAACATGATAATCATAAGATGCGACTCATGTAAGAACAAGCCACACTCAAGGCTCCAATACACTTCGACGTGACCCGGTGCGCGCGCGCACTGGCGTTCATTTCATGCGCCACGCCGGCAATGCCACGCCAGGCGCCAATATCCCCCTAGTAAAGATCAGTGGATCTGCCCACTGAGCTCCATTGTAGATCTGCCTGCCATGTACCCGCAGGCCCACGCTGCGTTGCTTTGACGCATACGCGTTTGAACGCACACTGGGTCCGTCACAAAGAGAGGCAGACGTGGTGCTGTCGAAGTAACGTGATCGGCGTGAAACGCTGCATGTGGCATTTCGAGCCGGTTGCCACCGGGGCGGTAGACGGACGCTGGTCGTGCCTTGCGTCAGACTATTGAGTGCTCGCGTTTCGCTAGCGTGGCGTCGCTGCGCCCAGCCTGCGCGTTCTTCAACATTGCGTTGGAGTATACTGGGCCCTACATGATGCGCTCGCCGCCGTTTCGCTAGCATCATGAGTACCAAATTTGGTATTACCAGAAAAGAATAGACGACGAAGGTAGATGAGACGTCCAAACCTGATAATCGTATGCGTTTTGCGTGAAATATGACTACATGCTACGCTCATATCGTTCTCGCAGCCGTTTCAATAGTTCCACGTATACTAAATTTGGTGTTACGTGACGTGAATGGACGATGAATGTAAACGACATGTTCAAACATGATAATCATGGTATAGATGTCATATAAAACATGTATACATGCTACGCTCATAGCACGCTCGAGGCCGTTTTGATAGCTTTATGTATGCCAAAGTTGGTATCAGGTGACGTTAACAGATAACGAAGGTAAATGAAACGTCCAAACATGACAATCATGACATGGATGTCATGTGTGCAATAACTTACCTTCGTTTCGTAACGTCGTGCTGATTTTCAAGTGAGCTATCAACCTCCCTCATTCGTGCTTCGCATATGCTCGATTCACCATTGTACGTGGGATCAGCCTTTTTTTTTCTGCTATAGTCCTCAATAACTAGGGCAGCCGCTCGAGAAGCACCTGCGAACTTTGATCACGTGTTCGTAAGCCCTGGCGTGCTTGCTATCTCGACAATACATCAGCAGACGGCTGGAACGGGCTTGTGCTATGACCTCACCGGTTACTTGGCGTTGAGACGACACACAGCACGAAGACCGCTGCTCTCCCTAGGGCGGCCGTTTTCCCTTGTGTCAGCTTTTCATAGAGTTACGCAAGATGGGAGCACGAAAAGCTAGCTGCATGCTTTACTTCGTATAACATTACAGTTTGCTGCTATCGCACTCTTTGCGTCGCCCTGGAGGCAAAGCTGACTTTTAACCACCTTTCCGTCCCAAGAATAAGAAATAGAAAAGTGCTTTCTACATCGACCTTGAAGCAAGCAGCTCTGGGCTGTTTGCACATCTTCTATTCTAACATAATCCACATATACACGAATGGCTCTACTACCCAGGCTAGCTCCACAGGCGCCACCGTCATCCCATGGCGACACATTTATCAACATCACGTACAAACTTTGTCACGTCCGCACATCGACTGGTTCGGATATTGTTGCCCTGCGAGGTAACATCGATAATATCAAGCAACAACCGGCTAATCGATGGGCAGTATTCCGCGACTCCAAGGTGGCTCTACAATGTCTTTCATCGGTACTTCATCGCGGGTCGTACGAACGATTGCGTAAAAATCTATCAGAGGAATGCAACACTATGCAACCGAAAACGGACACGACGTTGTCTTCCAGTGGATACAAAGACATTGCAATATCTCCAGCAACGACATCGCGATAAAGCTGCCGGAAATACACTCGTGCAAACAAATCTTCTTTTCATATTTTTATCTAGGATTGACGTGGCTGCATACTTAAGTAGGCTGGTGCACATGACATTCCTGAAGTGGCAGTCATTGCACTTCGCACATTATCGACCATATTTTTTCGATTCAGCTATACAACTGCGGCTACCTTCTGCGCTTTCCAGTCTGAAAGTAGCCCTCACCAATGCCAACTGATTTAAGGTTGAATTGGCTGGCAGCGCGGAGTGCAACGACTGCGCCGTCGATTAGTCTTTTGGACAACTTTGATGTACTGCCCAGCGTATACAAACGAGTGGCTTCACCTCCGCAGTGCTCTAAATCAACTGGACAAAAGTGATTTCGCTGTCAAGACGGTATTGGGACCATGGTGCTGCCCATCTCATTTCTGAAAAGCAACGAAAGAGCTGTTGCGTTTCCTCAAAGATGCCGCTTTGTTTCATCGTTTATGATGTGAAACGTGAAACTGTTACGCGTTGGCCCCGTCAGAGACTTTTTTCCCCTCCTCTTTTATTTCGTTTCCCCTCTTTCCTTTCCCAGTGCAGGGTAGTCTACCCGGGCTCAGCCCCGATTAAACTCCCTGCATTTCTCCTTATTCTTCCTCTCTCTCTCAAATCAAGTATAGGTTGGTGGGACTTAGTCATTCGTCTTCCAATACAAGCGCGATAACATAAACAGCTCGTGGAAAAATTTGTCATTAAATTTGGCTGAACACAACATCCCTGTAGTATCTTTCAGACACGAAGCCATGTTTTGCCATGGACTTGGGTTCCAAGACATTTTTCGCAATCGTTTTACCAACAAATATTACAACAAATTACAGAGCAGTATACTTGTAGCTTCACTTGGAGCGCGATTTCGGACACTGACGACTTTTCAAATGTTGCCGAATTTCGCGATAACACCATTTCAAGAAAAAGAGAGCACACTAGGTCAATCAGATTTGGCAAATGGTGGAATTCGACAACATTGCGGAATTTCAAAATCCACGCAGTAACACCGTTGTTCATGCACATTGGGAAAAGAAAAAGAAGTGCAAGCTTGAACGCGCATGATGAGGGCAGTGCTTCGCTGGTTTTTTTTTTTTTTCTAGTCCTCGTCCAAATTTGCAACTCATCACATGCGCTATCTTAATAATGTTGCACGTTCGTTTGAGGTTGACATTAAAACGAAACTATTAAGCCATAATTAGGAATGTGGGCGTGTTCGTAATGCATAACTTACCACATAGCAGAAAAAAAAGCCATGTTTTCGTTTGGTATGCTTTATTTTGAAATCTATTACATAACTACCGAAAAGGACTGTGCAGTCACTCGCACACCGTTTTCTGTCAGGTGGGAAATCGACGACACAAATAATCCGAAGGTGTACGCTGCCTCACAAGCCCATGTTGACGCACTGGCGTCATGTTGAACTAAACGAAGTCAAATACTGTGGCACGGTAGGCACAATTTTACTCTTTCTTTTACTTCATAGCGTCATTGACGCTCTAAACCACACTTGCGAGTCACCCCATCACTATATTCTAGGCAGCCCAGTGGCAACCACATACATATTCGTGCAGCTTTCCACATGCTATATAACAATGAGGGTTTTTCTTTCGTTTTCGTAAGCTCTAAGCTAACGTCACATTACTCCGCACTTCGCTTGCTTGTTTTTCGTTGTAGAACTGCGTATCCACCAAAATGTTTGTTCGCGTGTATGCTTGGTAGCCCTTGCCTTCAACTCACCGTTCAGCAGTTCAGAGTAACCAGCATGAAATTACTTTTTAACCATAACCATTATACTCGGGCACAGCGAAATAACATAGTGGACGCGAAGCTGACCATAGCAACAATACAAACAGGCATTTCGAGGGAGCAAAATAAAGAGAATTGTTCTCGTGCCCACGATGACATGACGTGGCATCGAGAGTACGGCTTCATTCAATTCTGTAATAACAAGAAAGGTGGGCAAAGCGTATCTCGCCTTTGAATCACGTCTGACAAATGCGTCTCTTTTGTGATTACTTCCTTTTTTTTTTTGCCTTCGTCCGACTGTCACGCGACTTTACTCTTCTTACATAGAACAAAAACAAACACGCACGCATTTCCATCTATGCAACTACGTACAGTCTCCCACAGGTGCTACATTTGGCAGCCCGTCCGGCCACGCAAAGCTTTCGAATGGCCACTTAAGTTCAAAGCCATTTTGTTCCACGCCGCGTGCGTTCCAAATCAGAAACGTCATTTGCTACAGGGGAACCTTTTTTTTTTTTTCGGGTTTCGCGGAGCTGCGCAACAACCCGTGTAGTACCTCGCACTCTGCTTCACGGCAGAGGAAAAAAAAACTGAAAATGAAGTGAATCGAGTAAGGGTGTCCCTCGTTTCAGCAGCCACCGATGCTAGAGAGAATCAGTTTGTTGTAAAACAATGGAGGTTGCCTTCGTAACAACATGCTACGCGGTGCAAGAGCAGGCCCCACCGCGACAGCGGCGCGCCTCTTTCAGGGGCGATGCGATATAGAAACGAACGGGGAATGAGGCAGCCGGAATCATTGTCGAGTTGCACAGGCGAGGTGTTCGTTTTCTTCACGCACGCATACGCAAACACAGGCGAGTTCATTGAGTGCAGATGCTGTGAGGCTTGGAACGAGCATACCTTGCTTTTCTCGCTTACTAGCTTGGCAAGCAAATGCATGCCAATCGTGAATGTTTCAAAACCACTGCATTTGGCCGCCACCGCCGCCACTGCCATCGGCATCGCGCTGATCACCTCGTTGTTCCCACCTTCTCGTCGCTGATGTTGCGAGGGCAACTCGGCAGCGCGAAGTGGTGCTTCCTGGTGCGTGTCATCATCATTCTCGACTTCTCTTCTTCGTCACTATGTTTAGTTGTTGCTTTTATCGCCTCTGCACTGTTTCTTTATTCATTTGCTTTGGCCATTCCATACTCTTCAGCTACGCCAATGTCCTCTTTCAGACAGCTATTCACGATAACTCCACTGTGCCCCGAGCAAGATTTCTTGCGCAGACTGAAAGTGTACGTACCGAAACGCTCGATAGCCAGTCACCCGCTGCGTGAATACCGCATGCTGTGTATTGCATCAGCACAATAAGTGAGACGCGAAAGAATCAAAATTATATCTGTGACAAGGATAGCGGCATACTAATCATTCGAACGTCCGCCGTTTACCCGCATTACTAAAGAAGTGCGCGTGTTACCCTTACCCATCATGCTATACCATCAAATCATTTAGTGTGTTTGCCAGCTTGGAGGCCTCATACTTTGTTCTGCAGTAATGTGGTGAATCGCCATGAAACATTTCCATCTGGCTTCACGCCTGGAATGCGCGCGGCATCAGAAGTGCGGTGTCTGCGTCAATCTGATATGTACGCACCGATTTCTGGAATCATTAAGAAGGCACTTACATCACGCTGGCCCTAAAAAAGTTGTGTTAGCGTGTAGCCAACCAAGCCTATAGATTAGTGAAACACACGTGTACAAAGATGGCTCCAATAATTTCAAGACCTCTTCCGGAGTAGTGGTTGCACCATCTGGTGACATGTCCTCAGAGTTTTTCACATGACGACGTCGGCACCAGCAGAACTGGCAGCACTTCATTGTGTGGTTATATAAATTATTCGACAGCCACCTGTAATGAACGGGCCACCTCTTGCAATCGAAGTCAGCCTTTTTGTCTTATGGCAGGGATCACACGAGCAGCTAGGGCATGGAATGAGACATCGCTATCAGCAAGCGCTAGAAGATACTATATTTCAGTGGTTGCCGGGTCCTTGCGGAATCAACGGCAATGACCACGCTGATGAAGCTTAACGATCGGCTCATTACCATGACCTGCAAATGACCTCTATCATTAAAGAAGAACCTGGAATCTCAGCCCACGGATTTTGTGCACGCACAACGGCACGAAAACCATATTGTGCTACTTGAAGACGGCCGGCATTCGCGAGCGTCCGTGAGCTACCACGGAAAGTTCATGTTGACTGCGTTCAAAGTAACTGTTGATTTCTTTTTCTTACTCTTGTTCTTTCTTTTCTAACTTGCCGATTATATTACCACCCCCCACCCCCCTCGTGCAGGGTAGGCAACCGAGCTAAAACTCTCTCTCTCTTCTCCATATATATATATATATATATATAATATATATATATATATATATATATATATATATATATATATATATATATATATATGTATATATATATATATATATATATATATATATATGTATATATATATATATATATATATATATATAATGGATGTGATTGGTTTATTTACACTGAAAAGCCAGCGCTCAACCGACACTTCCCAATAGAGAGAGCGTCCTGCTTCCTCTTCCTTTGCGCTCTTTCAGCCCGCGTTACATTTTCGTCCGGGTAGGACGAAGCTCACCGAGTGAGTAGAAGCGACCGGTTCTTGTAGGGCTTCAATCGGACAATGTGCACAAATCGCGTCTTTCGCGAACGCTGGTTCTGAGCTGTCACTTTCGCAAGGACGTAAGTAACGTCACTCAAGCACTGAGTAATGACGAATGGTCCTGAGTTTAAAAAGAAGTTTCTGGCAAAGTCCCTTCATTCGTACAGGCATCCACAGCCAGACAACATCACGCGTAGCGAAAGTCACAGGCGGGTTTTTTGCGTCGTAATGGTCTTTCGCATGAGCGTGGGCGAAAAAAGTTCGGAGCCGAGTAAGTCGACGAGCTTCTTCGGCGCGACAATGGCGTTTTCGTTCGTCGAGAAGGGAAATACGGTGTCGAGGAAACTTTGGAGATGACGAGCCTAAAGAAGAAAAAAAGGCGTATATTCTGTGACCTCGTGTTTCGCGGTATCAAAGGCGTATGTAACAAAAGGTAATACGGCATCCCAGTTCTTGTGATCCGCTGCGACGTACATTGAAAGCATGTTGATAATGGTACGATTGGTGCACTCAGTGAGGCCGTTGGTCTGAAGGTGGTGTGGAGTGGAACGCCGATATTGGCACCTACGAAGCCGTAGCAACTCTTCGACAACGTCAGCGGTGAACTGTCGGCTGCGATAACTTATCACCACACGAAGGGCCCCTTGGTGGAGTATAATTGAGTGCAGAAGACACCATGACACATCGGATTACGTGGCTGAAGCAATCACCATCGTTTCAGTATACCACGTCAGGTAATCTACACACACAATAATCCAGAGGTAGCCTGTGGTTGACTTGGAGAAGGGGTCCCAGTAAATTTATGCTGTTTTTTTTCTCATGGTGTTGTCAGTGGCTTAACTTGTTGCTGTGGGCCGGCCAATGGCGTGGTAGGCTGTTTGTGGCGTTGTCAGACATCATAATTCACAGCGTAGTGCTTGGTAGTCTTCCAGAGTCGAGGCCAGTAGAAACGTTGTCGGATACGGTGAAGCGTTCGGGCGAATCCAAGGTGCCCAGACGTGATGTCATCATGCATGGCTTGGAATACCGCAAGACGCAGGCATTCCAGCCAGACGAGGAGTAGTGTGGCACTATGGCTGGAATAATTCTTGCGATATAGTAGGGCGTCATGAATCACGAATAGCGTGGCGCGTTCAGAGCTACGAGCTACATAGATCATGGGTTTCAGCGAAGGGTCACGCTGTTGTTCGTGACGAAAGACATCCAAATTTGGGAAGTTGGATAAGATTGCGGCGAGGTAGTTGTCAAAATCATCATCATCAGCATCCACAGTTGGAGATGGAAGACGAGATAAGCAGTCGGCATCTGCGTGGCATCGACCGCTCTTGTAGGTCACAGAAAAATTATATTCTTGAAGCCGTAAGGCCCAACGAGCCAACCGGCCAGCTGGGTCACGTAGTCCGACAAGCCAACAAAGAGAATGATGATCTGTGACGATCTTGAATTGCCGGCCGTACAAATAAGGTCTGAACTTTTGGACGGCGAAAAAAAACCGCAAGACATTCCAGTTCGGTGACCGTATAATTCCTCTCAGCTTTAGTCAAAGTACGACTTGCATATGCCACAACGTGCTGGCGGCTGTCGGGATATTGAACTAGCATTGCACCAACACCGATACCACTAGCATCTGTATGCAGTTCCGTGGGTGCTTCCGGGTCGAAATGACGCAAGAGAGGTCCGGAAGTAAGCAAATACTTCATCTGCTCAAAAGCAGCCTCGCACAGAACGGTCCATCGGAATGGGGCGTTTTTACGGAGCAAGTCTGTCAGTGGATGAGCAAGCTGGGCGAAGTCTTTGATAAACCGGCAGAAGTAAGAACACAGGCCCACGAAGCTACGAAGATCCTTCACAGTCGTTGGTTTGCTTGAAGTTGCGGACAGCATTGATCTTTTGCGGGTCTAGTCGTATACCGTCCCTGTCGACTAGATATCCGAGCAAAAGGGCTTGACGCTCCCCAAATTGACACTTCCTTGCGTTTAAAATGAGACCAGCTTGTTTGACGTAATCTAGAACAACGCTAAGCCAATGGTTGTGCTTGTGGAATGTCTTACCGAAAGTAATTACGTCGTCGAGGTAACACATACATATCTCCCATTTGTGACCGCGTACGATAGAGTCCATGAATCGCTCGAAGGTAGCTGGGGGCATTACATAAGCCAAACGGCATAACGTTACATTCAATTAACCCACCAGGCGTGACAAAAGCAGTCTTCTCTCTGTCAAACGGATGCATTGGTTTTTGCCAGTATCCAGACCTTAGGTCGACGGACGAAAAGTATGCTGCCGAGTGTATACCACCAACAGCATCATCGATGCGTGGTAGCGGATACACGTCTTTCTTTGTGACGGCGTTGAGACGGCGGTAGTTGACACAAAAGCGACAAGAGTTGTCTTTCTTTTTTTACCAATATGACAGGAGCAGCCCAGAGACTGCTGGACTTCTGAATAACGCCTTTCTGCAGCATGTCGTTGACCTGGTCAGCAATCACTTTCCTCTCCGACGGGGATACGCGATAGGGTTTGTGGTATATCAGAGTAGCATCTCCCGTGATGATGCGGAGGTGCATACGGAATTCGGGCAACATGGAACAACGCTTGTCTTGGGTGAAATCAAAGACTCCCGCGTAGTGTGTAAGCACCTCCTTGAGGACAGCCTGCTCGGAAGAAGGCAACGACCTGTTGATCATGCGTTTCATCTTGGCTGAGTAGTTGGGCACAGTATGACTGATGGCTGGAGACTCTGAGACCATTCTGACGTCAAGTGTGACCTGCTCCTCAGACGTTCCCAGTTTAAATCCGGCTGGTAGAACAACAGGCTCTGAGGCTGCATTGAGCTAGCACGAACAAGCATGTCCGTCTATGGCTGCAAGGACAGACTGTGGGACCAGCACATTCTTTTTGATGGCGTTTGTATGACCGGGCTCAACAAGTCCAGCGCAGGGTCCTGAGCGGACATGAGAAGAGCATACGGGAACAAACACTGCTGTCCGACCAGGGATCGTCACATCTTCAGACAACGAAAGCGCGTCGATGGCGAAAGTCGGAAAATCGTTAACAGTGGCAGTGGGCAACGTACTTTGTAGAAGAATTGCTCCAGTTCCACAGTCAAGCGTAGCGTCATATTCGGTGTGGAGGTCTATCCCTAATATTACGTAGTGAGTTGCGCCAGCCAGTACAGTAAATTCAACTCGAAAATTTTGTCCACCAATCGTGAGTAAAACTGAGAAATTACCAAGAGGGCACAATGCTTCGCCTCCAACTGAAAGAAACGTTTTTTTACGTTCCAACGCGAACATGACTTTGTGACCCGCAAAACGATGCTTAAGACGAAGACTCAATACCAAAATAGCAGCACTAGTGCCTACAAGAGCAAGAGTATCTACACCGTCTACAAACACACACGCTTTGTTCATCAACATCACATCAGAAAGAGGAATCTGCGAAATTGACCGTCCCGCGCCCGCACCTCCATCGGTCGCACCAGCTAGTTTCCCTGCTGATGCGGGGAAGGCGACCGACGACGCGGAGACGGTGACCGGCGGGAACGTGTCGGAGGCGGCGTCAGGCTTCGCTCGGGTGCGGGGGACTCGCTGCGTGATTCGTTAGGGCCGTTCCACGCGCTTCCCGCACAGCCTCACGCGCTTTCCGCACAGCCTAAAACGCACGCGTCGGCACCCCTGCAGCACGCAAGCGGGGGACAAATAAGCCAATTGGCGACGCTTTTTCACCCTCTGCTTGAGTGCGGCAGGTGAGCCGGCACGTGCCTTGCGACTGTGCGGGAAGCGCGTGGAACGGCCCATTGGCCACAGCTCTCGGGGGCGGTGGTCGGCCCGGTGTGAGGTCCAGATTTCGTGGATACGAGCCGGGTACGTTGAAAAACGTGGCGGCGCAGGCGGCCGGCTGGGACGGAAGCGAGAAATATGCCCTGGGAGACCCCATGTGTTGCAAACGGGGACTTGTCGGCTTGCATTAGCACGAGCAGAGGTGTCAGAAGTACGCGGGGACGGGTCGTGCTCCACAGGAACATTTCGTGACGGCGAATAGTAGTCTTCTGGCAGAGGCTTGGCTGACGACGGTCGAAGGTCCGCAGCAGCACGTCGAGATGATGAAATCGGGTGGTGACAGTGACCCGTCGGGAAAGACGGAAGCCGAGGGGTAAAATCTGCAGTTTCTGTGCGCGGCCGGTTTTCGACGTGGCACTCTCGCATCCAGTAGGGAGGTGGTTCGGGGCATGCAGCGAACGAGCATTGGTGGTGAGCGTCAACTGCTTGAAGCCGGGCGAGCTCTTCTCGAACCAACCGACGTACGAAGAAGGGAATGTCTTCACCGGCGGCGATATCCATACTTGCAACAGTGGGAACATTGTCCAAGCGTCCAAACGTGGGTAAAATTATCCGGGTCTTGAAAGCCTCGAATGCGTGACACTCCCGCCTGAAAGCAGAAGGAGCGTTCCGAGTTTTCTTTCGTTACGAGAAAATTGTACACGTCCTCGGCGATACCTTTGAACAAATGGCTGACTTTATCTTCGTCAGACATATTTGCGTCGACAATCCTGCAAAGCTTCAATACCTCTTCAATATAAGTTGTGCACGTTTAGCCGGGCAACTGAGCCCAACGTGAGAGCGTTTGCTCAGCTTTCTTTTCCATAGATCTCATGTCTTCAAAAGCAGGCTTTCAGTTCCTTAACAGATATATCCCAAGTGGTGAGCACATGTTAATGGTTCTCAAGCCAAAGCAAAGCGGTCCCGGCCAGAAAGAATACGATGTTCACGAGCTTCGCCGGCGCGCCCTATTCGTAGTAGAGGTTCACTCTGTCGTAGTGCTTCAGCCAAGCATCTACATCTTCATCAGTTCTACCTGAGAATATCCGTGGTTCAGGCGGCCAGTAGTTAGGTTGTCGAGGTCGACGGCCACCTTGTGCCATGTCGGTGGCACTGATGGATGCAGCAGCGTAGCCCGTCAGTGGGCTTGCTGTGTCGTCGGTCATGCTGATATTGTCCGGGAGTAGCCCAGCTGAGCGTCTGCTTCTTCGAAGGTCTTCTGCTGCGGGGTCGAGGACGGCGAATCACCCAGCACCGCTCCACCACAGCTGTTATGGATGCGAGGGGTTTCTTTACACTGAAAAGCCAGCGGTCAATCGACACTGCCGAATAGTCACGGCTCTAGAGCGTCCTGCTTTCTGTTCCTTTGCACTCTTTCAGCGCGCGTTACAATATATATATATATATATATATATATATATATATATATATATATATATATATATATATATATATATATATATATATATATATATATATATATATATATATTACTCGAAAACGAAAATATATATATTACTCGAAAACGAATTTCTGACAAGCCGTTCACTTAAACCATTGTACTACAAAGGTACATTGACGATATATTCATGATTTGGCAGCACGGTGAACCTCATCTCTTATCATTCATTCACGATTTCAACAACGCTCATCCGTCCATTTCATTCTCTCATACCTACTCAGGACAAACTATCAACTTTCTTGACGTAACAGTGACAATGTGTGACGGCAAGCTTGCCACTAAAGTTTACAGAAAGCCAACTGATACTCAACAGTACCTTCATTTTAATAGCAACCATGTCAAGCACTCTAAAACCAGCATACCCTATAGCCAGGCCCTTCGTTTTAAAAGAATATGCTCCCAAGAAACTGATTTTAATTCCAATTGTGCGCAGCTTCGGAATGCGTTATCAAAACAGAAATACCCTTCCAAGATTATAGATGACGCCATAATAAGTGCAAGTAACCAGGACCGCAAAACGCTTTTAAGCACCAAGAATAAACAGCCAGTCTTCTCCGGCACTAACCTTGTTCTAACATTTTCTGCGCCTGCGCAACACGTAAATGCCGTTTTAAGAAAGCACCATAACATACTTCTACAAAGCGAACGACTTAAATCAATTTTCCCAGAACCACCGCGTGTGACGTACAGAAGAGCGCAAAATCTGGGTGACCTACTCATGTCGTCAAAAAGCGTACGCAGTAAACCTACTGGCTGCCGTCCTTGCAACAAACCTCGTTGCAAAGTCTGCCAGCATATGACCACTTCACTTATCGCAAACAGCACCGCATCTAACTTCAGCGTGAAAATAAATGGTGACTATAACTGCGACACGCGTAATGTAGTTTACCTCCTGGAATGCTTGATCTGTGGAATGCAGTACTTAGGTGAAACCGAAACACCCTTCCGATATCGGTTTAACAATCACAAGGCTCATATCTCTTCACTTCCTCACCTTCCTATATCAAAGCATGCTAACGCAATGGGCCACTCATTTGACAACATTAGAGCCACGATTCTGGAGTTTGGCTTCCGAACGCATCATGACAGGGAAGTGCGCGAATCATTTCTCATCTTTAAGTTCAATACAATCGCAGGCGGGTTAAATGAAAGTACGGGGAAACTGAGCGTCTTGCACCAGTGACTGCTGTAGATGTTATTGCTTGTAACCAGCTGTAATCCTTGTGCACGTGTCGTGACTTGTTATTTGATTGCTTATAAGTAGGATGTGATACGGGGGCCCCCATGTAGATTTTATGTCTGATTGTTGTACTTGTTTTTATGATGTTTGCACACTCGTGACTATTGCAAGCGAAACGTATGCGCTTATATGCTGTTGCACCACTGTTACATCTGTTATTCTGACGAAGGCCGGTCCCACGGCCGAAACGTAAAGAAACCTTTCCGTTTTTCGACGTGTGTCTCCTTTTTTTTCATAGTATTTACCGGCGTCCAAGAATTTATTCCCTGCAATTATGCCTACAATGGACACCGGAACGACCACGTCGAAAAGGATCACATGGAAGTACCCGAACACCGCTGTTTCCACAGTAGTTCTAGGCGACTCCCAAACCAAGTATGTCTTCCAGTATTTTGACCCAAATGTGGCGGGCACGCCCGCGTTTGTTTCGCAGTCCGGCGCCCTTATCAAGGATATGGCCATTCTACTGGACTTCGTTCCTCCCACCGCGACAACTCTTGTCATTCATGCTGGTACCAACGACCTGGCGTTCCGCACCGCTCACGCTGCCTTCCAGAGCCTTCGCAAACTGTTAGAAGCCATCCCAAAAGTACACCCCGAAATCGGGAGGATATATGTGAGCTTTGTGTTGCCAAGATCTACTAACCGACGTCGTTTCCGCAACAATCCGTCTTTCGTTGAAAAGTTCAACCTAGAGGCTGACCAGTTCAACAGGCTCCTGCAAGACTACTGCCGTCACTCTTGGCTCGTTTATTTTCTCGACCACGGCTTCTACGAGCTTCCCCCCACACGCGCCTTGGCGGCTGATGGCTTACACCTCAGTTTCGAGGGAACGGCAATTCTAGCTAGTCACCTGCGTCAACTTTTCATGACGAGGTTCCGACTCTGCCTTGTCTTGGCGTACTTGTGCACCGACTGATTTCCGTGCTACAGCCAAGGAAAACTCTCTGACAACAAATGACGCCGCTCCCGGTCACCTCCCTTCGACACTTGACCTGACCAGCTGGCCCCCATTGAACTGTCCTTCTGTAAATCATCTGTCGGGTTCCGGGAGACCTTCCAGCTCTATTCAGGCAAACAAATACTCATCGAGCTTACCTACAACTAGTGGTTGCCAGACACGCGGTGCCTCCGCACATGAGCGGACTAGTGGAGGCAGTAAGGATGAATCTGTACCCAATGGACCAGTCCTTGAATCCTGTCGAACTAATTGCCTCTCGGAGAATGGCTCGTCGGCTTGCCAGCTACCGAGCGTCCATCGTTCACCTTCACAATCTACTACGAAGTCAACCTCGGACGACCACGTTCAGCCGATTCTAGGGTTGTCGAAATCACCCGTGACGTGCAACATTCACTTGCCTCGAGTATCGGACAACCAGCTACCCTCTAGCCAGCCCAACGACACGATCCCTGCAGTAGTACAGTCGACGGTGGACAATTCCCATTTGAACCCGCCATGTCTACAACAGCCGATGCCTACTACGTCCAAAACTGTCAGTGTTTCGACTTCTGGTGCCCCTACTGCTCAAGCCTCCCGCTACTTACTGCGAACTCATCGCACCGATGGCCCTCTAAAAAGCAAGGCCCAGTGACTACCATCTACACGTCCTGGTAAAAATTCTTCCGACTACTCTGTATCTAGAATATTCTTAAAAATTCGCAAAGTGATAGAAAAGCGGATTCGGTGTGAATTGCATATCTCTACGTTAAAAACTTATTTAGAAGCTAACATTGTACCTAAAGGCCTCCGCATTGTCATTAAACCCGCCACAACTAGCATGTCTGGTTCTGAGGTTGTCGCGTGGAACGAGGTGCTCTCTAGAGCTTCTTTTGACTTGGTGCGCATTGTCATTCGCCATTACGAAACATCGCTCAAAGCCATTCGTAACCAAGAAAGCCAATTGCTTTCCCATCATAAACTCGCCATCCATGAATGCGCGCTGCTGGCAGCATACCAGCGAAAAAAATCTGATGAAGTATATGCAGCTAAAAGAAAGAAGCTTGTCAGGGACAAAGTTATTACGCCTCATACTCCCCCGATAAGGCATACCGCTGAAATTTCTTCGAAATCCATTAGCTCCAGACCTCTAAGTGACCCCCTATCATCACGTAACGTAGTCAACCTGTCTTCCTATGAACTTTCCGCTGATGAAATTTCACTATTGTCACGAGGACTCAATTTTTGCCCAGTGACAGGAGGTTTTAGTGAATTCAAGCTGATGAAGGATTTGGACACTTTTGCCAGAAATTTAAGACTGAGAGAATACTTCCTTGACAAAAGCTCTGCTAATGCTCCTACCTCTATTTTGCCATCTCACAATCATTGGACCCCACCTACCCAACGAGATAAGTGCCTAGACCTCTATATCTCAGCCGTTCAACGCGATGTGCTACATATTTACCGCAAACAGGTTCCGTTTAAGAGAAACCTTTCGATCAACGAAACCGCAGCGATGCAGCAACTGAAAGGTCGAGGTGATATCATAATTAAACGAGCTGATAAAGGGGGAGCTGTGGTACTACTAAACAAACACGATTATGACAGCGAAGCTTCCAGACAGCTTTCCAACAGCACTTTTTACAGGCGGCTAGACGAAGACCCACTGAGCAGCTCAAATCTATCCTTATACGCACGCTAACTAACCTCATTGAAAAACAAGAAATTCCCAATTCGGCTCTGCATACCCTCGTTCCCGTAAGTCCAGTCGCGGGTCGCTTTTACCTCCTGCCAAAAATACATAAGTCGGGAAACCCTGGTCGACCCATCGTTTCCGGCATTGGTACAGTTACGGAACTGGTCTCCCAATTTGTAGATAGAGTAATTAACCGAATTCCGTCTTCTTTTCCATCGTACATCAAAGACACAAACCACTTCTTGTCCGACATCGTTGACCTCTCTGTCCCCCCTGATTCACTCCTGGTTACCCTTGACGTAGCGTCCCTATATACGAACATTCCTCATGCGGATGGAATACGAGCAGTACTTCACTCATACGAGTCTGTCTGTGACAAAATAATTGACAGCTCGACTCTGATGACCCTTTTAAAATTCGTCTTGGAATCTAACAACTTTGAGTTTGACGGTACTCATTACCTTCAAGTTAATGGCACCTCGATGGGCACACCCATAGGCCCTAATTATGCCAATATTTTCATGGGCATACTCGAAAACGAATTTCTGACAAGCCGTTCACTTAAACCATTGTACTACAAAAGGTACATTGACGATATATTCATGATTTGGCAGCACGGTGAACCTCATCTCTTATCATTCATTCACGATTTCAACAACGCTCATCCGTCCACTTCATTCTCTCATACCTACTCAGGACAAACTATCAACTTTCTTGACGTAACAGTGACAATGTGTGACGGCAAGCTTGCCACTAAAGTTTACAGAAAGCCAACTGATACTCAACAGTACCTTCATTTTAATAGCAACCATGTCAAGCACTCTAAAACCAGCATACCCTATAGCCAGGCCCTTCGTTTTAAAAGAATATGCTCCCAAGAAACTGATTTTAATTCCAATTGTGCGCAGCTTCGGAATGCGTTATCAAAACAGAAATACCCTTCCAAGATTATAGATGACGCCATAATAAGTGCAAGTAACCAGGACCGCAAAACGCTTTTAAGCACCAAGAATAAACAGCCAGTCTTCTCCGGCACTAACCTTGTTCTAACATTTTCCGCGCCTGCGCAACACGTAAATGCCATTTTAAGAAAGCACCATAACATACTTCTACAAAGCGAACGACTTAAATCAATTTTCCCAGAACCACCGCGTGTGACGTACAGAAGAGCGCAAAATCTGGGTGACCTACTCATGTCGTCAAAAAGCGTACGCAGTAAACCTACTGGCTGCCGTCCTTGCAACAAACCTCGTTGCAAAGTCTGCCAGCATATGACCACTTCACTTATCGCAAACAGCACCGCATCTAACTTCAGCGTGAAAATAAATGGTGACTATAACTGCGACACGCGTAATGTAGTTTACCTCCTGGAATGCTTGATCTGTGGAATGCAGTACTTAGGCGAAACCGAAACACCCTTCCGATATCGGTTTAACAATCACAAGGCTCATATCTCTTCACTTCCTCACCTTCCTATATCAAAGCATGCTAACGCAATGGGCCACTCATTTGACAACATTAGAGCCACGATTCTGGAGTCTGGCTTCCGAACGCATCATGACAGGGAAGTGCGCGAATCATTTCTCATCTTTAAGTTCAATACAATCGCAGGCGGGTTAAATGAAAGTACGGGGAAACTGAGCGTCTTGCACCAGTGACCGCTGTAGATGTTATTGCTTGTACCAGCTGTAATCCTTGTGCACGTGTCGTGACTTGTTATTTGATTGCTTATAAGTAGGATGTGATACGGGGGCCCCCATGTAGATTTTATGTCGGATTGTTGTACTTGTTTTTATGATGTTTGCACACTCGTGACTATTGCAAGCGAAACGTATGCGCTTATATGCTGTTGCACCACTGTTACATCTGTTATCCTGACGAAGGCCGGCCCCACGGCCGAAACGTAAAGAAACCTTTCCGTTTTTCGACGTGTGTCTCCTTTTTTTTCATAGTATTTACCGGCGTCCAAGAATTTATTCCCTGCAATTATATATATATATATATATATATATATATATATATATATATATATAATGAAGAATGATGGGGAATGACAGCTCAGATAGCTAAGAGAGACAGAGAAGACGCTTTTTTTGTCGTCAAACAGCCAAGTTCATGCGGCAATTTTCCTATTTTATACATGTCACCTAAGAAGTAACACTTAGATGGTCCTAGAAACAGCGCTTCAATCAGCTGTATTGCGTTCTTATGCATAGTTGCCGAAAACTGAAGGTGCTGTGGAAGCTGTACTTCGCCAAGCGCAAGCGCTCCAAAAAGCCATGCCTCCACCAGGAAAAAGATAAGAACAAGGCCCTTCCACTCATCCTTCGCAAGTTTAGATTGTCCTCCGGACGCTTCCTATTCAGGCATTCTTCTTGCTACTGTGCGTGGATGCTGGTACGAAGCAAGAGAGAAAACTGCCCTTACCTGGCACTCCAATTAGTTTCCGCCCAATTAGCTTCGGATAAGGTCATCGCATGCCTCATCACGCACTCCCTATCAGGGGTCACTCACTAGAAGGGCCACCCCAAAAGGAGTTTTCCGCTTGAGACTGTACGCTGTGGAGGTCACACTAATTTGGCGGCAAGCATCCGTCCGCCTTGTGTGTGCGCTGATGATTCAAGAAGCACTTTGATATTCCGCCTTGGGGACCACTTTCATCGAAAGCGAAGCAGTTGTTGTGAAGTCCTTTTCCTTTTTCTGATTAAAACTGGTCCTGCTACTCGGCTCATTTCCACCCTGTCGTAATCACTTTAAGGTTGCATGCCAACGAAGAAGCCTTCGCTACAGTGTTACGAAATTTTGCTGCTACATACTGAACCAATGCGAAACGAAATCATGAAGAATGGCTCCAAGAAAGAGAAGTATTGAAGGAACACACTTGAGTCAATACAGCTGGTTGCACTGTCTCACAATAAACACAAGTCGCTTCAATTACTTGCCTCCGGCTATTCAGGAACAAAGCCAAGTGCGACACGCCTCTTGAGACAAAGTGCAGTGGGTGCGCTTGAGACCACTGCACCTACGTGCTCTTCGCAGGTGAGTGTCTAGTAATGATTGAGGCAGACGTATGCCGGAGCTGAAGTATATCGGCGTACTAGATGTATACACTTAAATGGTATCGAATGATGTCCCAAACAATAGGGAACTCAGACAAGCAGCGATACTCGAGGTAGCGATGGAACATCACTAATTAAAGCTCTAGTATCTGTTATCTACGTTTGATGCCTCGCACCTATACTCGCACCGAAAACACTCACAAATTTTTCCCTTGCACACTAGCACAATTTTACACTTTTGTTTTGATCCTAATGACGTAGAGTCGTCGACATCGTACACTGTAATTCACATAAAGTTAGTAAGCTGGGCGTAAAAAGAAACCAGACACACACAAAGCGCTACTTTAACCTTTGCGTTGTGGTTTCTTTTTACGTCCTCGTTCTTGCTCACTCTCTCGTGGGTGCACACCAACAGGGTCGCCACTGGGCTTGAAATAACATGAACTTGCGTATTTTTCGTAATTTTTATGAATTCAGCAATTACTACGAAACTTTTGCTTTTTCATTTGTCATCTTCGCAAAAATACTTAGACTGTTTCTGAGCAAGACCTTCTTTTTTTGCTGTATTTTCTTGTTGCCCATAAGTGCTAGTCTGTCTGTTTTGTTTTCTATTTTTCTCTCAAATTTTGAGCGTTACCCTGCCTCGTTTCATCAAAACACGCTTTGATATCACATTGCTGATTCACTCACCAAATGTACGATTTCTTCCGCCGAATGAAACAAACAGTCTATATCGCTTCGAAACTTATATGAGCAGGAGTTCTTGTTAGTGCCTCTTGCCTCTATTACATAGCTTGCCCAGAAGAAAGGCATACCATGCGTTTGTGATTTTGATGGTCGAGTAATTATATGAAAGTTCTTTAATTATTGCATCTTCCTCGGATATTCAACTCTGTAGAGCGTTTAACTCTGAAGCAGCTTTTTCTTTCGCTGCTTGTCATAATGCAACCTGAAAGCAACAGCGAGGCACGCTCATATCACCGATACGTACGACCATAGCTTTCCGAACCAGCCTGGAGCTCATTTATTTATTAGAAAACGAACGAATACAAACATTTTAGGCAGTCCGCAGACACCCGATGTTTCCATAACGAGGAGCAAGGTGAGACAAGCGAAACAGTAATAAAATGAACTATAACCGACCACGAACAACTGCCTTTCTTTTTGCGATAGAAGCGACCGACGCTATATCGATAACTTCTCAGATCGAGCGCTTGTTGTTTGCCCCAAAAATGAATCGCTCTAATTCAGAGCACAGTGTTGCTACATGTTCCTCACAGGGGTTCTCGTGGTGCAGAACCTGCGGATAGTTTACCGGTATGGGCATAATTTGAAGAAGTTGCATATATACGTCCGCAACAATGCAGTGACGTACAATGAAGGTTCGCACTGTGAAGGGGCCTTTCACCTGAAGATTGTTTTGATCTTTTATATTTAGGTGCTGTGCTGGTGGTAGGTAGATAACCAAGGCTTACTTGACTCTTTCATGCGTTTTTAGTAAAAACGATGATTTATTCTCAATCATATAAGACAGAGTAATGGAAACTTAGAGTAAAGCTGGTTACCTACTCGAATATAATCTTTAGCTTGCGAAGAACACCAGCATTACTTGAAATGTATGCAGTAATCGAAGAAGTCACATGATCTAAACTTAGTAATCACGCGGCACTGAGTGACTGAGTTGAAGAAAGAAAGACGAAAAAAGAAGCGAAATATCAAAGGCAAGATATGTCAACCCCAATAACTTTCTGGCTGGTGACTTTGCAATCAACCACCCGGTCACTGCAGAAATTATCGCGAGAGAAGAACATTAATAATATTGGGTTTTAACGTCCAAACACCACCATATAATTATGAGAGGCCTCGTAGTTAAGGGCTCCAGAAACTTGAACCACCTGGGGTTATTTAACGTGTACCGAAATTTTAGCACATAGGCCTCACGCATCTTTGCCTTCTTCGAAACTGCAATCGCCACGGCCGGGATTCAATCCCATGGCCCGCTGGTCAACAGCCGAGTGCCTTAGCCACTAGAACACCTAGGTGACGCGAGAGGAGAATCGTTGATAGAGGTTAGACTTCACGGAAGCATGCCGGAAGAAGAACGCGTCACACGCCGACCCATGCTTTGAAACCTATATTTTCTCGTAGAGTTGCTTTCGTTAACTTTTTTTTTTCGATAACGAAATCGTAACAGTATAAGCTCCCGGAGTTCATTATTGAAGCACATGATTTCCATTCATTAATATGTGCAGTTTAACGTCCCAAAACCACCATATGATTATGAGAGACACCGTAGTGGAGGGCTCCGGAAATTTCGACTACTTGGGGTTCTTTAACGTGCACCCAAATCTGAGTAAACGGGCCTACAGCATTTCCGCCTCCATCGGAAATGCAGCTGCCGCAGCCGCGATTCGATCCCGCGACCTGCGGCACATGATTTCCATCTCTGTCTGGAATAATATTTTAGGTGAATCTATGATACCAGTGTTTTGTTTTCTAATGTGTTGGTTGCTGTATTGGCTCTACGCACTACTTATAAACTTATTATTTAACCTATTTATAAACGTGTACATTTTAGATACTCCTGTTCATGGTAATGTTGTTCATGGTATTGTAATGTTCTTATACATGTATGCGCCTCCTTCATTGGGCCGGCAACCTCGGCCTGCAGTGAGATGAAAGAAACAAATAAATGTCGAAGAACGCTGTCATTGAATGCAGTTTTCATTTGGCGAAAGTTGCGTTTGCAAGCAAACAGCCTTTTTAGAAGGACTCGGAAAGGCGTCTTTTAAGAACATGCATAGTCAATGATGAAAGGGTTCTGTTTACCGTAAGGAAGCCATGACCCAAACTGTCGAGTACTGTTAAGAATGTTTTTCTTTGGGTACGCTGAAATGAAGCCAATTACGCGCTCAGTAGGTGCTAAATGGTCACTTTACACAAACTAATTTCACACTCGAAAGTTCAGGCAATTCAGATGAGAAAAAAGCGAGCATTAATGGACGCTGCTTCACGTCATAGGCGACAAACTGGAGCTGCTTCACATCGGGGCAACCCGAGCGGAATGTAAAGGTCTAAGCGGTGATTCGTGGAACAAAGAGACTGATTCGCGAAGTAAGCTTAAGTTCATTCGGTCAACTTAGTGAGCTTGCACCTGAGTTAACTTGCGCCTACAGACGCGCAGCTTTCTCACATCATTGTAAATAGACATTCCGATAGCTAGGCACACAACATGCCCTTAAGTGGATCAAGCGATCGCATATGCTTCATAATTTTAGAGAAAAGCTCTTAGGCCCTCATCCCTGCGTTGAGCGGAGTCGCGGTTGACATCGGTTGCATAACTGAAATATTGAACGAAGACGAAAGAGAAGCGACACGCATTATGTCGATATCACGAGCCCTTGGCTTCTAACCACGCTTTCTTTCTTCACGTGCGCTAGCCTCTCCGCCACAACTCATGCGTATGCTGGGCTGGAACGTGCACTGCGGCTGGCTTCGCTTGTCGTCACGGGGCTGTCAATGCACAGAGTGGTGTGCGTAGCACTTGAGTGCTGGCAGTTTCTGTGGCAATACGTAACGAACGTTTCATTGCTACAGCTGCAGTCGCTGAAATTTAAAACACAGCTGGCGTTCCCCCGAAATGAAACTGCGCTCAGAATTCGCATTAGACAGCATCGTATAATCGTGGGCCAATTTTTATGCAAATCTGAGGGAACTGCATTGACAATCACTGAGAGATCTTGTATCTCTCCAAACTTGCCACATCGAAAGTTCATTTTGTGGCCGCTACAAGTAGCATGTAAGTTCCCCGGTATAATGCGTGGAATAAGTTCTCGCGGATGCTTCCTCGCCCATGGGACGCGACAATGTGCAGCCGTGCATGGTAAGTGCAGCTTGAGGACGGCTTCAAGGCCTCGTCAGCGCCTGCTCACTTGCTGCCACTGCCACCACCATTCAGGGATGGCGGCTATAGGCCTTCTCGGTGGCTCCACACTAGTGCAGCCATACCATTTCATGACGAGGAACGCCATCCACGTCTTCTCAGAAACACATCCCACCGCTGTAAGCCCCGGGACCACGACGTACTCCATGCACTAGGCCCATAGCTCACCGCGTGCCTCACACGACAGCGACGCAGAACTCACGTGTACTCACGCACATTTCACAGTAACTGGACCGTTTGGCGCTGTTTAATTTCGGGGGCTCGCCTGCCACTTTGCCATCGCCGGCTATTTGAATAATACCGAAGTTCCACGGTTTTTGAGACGACGCCTAAGGGTGGGTTGAGACCGTCAACTCGCTCGGCGTCCTCCATGCCTGGCAGAGAGACCTAAAGTGGGTAATTGCCATCGACCGCTTTCGATGTGCCGCCAAGGCATGGCAAGGCTACAAAAGCGTCCGGCAGTGGTCTTGGAGGGAATGGTGTGCCTAGATGACTGGCCTGTTTCGCCAACTTTTGTATTCCAGCGACACCATGCCTGCCAGTGGAGTCTCAACCCTGCATGGCGTTTACGAATCACATTACTTCGAAGCTGCAGCTTGGGCGTCCACCGACCTGTCCTCCATCGGATGTCCACTTCAGGAGAAACCCCGCCATCATGGCCCATCGATTCCCTCAAGCCTCAAGACGGAGAGCTTCCCTGGCTGCCCCAAGAACGATATTGGATGTAAGTGCTGCCTTCATGCGGGTCACAGTCTCTGCACCGAACTTTGATACCACGTCACAGAGAGAGGCCGAAATCACTCCCCAGACATAGCAGTTAGATTAGCAGACCCCATTTTTCGTCTTCTGAGGGACAGGCGCAGGTGGCAGTCCCGGTCCTGCTCGGCATGCCTCCAGATGAGGCACCAAACAATAACCTGTGAAGTCCATCACGGTGCTCACCGACAACCTGGAGCCACTCACTTCGGCAGCTTTCAGAGATCCGTCTTCAGAGTTGTCGATGACACACAATCACGTTCCGCAGAGCGAGACAGTTCAACCGGGATGAGCGTGAGGAAATTTCCAAGTCGCTAATAATACTGCCCGCTGACATGCGCGATGAGCACTGTACTCTTCATCGGGAGAGTGTGGCTGCAAAAAAGGTGTTCCCAGCTTTCCCAAAACCACGACTCACAAATTTATCTTACGAATCACCTCATATTCCCCAGTTTTGAACAACGATGTAAATGTGAGTGAATTTTCAAAATAAGTGGAAAGAAGCACGGAGCAGCCTTGCAGACACCGACACTTTCTCACAAGCTGTTCCATCACTCTCCTCCGAGCGTGCCGCATTCGTCATTAGCTCAACGACAGTGAAAGCCGATCACCAGAAGCACGTCTCGCAGCCCACAAGATCAAGTCACTGCGTGGCCGAGAACGTCCGGCACACAACAGCCAAGGCTGCCCTCCTGAGACATTTGAGATGTTCCCAGCGCTAGGCAACACATACACGACCAAATTCCCGTCTAACCAACTAGCTATAAAATATGAACTTGTGGACTCCAGAGACCACCCAGCTCGCAACGGCCAAGGCCGACCGCCGAAGGAATCACTGGCACTTCATCCAATGAAGTCACTCCGTGGCCAAAACCGCTCGACCCCCAAAAGTCAATGCCACCCTCCAGAGGTGATTTCTGAGCTACCTGTCACAGCATGGCCAAGTGTAAGGACACAAGAGCGGAGCTTGGGGACTGGCGTGAGCTCGGCTACCGCAAACCAAACAAAGAAGAAGGACAGAATGAGAACAGCTGGACTCGCATTCAGGCGTTGTCTCTTCGTTCTCTCCTCTCCTTGCCATCTTGAAAGCTAGAGCATTGCTGTCGTGGTTGTTAATTGATGAAACTACAGGGTTAGTTGCTTCGCCAGTGGGCGTATTTGATGCCAAACGTTTCGTTTGCCTTAGTCAACACTTTTGAATCAAGGTTATAATTTTAAGTTTGTCGCGCTTTATTTGACACAATAGCTATTGACAACAGTGGCATAACCAGAAATTTTTTTTCTGGGATGGGCGGAGGGTTCAACTATACACTATGCATGTTCGTGCGTGCGTTTGTATGGGTGCGTTTATATATACGCTATTGACAACAGTGGCATAACCAGAAATTTTTTTTCTGGGATGGGCGGAGGGTTCAACTATACACTATGCATGTTCGTGCGTGCGTTTGTATGGGTGCGTTTATATATACGCAAGCAAAACTGAAGAATCCTGAGGAGATTTCTCAAGCGCTCTTGGTAAAGTGCTCTTGGTAAAGTGTAGTAATGAATCATGGCTGTGACATCTACGATTAGTTCCTTCAACACATCGTTTTTACGCGTCCGACGTATTTGGAAAGTGCAGTTGTATCAACGCTTTAACTTACCACCAGGTGGCGACCTTATCTAAAGCGTCGGCGTGGCTCGCAACATCCATCCATACCTAAAATAGCTCAGCGAGGCATAGAACAACGCATCTGTTTCGTCCGAATTTAACGCCGTGTTCCCCGCTTACGCTCACCGTGCGAAAATTGTGGCTGAGCACCCGTGTGGTGGCAGAAGAATTTAGATTCTCTGTTCTGACGTGGGAGCAGCCAGCATTAGTCCTGGATTGATTCTCGGGACCTTAATAAAGATTTTCATACCGTACCATACCAGAGAAAAGAGAACGCGCGTTAGGTTTCTCTCTACTCGAGGCAGTGGCGTACATCAACTCTTAACATGCCACGAGTAGGCGACCTCTGCCGAAGTTCGACGTACGACCATCCACGCTTTTCCAGCTGTCACACTGTTTCTTTTGGTTCCGCTCTCACCATCTAGTACCGATACCATGGGTACCCATGAACACAAGGGCATGTTTAATCATTAATCATAGACGTTAGTCGTTGGAATCGAGCTGAATCACTAAGTGTCCATGTGGATGCATTATCTTGAAAGGGTGCTTTATTTTGTTTTTTCTTACTTAACACAACAAACGTTATTAGGTGTGATCCCAAACCTTGAGCCTCGTGATGAACTCTTCTTTGTAGGTTAGTGAACGTAAAAAAAAATAGTACATCATCTCCTCGAAATGAAGCATGATGAAAGAGCTTGCTCGGAATTCTGTTGACGAGGCCTTTTATGTAGGATGGCTTGTTAACAAGCTGGCGTTTGAGGTGTACGTCGAAGGCGGTGTCGTCAGGCACGTTCCGCTACAGACACTGCACGAGGAATAACTCTCGTTGGAGCACGGCGATGGCGTTGGCGTGAGACTGGTCACTACAGATAGAGGTGATGGAGGTGAGGTTGTCAAACCACAAGCGGCCCCATATATTACAGCCGTAGCCGAACGAGCGAACAAGGAAGTCGCGCTTGAAGCACGCGTCAGCGCCATCAAGCTCAGGTAGCTACCTCTTTCGGTGCTTGACCGCTGCTTCCCACGCCCGCTCCAATTCAAGGTTCTCTTGCCGCCACTTGCGTACCGCCTCTGCTTCGTGGGCTCTGAGATGGGGATCCGCTTGTCGACGAGGCCGCTTTGCTTCGGCTTCGCGAGCACTCGCCGCTGCCACCGCTTCTGGATAGATGCTGGTGCTGGCTTGCAATTGCAGCTGACACTGCCGTCTTTCATGTGTCTCGTGAGCTCTGCACAGCGACAACTTGGCGGCAGGCCCACATTGCAGCCACCTTGCAAGCTCTCCACGCCTCTTTCCTCGCTTTCACGGTGTTTATGATGAGAAGCTTAGTGGAGATGCGCCTCCACTGAGCTCCCGGTGATGAAAAAGGAAGCGCGCTAAAGGCACTCGCGTTCGCCTTGGGATAGTACTAGCGTACGCGCCAAGGCAATGTCCCGAGTATGAGAAGCTTGGCGACCAAGCGGAAAACTGCAGTGTTCTTCGTTATGTGGGATTTATGGCTAGTGATATTCTTTTTCGCCATCTATTGGGCAATCAGTGGCCACAAGAAGTGATTTGATGTCACCGATATTTAACAATATTTCACAGCGAAAGCTGTTATGAGATCCCAACTCGGGTCTAGCGCAGCACCGAAGTTGTCCGCCGCCGCCGCCGGTGTCTGTAACCACATCGCACGAAATTAGCAAAAAAAACCTAGTACCAATGACCTAGTGAGGCTCAAACACGGGCCCGCTGGGTGCCAGTTCATTATTCTACCACTGAGCTACGCTGCTGCTTGGGAATAGTTGGCAAACTTGCCTTAGGCAGCCTTGATGTCGGGAAAGCAATCGCGTTCACAAAAGCAATCAAGCTTTAGCAATCACGAAAGCAATCAGACTTAAGGCAATATTAACCAAATAGTGGGCAGCCGAAGTTGCGAAATAATGTCGAATTGTTTTACGTACGAGTCCCGGCGTAAGCAAGCAGGATGGTCCTATAGACTTCGCAGATGCATAAAATTGTCTTAAACTACCAAATATTTCAGATTTTTCTGGCAGATAAAGCACCAGAGTTTAATTAAAGATTAATATTTTAAGACCTATCTAAAACAAAACCTATATAAAAAAATAAATTACAAACCCCGAGATATTTTCTGACTACGCCGTGTTTTGTTAAAGCCAATTTTCTAATAAATAAAGAGCACTGCGGTGACATTCAGTTTCACAATTCATATTTCCAAAACCTCGGAAAACAATCATTGGTACTCTGATAGAAAATGACTGATTAAGACTTTTTATTCAGGCGCCTTAATGAATAACGTAAAAGTGGCGAAACTTGTTATCAGTTACTCACGGAAGAAATTGCCCCCAACGTGAAGAGTGTGTCCCATGGCTCCTCTATGTGCGAAGCATTTGTCCAGGAAATGCTCGGGGCATCGCCATGCGCAAGGACAATTTCATCATTTCATAAACCGTTCATAAACCTAAGCCTGAGATCTTTTTTTCCATGTGTGAGCGCATTATATTCCGTGTCGTTTCTGAAAAACAGGCCAAGTTCCAGCAAGAACAAAGAAAGCGGTAAGCCCTACGTGCCAGGACGTAGAAAGCGTGCAATCGCGTTGAATGCAAATCCAAAAGAATCGCGCACTTTTTTTTTTGCAAACCAACCAATGCACACAACATAAAAGTACAGGCACAGAGCACGAAAAACACCTGAGCTACAAGCACTGGAGGGAGCCAGCAGAGTTTGGGTGTAGAGCTCAGAGCACCACTGCTCGGATGTTTGTTCTCGGCTTTGTTGAAGCGCGGAGCGTTTCACTTGTGCTGGTTTGTAAAATCGCGATGTGTTGGCGTGAAACCTGCGACGCATCTGCAGGTATTCTCACAAAGTGCCATCCTGAAGTCTCGGCCAGGCACGTAGCACATCAGCACTGGAAAAGTGGCACTTCATATAATTATGGATGTCTTACTGAAAGCATAACACAGACAAAAAAAACGAATCCATGTTTAATCATTCTGTCATTGCTGTGGCCTCTAGAAGTTATATATATATATATATATATATATATATATATATATATATATATATATATATATATATATATATATATATATATATATATATACACTATCATGAGAGAGAGATTAACCAGTGTTTAGTGTGGTTGGCTAGCCTGGAGACCCTGCACCGAGCAAGGAAAAGATGAGGAAATGTTTCAGAGAAGAAAGAAGACAAGGCAATAGTCGAAGCCATCGACGTAGCAGAAGTTTTGCTCTCCATGCCACGGACAGTCATTCAGTCCGGTAGCCTTAAGTGATGTCAGTGAGCTTCGAGCTACGTTTTCATGGTTTTAGTAGTTAAGATGCCCTTAGGCCAGCGTCCCAGTATGTTCATGGCGAAAGTCAAATCTCGTCCATCTAGCTCATTTAGAGCCGTGCTGATTTTAGAACTTTACTATAAGAAAAAGAAAACTGGCACTATGACACGGGGTGTTCGATCGCTCTATAATACCACAGTAAATTTACTCATCTCTGTCGGCCGTACCAATTATCAACGAATATACGCCTACACTGCGAGTTCAACTCTTGGGCGTAGACCCAGAGCAATGTATCGTTACATGGAAAGGGACCAGTTCAGCATTTCATTAATGGATCACGACTGCAATATTAATTATTTGTTAAAACCAGTGCTGTAGATCAACTAGCTAAGGTGTTTTACTGCTATTTCATTTCCTTTTCCACCACTGGAAGGGTAACCTAGAAAACTGCTGTGTTGTTAACCTACCTACCTACCTACCTACCTACCTACCTACCTACCTTTATTGATTGATTGATGTGTGGGGTTTATTGTCCCAAAACCCCTATGATTATATGGTGGTTTCCTTTCTTCCTTCCTTCCTTCCTTCCTTCCTTCCTTTCTTCCTTCCTTCCTTCCTTCCTTCCTTCCTTCCTTCCTTTCTTCCTTTCTTCCTTTCTTCCTTCCTTCCTTCCTTCCTTGTGGGAGCCTATTACTTTTAAAGAATAACTGCTCACTCGCTGTGTTTATTACTGCTGAAAATTGGCTTGTACTGCCTTTCCCGTAAAGTAATCACACAAAATAACTTTATGAACCCTCTTTCACCCACTGTGCACCAAACCTACCTTCACCTGAACTTCAGGCTTCCAGTTCACGGTTCCATTATGCCAGTGTAATGAGATAAATCATGAAAGATTGCAGCCATATAAGCCTTTCCTTGCATTGTGAGCATCATTAGAAGATTCCTTGCTGATACCTCCTTCACACAGTAGAAACGGGAAAGGAACTGCTTTGTTGATTACCGCGAACGGCCAACGGCATTTTTCTTCCCGGGACTCCCTCTCTTTACTCACCTCGGGTTAGTGGGCAGAAACGTAAGAGTCTGCGAGAACAGCGAGGGAAAGTCTGTGTCGTTCTCCCTATTTGCACACATGGCTACTTGGTGAACCTTTCCTCCTGCATATCTCTCTCTCCATCTGTTAGAGTCACAAGGAAAAGTGCGAAAGGACAAGGAAGAATTCGTTATCCTGTAGGCAGGGAGTAACCTTTCCTTTTCGGCCCAATTTTTTTTGTCCTATTGATTCATTTCCTCTGCTGTGTTTCCCCGCTTCCTTTCTCTTCCGTTTTTCCCTACAGGCCATCACCACGCGGTTCTCAGTTACACACCGAACCGTACGAAGACGATGGGAGGCAGTGAACTCGGCAACGTGTAGCCCATTGTTGCCACGGTTAATCCACCCGGCAGCAGGGTCGACAAAGTGTAGCTTTTCCGTTTCGCGAGGATATCTAACTGGACCTTTCCTCCATAGATGTACGAGGCATCCCAGTGTTTCCTTTTCCTTTTTCCCTATACCGCGGGTCCCCCTTCCCTGAAGGGAACATGAAAGAAAGCAACGAAGACAGGCGCAGTGTAACAAGAAAACTGATCTATGGGTAAGGAATGAGGCGTTACGGGGGCCCATAGGAGCAAGCAGTGAGCAGCCGAAGTGTTCGGGTGGCCCAGAGCACACGTAACAGTATTCCGCCGCTGAGCGCCGTCTTAGTGCAGGCACGGGAGATAACGGCACAGAACGGAACGCGCAAGATGGCTGGGCAGAGATCAGCGATACCGAGCTACAGGGCTTACGCAGCGATCCCGGGCTCAGATGGTACAAGTCGGGGAACATCTCTCCCCAACTCCTCCTTTCCCACGAGCGTAGCGAGGGCGTAAGCGTTCGTGGAAGAAAGCTTTCATTCGCCTCTCTTTCTCCAAACAACGTTTCTCTTCCCTTCTTTCTGTCATTCTTCTGCTTCCTTCGATTCGTGCGAAGAAGTCCACGGGTCGGGAACGTCTCATCGCCGTTCAATGTTTCGGAGACAGATCGCGTGATATATGGAGGAGCGCAGAGGAAGCTGCGATGTGAGACGGCCACCGAAAGAACGACGAAAAAATTGCGGGAACGTCCTATTACTGATTTTTTTAAAGCCTAGTCATGAGTTAGGCTCAACAAACTGTTGCACAAATAGTTTATTCAACTCAACTATATGTGACTGGTTGAGCAGTGATATTCACGAAAACAGAGCACAACGCAGCAAGTAAAAATTATGGTTGTGGCGATTTTAAACTGCTAGCCCTACGTACTTTTTTGCGATATAACGATGTAGTCCCTACAAGATACGGTTTTGCCACGTTTTTCCAGTCGTGTGGCCCACTACACGAATAGTTAATTTCTGCAATAGCACTACTTACACCGAAAACAATGTCAGCGAAAACACAATGATGTACTGAGACTGTTACAAAACCAACAACAATTTTTGAGGAATTTTTTTTTTCAAAGGAGACGCTGCCTTACTTCTTTAGGGTGCACAACGGTTCTCATTTGCTGCATTCTACTACAAATATTCTGCACCACTTAGAATTCTTAACAATACGTTCACCTTTGTTGGCAACGTTACTGCGAGTTTCCCTGTCGCCTATGAGCAAATATAAAAAGTGCTGTAAATGTCCCGCGTAAGCTAAAATGTTGTTTCGATCGTTCCGCACGCATACAGGCTATTAATGTAATGGACATCAATTCAATGAGAAGTGGCCTTGCGTTACAATAGGCCCTTCAGCTCCGTCGCCTTACTTCCTTCTTTATTCTTTATAAGAAAAGATAGAATACGTCACGAAAGTATTGCTGCATCCCGACATAAACATATTCATGTAACAAAAAGACAGGCACTTAGAATAGAGCTTTCAATTAACAAACCCGCTTAGTGATAGTTAATATGCATTCGCAAATTCCGGAGTGCCTCGCAGTCATATTGCAGCACTCAGAATAATAATTACAGAATAATAATCTAAAGAGAGTGAACCGCTTTAACCGTACATAGGTCCGTATAATAGTAAAGCGCTTTTCCACAAAAGCGAGATACAATTTGCCTCTTTTGATTGTAAAACAGCTATTTGTTCATTGGTATTTCGCCGACCACATTGTGCAGTAACAATATGTACAGATATATATGTAATATTTCCCTTTATGTAATGTCCCATGAGGGGCTCTTTAGGGTAAATAAATGATGATGATATTTTACCTTTTGCTATGCCTCATATTTATTGCTTCCGAAGTCAGCACGAAAGTTGATGCGCTTGTGAGGCCGAATTTTCTGACATTCATCTCTTTATGCGCAGGTACAAAATGCAAAGTGGCATTGTTATCTCACTGCTTTAAAAAATAGATACAATTCCTAAATTTTTGAAATTGGTAGACAGGTTCAATATAATATTGAGCAACTGAAGTAAATTCAAGATATTTTATTCCAGATTCAGGTTTCTATCTCGAGTAATTACACAGCATAACTTGTCCTGCAACTAACGCTGAAATCGAATGTCTTTATGCTCAACACAACCAAACACATTCGCGAAGCCCATAGCTTTTTATCACTGCAAGCCCGCCTGCTCAACCTGAAGAAAAAATTGATCAAAATTTTTGTTGTGCTACGAAAAGGCCACTTCCCTTGTTGAATCAACAATAGACACCGACAGGAGGGTTCTAACTCTCCGAACGAAATAAATAAACGAATGTGGTAAATTGCAGTAAACGTTCCATATTGGCTTCGTACTTTTTTCTCTCTTTCTCACTTTCTCTTCTTTATCTACGGTATCTCGTGCTGCCGCGAATGAAGAACGCAAAACGCTGGGGTTGGTTGTGATAAGCTGTACACAAGCGCAAATATTAGGAGCCGAGATAAGAAGCAGAAAAGTTTACAAGCATCGCGAACACTTTTTATCGTTTTGTACCGACCACGCACTTTTCATGTGAAGCAGACAAAAGTCATGAAGAGAGGATATAAAAAGATAAATGAAAGCGAGATAAAGGTTCCGAGGTTTGACCACCACTACACAGTCTAAGTTCATGCATGTATGGGGCAGAATGAAAACACGATTATGGCGTGAGGTATGGGGCAAATATAACGTGCCACCGAACGTCTTCTTATAGAGCAAGAACTGAAACGCGAAACAAAAGAGTCAAATATTATTTCATGAAGGCAAAAGTTCCAATATACGTCCAAAGGCACTGCTTCGCAGTCGTCTCAAAGGGATGCTTGGAGCACCGCCATTGCTGCATCTCTTTTGTTTCGCGCCCTAGATAATTTTTTTCTCGTTTTTCTATAACAGCGCTGAACACTCGATTCAGTTCTACACTTCCGAATAGAATCTTGAAAGAAGCAGAAAGGACGAATTCTCTTTATACACCAATTTAAAAAAAAGGGAATATAGAAACAAGACGAGGAGGCCGCTTACGCTGTCGGCGAAGCAAAGCACCAAAGCACAAACGCAAATTTTTAACAACGATAAACCAAAGCGCCGGTGGAATGAAGGATAAATGTAAAGCGAATCGGCCTTCCAGATTTACAAAGGGCCGCCAATACAGCAGGCGCATGCAAACAGAAACAGAGAGAGCTGCGGCGAGCTGTGTTCCACTTGCCGCGAGGTTGCGTAGCCGCACGTGTTATTTACAACTGTTGCCGGGTGTTGGAGAACTTGGTCGACGAGCACGCAAGCGTCGAAGTGTACAGTGGCAGCCATATCGCGTGCGATATAGCTACCGCTAAAAGTGCTCACTGTACGAACACACATAGGCCAGCAATAGCCTGGTAAAATGCCACAAATAGCGAATACAAATTTTGTTATACAAAAAGACAAAAGAGAAGGCAATCTCACCTGTAACAATGGCCAAAAATCGCAAGAGAATGAAAATAGGGCGGCAGAAACGCTACGGGCGAATAAAATTGCTTATCGGTGGGCGTCTAGGAGTTCATTTTTTCCTTCACTGTGCATGGCTGGGAGTGGTGGTGTACAGCGGTGCGTGGAATAAAAGGCTTACTTTTCTCTTTTTTTATAAACATTTACTGTTTTTTCAATGTTTTTGACGCCAATATATGCAATTTACTCCTTCGCAGTTACACTGTTTTCCCGTGTTTATATTTTTGAACTACTCCTTTCCAATTTTCGAATCTAAGACAGCGGGAACGAGATATTAGATTGGAGCCTTCGCGCGACTGTTTCGAAATGCGCGCGCCACTTCGCTTGCTTGGAAAGTGGCCCGAAATAATCATTGACGGTGGCCGTGCTGTGCCGAGCAACGGCTGATGGTGTTTTTATTGCGCGCTCTGCCGAAGCGACGGGCGGCTGGCCCTGCGCCGATTCCTGTTGCACTTCGGCATAAGACAATTACTCTCCCCTTTACTCGCGAGTGGGTTTTATGAGCGAGTAATTACCAACCTTACGGATGAATTTTTAAGGAAGAAATTGCAAGTGCCCTTTCTTCCATCGTTCAAGGCAATAATGTCTGCGAATCAAAAAAAAAACGTGAGAAAAAAAAACGCTGCTTTGAATAAGGAACACGATTTTCCTTGTGAACAACCACGCGCCCTTCCCCGCGTATTACCTTCTAGATATAGTGAAACACTTTTTGTTATTTTTTTTCAGAACGCTCTAGCCAGGCACTCCTTCACACTTTCTGTCGTTTCATGCCGTGTTGAATGCTACTGTTTGATGGCGTAGCCTGCAGTTACTACATATAAACAAACCTTGTAAGTATTTTCGAACGTACACTAACAAATCACGAGCGAATCGAAGTTATTTAACTATTCTTCACGTGTACGCAATTATTATCTGCATTCTGATGTAAGTCGTCCACTTCAACCAAACTGCCCGCGATGAAAAGCGAGCCTATAGTGTGTTCGGTACTGCTGGGCGTCCCGTTCACCACAACCCACGTGTACCGCATAGAAACGGCCAGCAAGTGCGGTCACTGTGATGATGAAGAAAGAATTCGGCATGATCTCTGCTATACCCGCAGTGCACCGAAGTAGATACAGACAGTCGCTCTTCCAGATGCTCAACCGCTGAAACAGAAGAAACCACTGGGAAGTATCGATGGTGCCTGCAGTATCAGAAGAACATAGAACCTCTAATGTGCCTCTTACATTTTATCTCGCTATAGGAACAACCTTCACTTGACATTTTCTCTTTAAACTCGACAGCAGTGAAAAGCTCTTTTTCGCTCAAATTCCGGTGTCTTCATCAGCGTCGTTAATTATGAGCAAAAAAAATCTGTCTTTTCCATGAGCGAAAATAAAAAGATATACACGCAAATAAAATAAACAATTAAAATATCTAGTTCGGACGATAATCGAGCACAGGTCTTTCACATGTCAAGCAGTTCTACTACAAAGCTATGTGATTTTTTTTTATTTCATAGTATCTATGAACGAAATGGTTTAGTATATACATAGCGTAGAAAATACTCAAGGCCGTTTCCACAAACATAAAATAAGAGTGACAAAACAAATCTAATAAAACACTGTGATTTGATTAATATGTGGGGTTTAACATCCCAAAACCACCATATGATTATAAGAGATGCCGCAGTGGAGGGCTCCGGAAATTTCGACCACCAGGGGTTCTTTAACGTGCACCCAAATCTGATCACACGGGCCTACAACATTTCCGCCTCCATCGGAAATGCAGCCGCCGCAGCCGGGATTCGATCCCGCGACCTGCGGGTCAGCAGCCGAGTACCTTAGCCACTAGACCACTGCGCCGGGGCAATAAAACACTGTGTTCTAAAAGGATATTCGGGCCGTGCATCTCATGAAATGTGGCTACCTTAAACTGCTTTGAAAAAATACAACAGCGTATGATGATTCGTGGAGCGAAGCGTCCGTGCGTCTGTCCGTGCTCTCGTCCATGCATTCATGCACCTTTCTGTGCGTCCGCCTGTGCGTCTGTCCATACATCCATGCTTCCGTCCGTCTGTCAGTCCGTCCGTCCATGCGAGCCTCCGTCCGTCCAACTGTGCGTGCGCCCGCCTGTACGTTCATGCATTCATCCATCCATCCGTGCGCGCGTCCATGCATCCGTCCACGATCCGTCTGGTTCTCAGTGTGTCTGTCTGTTCGTCCATCCATCCATCCGCTTCTATAACACTAGAGCAGCCATCGAACGGATGCTTCATCCCACTCATAATCATTCACTCCGTAGATATGCTGTCTACGCTGGACGGAAGGACGACCGACCAGGTGATGCTCTAAAGATCTTCCCCCCTAAAAAATCACCGTCCAAGTACTCCATACAAATGGTTAACCAGCCAAAGCTGAAACGTGTGACCCCGGTGTTTAGCCGCGGGCTCGACCAGACGTGGCCTAAACCATTTCACAATTATTCATCACATTTTCAAGCTACTTAATGAAATTAGACACACGTTTGACTTGGGTTTAGGACAATGTTTATTTAACATGCCGCACATTGTTCCTCGCATGATCACAGTGACGGGGGATTGTGATGAGCGATTAAATGCGTTTCGCAATGCTTTAATCACAGTGCTTGTTCACGAGCCACAGTCGGTCACAGACGTCACAGTCGAAGCCAAAGTGCCGCTAGAGAAACTCCCGCCGAGAACGGAGGAGAAGGAGGAGGAGGAGGAAAGTTTAAGCGGAAGGACAGGGAGGTTAGCCAGTTCTTAGACCGACTGGCTACCCTGTGCTGGCGAAAGGTGTGAGGGGAACAAAAGATTAGGAAGAGAAATGTTGCGAAGCGAGAGAGAAAGAGAGAAAAAAAATACAAAAAATAGCGACAGAGGAAAGGCAACATCAAAAAGTACAAGACACTATAGTCTGTCTCTGAGGCCATTTGTGCACAAAAAGCGCAACAAAGCTTTCAAAGCCATCCGGGCTGAAGATGGGCTCAGCCAATGACCCAGAATCTTTTGTTCCGACAAAGGCCGATCATCCAGCCTATACAGAGCTGCAGTCAGTTCTTGTCTTGGCGCGTTGAAATTGGTACACTCACATAGAAGGTGCACGATGGTTTCTTCGCAGCTGCAGTAAGTGCACGTAGAAGAGCTGGCCATTCCAATGAGATAGGAGTATGCGTTCTTGAAGGCCACACTAAGCCACAGATGGCATAGAAGAGTCTCCTCAGCTCGGGATGTCCTTGAGGGAAGACGAAGCTGCAGATCGGGATATAAGTTATGCAGGCGCGCGTTTGTGAAGTCTGTAGCGTTCCACTGTACCAGTGTGAGGTCACGTGCCAGCGAACGAAGTCTTGTAGCTGCGTCGGTTCTTGAGAACGGGATGGCTGTGTATTGGGTACCGTCGTGTGCAGATCTAGCGGCCTCATTTGCGCGGTCATTGCCATGTATACCGCAATGACCTGGTATCCACTGATACACTATGTTGTACTGTTTCTCGATTGCTTGGTGATGAAGAAGCCTTATTTCAGCTACTAACTGTTGATCAGGTCCATGGCGAAAGGGTGACATAAGACATTGAAGAGATGCCTTAGAGTCCGAGAAGATAGACCAAATTCCCGAAGGTTCTTTCACTATAAACTCCAGAGCTGCACGTATGGCGGCATGTTCTGCAGCTGTCGACGGCGTCAAATGCGATGTCACGAATTTAATTGTGATGTGCCTCGCGGGAATGACCACCGCCCCTGCAGAGCTTACTCAAGACACCGAGCCATCCGTGTGAATGTGAAGGCGTCCGTTGTGCTTCTCTTGCAGGAAGAGTAATGTGGCCTGTTTCAGGGCTAGATGCGACGGCTTTTTCTTGTTTTGGATGCCAGGAATTGTAAGAAGGGCTTTGAGTGGGTGTAGGCACCATAATGGTATCGGCAGCTGTGCTGCATGCGTGAAGTGCAATGGAAGCACTGCGCAATGCTGAGCTACAGTTGCGCTGAACGCTGAGTGGGGCCTAGAAGTTCGAAGTCAGGCGAGGTGATGTGATGGAAGCCGAGCGTGATGTCTTAGATGCATTTCCAAAGTGTCTACGCGGATGTATGCGTTGACTGTATATTCACGCGCAATGATGACTGTCGCTGCTGTAGACGCGCATCTCTGGAGACCAAGGCATATTCTCTGGGCTTGGGCTTGGAATAACTGGAGGACGCGCAAGCTTTGGATCCCGGAAAGTATGGGTAGGCTGCGTCGCACATAACCGAAGAACAGAACAGCGTAGAGCTGAAGCATTGCTCGTTCCGGTGCACCCCACGTTTTTCCAGCAAGAAACCTCAACACGTGGGTGATCATGGTGAGTTCAGTTTTCATGTGGGCGATGCGAGGGCTCCAGGAGAGGTCGCGATAAACTATGACTCCAAGGAATGGGTGGGTCTTCACGTAGTTGATCGTGTGTCCGTTGATTTTAATGACATATGGACTCATCGCCTTATGCGTGAATGCTATAAGCGAGCACTTCTCTGATGACAGCTGTAGTCCCCGTTCTTCCAGGTACTTTGTCGCAAGTGTTGCCGCTCTCTGAAGCCGTGCATGCAAATGAAGGCTTGTTACGCCTGACGCCCAGATGCACATGTCATCTGCTTATATTGATAGATGGACTGATTCTGGAAGTGCGTCAACCAGGCCGAGGAGCGCTAGATTGAAAACTGTGGGGCCAAGAACACCACCTTGAGGCACACCACGACGGATACAATGATGCGTTGTTGCGCCATTGTCCGTCTGTACAAAAAAAGTTCTGCCTTTCAAATAGCTGTCGATCCATTGGTAAACCCGGCCCCCTAATGCAACATTACCATGACATCCAGAATGGTGTCATGTGATACGTTATCGTATGCACCTTTCACGTCCAAAAACAACGCCGCACATAAACGTTTCAGTCTTTTTTGATGCTGCACAGACGGGCGTTCGCCCCGACGAATGCGCTCTCGCAATAACCACGCTGACGCCGCAACGCCACTTGTTAAAGCAGTACTGACACAAAATTTTGCGGCCGAGATAGCCTGCGGGGTCGATTCTCGTGAACATTCGTATATCATGTGCATGATATAAAAAGCCAATATAGCTTGGAAGGTATTTTTAGTTAATTTTGAAGTTTGCGTGAGCGACCATTTTCATAGCGCTATTTGATTGATATGTGGGGTTTAACGTCCCAAAACCACCATATGATTATGAGAGACGCCGTAGTGAAGGGCTCCGGAAATTTCGACCACCTGGGGTTCTTTAACGTGCGCCCAAATCTGAGCACACGGGCCTACAACATTTCCGCCTCCATCGGAAATGCAGCCGCCGCAGCAGGGATTCGAACCCGCGACATGTGGGTTAGCAGCCGAGTACCTTAGCCACTAGACCACCGCGGCGGGGCTTCATAGCGCTATAGACATGTGCACCGTCGAAGTTGACCCCGAGGTGACCTCCTACTTCCCTCACGTCACCACGCTGTGGTCAACAAAACAAGTTATGATGGCGTCATAGCCACCATTTTTCTTTTGCGGCGTTAGTTCTGGAAGTCTATATTTCTCGGTTGCGAGTGCGTGGCCGTGGCGCACGCTTAGAAAGTTTTGTGTTTCGCGACTTTCTAGTCCCGTCTTCTATTCGAAGGTAATTCTTGATGAGGACCGTGCAGAAGTGCGTCTCAGTTCTGTGTGCTGACGTGGTCAAGAGGTGCACACGCTAGGTGGCGACAGTTGCACCCAGTTTTTGAAACTCTCTCAAACCGAAACTGGATGATAATTTAGCTATCTGTCGCGTACTGCAGCAAACGATGTGTCGTGCAATGACTAACAGGCCTCAATCAACGCATTGCAGCAGAAAAGCGAGAGGCCAAAGTTTTTGTTCAGTACCCCTTTAAGCGTAGGCACTACCGTGTTGCCTATAGGCACAAAGAAATTGGGTGCCCTTTTCCTTTCTTCAATAACCACGCATTCATTGTTCGGTGCGGCGTTGTTGCAAGCGCTTGACATCGCGAGCTGATTCGGCTGCATGGTTTGCGGATCCACCCAACACCGGCGCTTGCATTCCTGTTCGCGGTTTAGCGCGGCGTGGAAGGCTGCCGGATCATTGGTACGCAGTCGCTGCCTTCAGTCGGTCTCCCGGGCCTGTTTTTGAGCCAGGACTACACCATCGGCCGGGCGAAGGTGAGCTCTCTCATGTTTCTATTGTCGGCGCTCTTCTACAGTTGTCCGTGCATGGCATACCCATGTGGAAGGTTTTAGGAGACACTGATGCACGCGTACTCGGCGCCACGGTTGCGACGAGGTGGACGACATCATTCACAGCGCAGCCAATCGCGTGCGTGCTTGGATACGACTCTGAGAATGACATAACTGACGATACAGTCAATGAAGACAGCTCGTTACACCGCTGCCGGACAGTTTTTTTCGTTTTTCCTGGCCATATACAGCTTTCGCTGTTGAAAAGAAGAAACCCTATAAATATCATGAGGTGAAGGGAGTCTCTCAAGGCATGTCTTGTTGAGCGGCAGCAGCAGAGAATCACTGTGGGCCTCGAAACATGTGAATCTAGCAACGAGCGGCTGTAATGTTAAGGCAAATTCTTTACAAGGCGCTCCGACATACTTGATCACCATAATCAGCAAAAACCAGCATAAAGAGTAGCTGCTTTGTTTCGCGTGCTGCCTTATACGAACGTGTAGTTGGTCCGTTGCTGATACGCAAATGGAAGAATTATGACGTATTGATCACTTAGCAACTGTCCTTGCAGTAGGCATTAAGGGATAGCTTGAAACAGGGTAACCAGCCGGTCTAAGAACTGGCTAACTTCCCTGTCCTTCCGCTTAGTCTTTCCTCCTCCTCCTTGAAACAGCCAATGTTACGCGCGCAAGGTTCGTTTCCTTACGGCATGGTTCACGCATTCACCGGGAATCGAGGCCAGGTTAGCAATTAGGAAGGCGATAAGCGTGGGCCCGATCGTGGTATTATGGAAGGTTCTCAAGCATCCATCACGTTTTTGTTTTTTTTTACTTACAGCTTCTTTGAAAAAATCTTGCTTAACAAGGAGAAAAAAAAAACGGCAGCTCGAATCTTCTTAGTAATTTCCGTCTCCCCACATTATCTTCCTATCTCTTTCTATCATTTGCTCTCTGATATTTGTTACGGAAATAATTCAGTATTCTACATCGCATTTTTGCTGATGTTATCGTTATTAAAATTTTGCAGCAACAACAATCCCGCTGCTAAATTTGTTGCTTCATTTGTGGGTCTCGTGGCCAGGTAAGTTTAATTAAAAAAGAAATTTCCCTCATGACTTTATCAGGGTAGACTACTTAACAAGCAACTCAATGACAATAATCGTCGCCGGTCACCTCATATAAAAACACTATGGCTTTAACATTTCATGATGTTTAGGCGTTGCTAGCAAGTAGACTCAGTACGATGAAAGTGCAGTCAAGAGAACGTTTGCAAAATAATACATGTAAGTAATCTGCAGTAAACATATTTCAAACAAAATGCCAATTTATCTTTTTCTGGAAGAAACCCTTCGGTACCCGCCCACGGTATGTTGACGTCACACGTGTGCGCCTTCCGCATCGCACAAGCATAGCGCATTTAGCGCACAAACAGCAAGCAAGAACACCTTCTCTGGGATGCCCATGAAATGCTGACCTTGCGGAACAAGATTTAGCAATGCGAGCCGTAGGAAAAAAATTAAGCCAGCTTCACCCGAACGGTGCCAAGCCTAAAGCAAATGCGGAAGCTTCTCTATTTCTTTTCTGTTTTGTCTTTTAGGGGCGAAGCTCCTTATGGCATGGCTTGTGCATCCCTCGTTGTCGTTGTGCGTGACCGCCGGTGGTACATAGCCGACAGAGGATAGACAGGTATGTGCCACAGGGGAAGTAGAGAGACGATCACGCGACTACGATCGCGATGAAAGGATGCGAGATGGCGGTACTTGGAGTGTTCTTTAGATGGATGAACGGACGGACGCACGGATGAGTAGACAGACAAGCAGACGGACGGATGAACGGACGCGCGGATGGATGGATGGATGGATGGATGGATGGATGGATGGATGGATGAATGGATGGATGGATGGACGGACGCACAGACAGATGGACGGACACACTGATGGACACATGGACAGACGGATGGACGCACGGACGGACGGGAGCAAGAACGAACAGACGGGCGGAAGTGCGGACGAACTGATGGACGCTTCTCTCCCCACATCATCATTCACTCCGTGGATGTGCTGTGATTTCAAATGCGAAGCATTTCTTAGCGAACTTCGACGACTCTGAGCGTATCTATCTATCTATCTATCTATCTATCTATCTATCTATCTATCTATCTATCTATCTATCTATCTATCTATCTATCTATCTATCTATCTATCTATCTGCTTACGTTTGGGTGCTTTCGTGGTCAACCCCTGAACTTGGCGTGAACCAAAATTAGCATGGAAGGGTAAAATGGTTTGGCGATAACGACGCACTGGTCAAGACATGAATAATGCCACAATCGCGTTGCGTACGTCCTCCAACACTTTCCGCCAGACACTGGCACATACCCACGGGTGGGTATGTGCTGTGAGTATGCGGGTATGTGCCACAGGTGATTGACACTTAGTATCTACTTAGGAACGACGAGAATACACATGGGCAATTTCAACACGCGAGCTTTAAGAAATACCCGACACCGGTAGCATCGACCCGGTGAATGCAAAGAATAAATGTCCGGTTCCCAGCTCGAATCGAACCCAAGCATTCTGCGTGGCACTGAAACATTTCACCACAGAGCTACGCCACGTCTGGGAACTACTTTTCAAATAGACGACAATCTTCGTGAAACGCCAGTAGTGGTTGCATTGCTGCCTATCGAATTTTATAAATATTACATATGTACTCCTTTGATACAGCTGTCACGTCGGGTTAACGTCAATTGTGGTTAGTTGCCATGCCGTGAAGTTGATTTATGTATCAGTGTCCAGGACCAGCATCTTCGCGAGCATCGGCGCTTCATATCTGCTTCTGGTGTTGCTAATACGCATGTTTACGTTGGCTTCGTTGCGCAAGTACAAACAACTGGTTATATAAACATGTGCAACTCTTCAACATTTGTCTGCATGTGCAACATTTGTAAATATATTTAGCGTCATTTCATGACGTGTCACTCAATCAAAAAATTGCAACACGGTCACCTTCCCTCCGCATTTTTCGCATAACGTCGATTCCCAGGTACGTGGGATCTGCCAAATTTTCTTCCTCTCCTCTTCTCTTTTTTTCTTGTTCTGTTTTTCTGCGTTTTCTTTTGTATTTACTTCAATTTCTCTCCTTTTTTTTTACTTTTTTATCTTTCCACTTCTCGCTTGCCTGTTTTTTTTTCTATATGTACATGATCTCACTCCAAAAAGGCTTCGTATTTAATATCCTCATCAAGGCGCTCAAAGAACAAAAGGAAGTATAGGCTTCTAATTAAGCACTAGTGCACTCTCATCATGCTACAGCCGACTATATGTCATACGAGGTGTTTACTGCGTTATGCCAAGCGATGGCGTCAGAATACAATCACGGCATACGACAGCGTGGCCCCTTGTAGTGTTCCGTGCTTAAAAGAAGAAGTGTTCAATAGTGGCCAATGTGACGGGAGTTGGCGGCATGGAGCAGATGGTGAGTCGGACTTATACTGAATCAACTCTAAGGAGATCGTTACGGAAGCAGTCTTGAGCTTCTTGAAGGCAACAGACTTGCACCGGTGGTTATAGGCTAATACTGTTATGATTACTGTGAACGGCGACTTTGTGTGCGCGTGCTCTCCTCTTTCTCTCTCTCTATCTCCATCTTTATTACTCCTCCATCCCTTTCCCTTGTGTAAGGTAGCGTACCGGTCATTTTAGACTGGTTAACATTCCTGCCTCTCTTTTTTTTTTCTCTTTTGTTCCTTCCTGCTAAGGATTGTTGCAGAACGGGGCTTTCGGGAGGGTGCTTTACAACTTCAAGCGTGTCATCAAGCAAGAAAGGAAGGAAGGAAGCAGGAGAGGTGGTAAATTCAGGTAGGTTAACCAGTTTAGAACGCGTAAGCTAAGTTTCCGGTTGTATACAATTGGAAACTTACCGCGGGGTAGGCCACGATGCCATCGAATCAAGTCACGAGCTACGTGCAACGTGTCTCAATTCTGAGTATGTAGCCCCTGTCTGGCTGGCGGGCAATTGCCAAACGCTTGTGTAAAGGAGAGCGCTCGGTGAGGTTGGATGCCGCTTCAGCTTCTCGAGGTAATAAAGCGGTGACAACGGCGCGGCCACGCTCATGCCCACCTTTACGTTATTATGAACAAAATTAACCTAAACAAGAAAGAACAAACAAAAACAAGTCTTGTTTTTTTTTTGAAGGTTTCGGGTTAACAAGCATAAACAACTGCACGGGTGGGCTTACCTATAGTATTTATCGACATTTGTGGTGGCGGGCGAGAAACCTGTCGCAGTATACTCGTTCTGTTTGGCATTGCGGTATAACCATCACAAGGGGGCTTGAAGCCTGCACTTTTCCGGGATAAATTCGCTACGACACACGCTGAACTAGATGCGCCCACGTATCCGCAAGCTCTAACCTTTGTTCTTTCTTCCGCAAAAGCTTCGCAAGCCACAACAGAGTTCGCGCTTGTTTCAACTGCCGCTTGGCGTGCATGCCCAGAGAAAACAGCGCATCGCGGTGTGCGCGCACGCCGTGATTGCGTTCCTCTACGCTCGACTGTGGTTGCGGCAGGCCATGGCACCACCGAATCCTGCCGTGTTCCTTTAATCCTTATTTATTTGTTCCTATTTTGTTTCTTTCGTTTCCTTGAACTCCCATCTGCGGCCAAAACGGGAAAAGCACTATTTCAGAGCCGGATAAGGAATGCTTCTTCATCACGAAACCACAGGACTGCCACTGTCGGAACTGGCTGTTTTTTTTTTGTTCGTTTTTTCTCTAGTGGGCCACTTGGCATCACGGAAAGAAGGCACGCTTTAAGTTCTCTATTTTCCCGCGTTCTCTAAGCTATAAACGGACCTCCCGCTTCTACAAGTGAACTCGTTCGCTTATCCTGCAGCAGATGTTTCTAGAGATGTTTACGTGCTTCCATTGCTCTCACATTCATTTAGACGCACCTCGCGCATTTGCACTGTTCTCTTTGTTCTAGTCAAGTTCAATGTGTCCAAGGCGAAAGCCGAGCTACAATATTACTTGACGTCGCTTTGCATAAACATGAACCATGCACGCGCTGTCACGGTGCTGGCGGGCCAGAAAGAGGACGAGTAGCTGGCATCGCTATACTATTCTTGTTTTTTGGTGTCACGATTAGTTTACGGTCTCTTCGACTTCCCAGTTCTTATCTCTAGCGGTATCTCGGTGTCGTACTCGTGCACCACTCCAAATTCAAGGCGACAAGATTACGCGCATTACCGTCACCACTGCCTGGCACCGTTTCCCAAACAAGCAGCATGAAACAACTCGAATGCAAGACATAATCTTTAAAAGATATTTATCCTATTAGCCGTTGCTGTAAGGAAACTATGTGAAGCAAGATAAAAATACATCTCTCCTTTGTTATGCGTACGTAAGCCGACGACGGCGAAAAAAAAAAGTAATTAGATTGTGTTTGTTCTCTGATAGATGAGAGCATTATCCCTTAAATTGAAAGAAGCAGTCGCCCAAATTCACAAAAGGCCTTCTGGCGCTGCAATATTGTTCGTAAGCTAAAGTATCAGCCATGTTTAACGCAATATAGGAATAGTAGCAAATGCAGCCGACAAAGCTCGAAAAACACTTACCAGCGAAATACTGAAAACTCAGAAAGCTCGAAAACAAGCTCACTATAATAGGCTTTTTCAATATCTTGTTACGGTGAGATGTCTTTATTTACAGGAGATGATAAATGCGAGAGTCCAGGGATCTGTCCGATCACCGCTCGTGCCAACCTCGTTCTCCTCTTCTTCCACGCGTTCCCTCAGTATTGTAGCAATATAATGCAAGGAGGAGGAGGAGAAGGAGGAGGATGATTAAAGGAGGAAGGACAGAGAGGTTAGCCGATTCTCAAACCGGCTGGCCACCCTTTGCTGGGAAAAGGGGTAAGGGGAATAAAAGATGAGAGAAAAGAGACACTGAATGAGAGACGCTGCTTCCAGTCTGCCACGATGCTTCTAATCTACCACGACGCTGATTACAGTCTGTCTCTAAGACCACTTGCCCGCAATAAGCGCAACAACGCTATCAATGCCTTGCGTGCCGAGGACGGTCTTGGCCAGTGTCCTAATACGCTTTCTTCCGACAATTGGCGATTGTACAGCTAACCACGTTAGCTACAGTTTAAAACTTTGGACAGTTCTTCTCTTGCGACACTGAAGCGACGACACTCGCAGAGAAGATAGGAGAATGTCTCCGCGCAGCCACAGGTGTCGCATGTCGGGCTGCTAGCCATTCCGATTCGAAATGAATAAGCATTCGTAAAGGCCACCCCAATCCACAAACGGCACAAAAGTGTCTCCTCAGCTCTGGTTATTCCTGATGAAATACGGAGCTGTAGGTGTAGGTCCAATTTATAAAGGTGGACGTTGGTGAATGCCGGTGAATTCCGGATGTACACACCACAGTGGTAACGGCGGTCTTGCTGCGTATGTGAAGTCCATGGAAATAAACGTGCGATGTGGGGCAATTATAGAGCAGAACGCAGAGCGCGGCCTGAAAGTTGGAAGGGAGGCGAGGTGATGCGATTCAATCCGGGTGGCATGTCTTTTGTGCGTTCTTAAAGCATCGACACGAATGTAGGTTGCGATAGGGTGTTCATGAGCAATTGCGACAGTCGCTGCTGAGGATGCGCATCTCGGCAGCCCAAGGCATATTCTCAGTGCTTGAGCTTGTAATGACTGGAGGACGTGTACGTTTGTTATGTGGGCCTTGCCAAGCACAGATAGGCTGTAGCGCATGAATCCAAGAAAAAGTGCAGCATACAGTTGAAGCATGGCTCGTACCGATGCACCCCATGATTTTCCCGCAAGAAACCTTAGGGCGTGGGTGATCATGGTCACTAAAAATGGCTGTCCTTGTCAGCCATCCGTTTTTAGTGTGCTTCAACAAAATTTCCAATTATGACCATAATCCAAATGGCCCAACTTGTCATCTTATTGATCATGGTGAGTTTTTTTTTATGTGAGTGATGTGGGGGCTCCAGGACAAGCCACGATGTATTACTACTCCCAGGAAACGGTAGGTCTTTTGATAGCTGATCGTGGGTCCATTAATTCTGATGAGTATGGGGTCATTGCCTTGCGTGTAAACGCAACCAGTGAGCATTTCTCAGTCCTCGTCCATGAAGGTAGTTTGACGTCAGTGTAGCCGCTCTTTGAAGCCCGGCTCGTACGTGTAGACGCGCGACCCCTGATGCCAGATGCAGACTTCATCTGCGTAGATCGTGAGAAGCACAGATCGTGGCAGGACGTCAACGAGAACAATGAGTGCATATAATGAAAATATCTATTAGTTGAATTCGGATAATTGACTCTCAGCTTCAGAACTACGATATGTAAACATCGAATTTATATAACCATATGGGAGCAGTCTTTTATCATTGCTTGCTCTATCTTTATTTGCTCCACAATACATCTTTGTTACGTCAAAGGGTCAAATGAAAAAGCTCTCCAGTATATAATAATTACGCAAACCTGATCGCCAAAAGCAGAATGCATAGTCTACAAGCTAGGTAAATGTACCCGACATTGCATTCGCGTTGCGGCACTAAATATAGCATTCCATACTTGGCGACCGTCAAGAATAAGCGGTCTTTACGAAAATTCTGAAACTAAGCGTGCGTCGCGTGCTGTCACGTCAAGCATTTGTTCGGCATGTTCCGAGTGCATAAATAGGCTCAGAAGGCCGAGCGTTTCACCCGAAAAAGTGGAAGGTCACAAGAATCCCGTGCACTGAAGTTAGCGCTTCACTGCTTCGTTTCACGCAGTGATCGTCAAATCGAGGCTTATAGATTTTTATACTGCGAGTTATTAAGTGCACTGCTATTTCTGCTTTTTCGGACCTCTCTAACTGTACATCATAAAGCGATGAGCGACGAGTTCGTGGTTCAAGGCACGCGCGCGATTACGTTCGTTTAGCAGGGAAAAAAATGGACGATGATTGCCAGCCACTCCTCACCTCAAAAATACCGCCGTCCAACGACCGATGCGATCGTCCTGCCATTACAGTACACAAAATTGGAACAAGCGGGTGTGCACATTATTTTCATCACCCCCTCCCACTCGTTCCCCGTCCTCAATCGCTTCGTGGCGTACCGTATTGAGACATGCGTGGCATACCTGGCCAGATTAACTAGACTGCAAACTGAAAGCAGGCATGATCGAGGCATCTGTTCGTACAGAACGAAACGTGCTGAACTAGCATCACTGAAAAAAAAAAAGTAAACAAAGAAACGAGACGGAGGCAAGCAACTTTTGTTTTCATCACAAGGTTGGTACCGCAGATATTAGTGGGACTCCCAATAGCCGCAGCTCAATAAGGCGGGCCACCACTTCGGTAAACAATAGATTCGAAAGAAAGACAGAAAGTAAGAAACGTAATGTGAGGGTTTCCGTTTGTCTTGATGAGCCACTTAGCCGTCGTTTTCCTTGTGCGTTCCCGTCGAGCGCGCGTTATTTACTGAAGGCAGTCAAACATGAGAATGAAACCAATTTTCTACCGCTTGTTTGTTTGTTCTTTTTTTCTGTACCCCTCGCGGGAAGCCTTCGCGTGAGAGAACACGAAACAGATTTTTTTTTTTTTCGCTTCGCTTCGCGTGTACTGCACAGGCAGTTTCGCTTGGCATCATCCTCCAGCTTCCTTACCTTTTTCTCAAGCCGAAGAAGGAACGCAGTTTCATTTTTTTTTCTATAAGTATACGATTAATACAGAAAACGCAGTTTTTTTCTTGAAAACTTTTCACGATTCTTTCGTAAGGATTGTTCCCCTTCACCCACTTTTTCCTTCTTTTTCTTACTCTCCCGTGCCCGAGGAACTGCACGCGGGTCTGTTGAGTAATGAACAACATTTAGTTAGCACTTAGCTCGGAAGACGAAGCGAAACAGTAAGAAAAATACAGCTTCGTGGGGAAGTGAACGCAATATAAGAAAACAGCTTAAGAACAAGCTCTAGAAAGTGGAAAGAAGTGCTCCACACACTCGCAGTGCTCGTTCGTCATTTATTAGCTCCTCATTCACAGTTTTTTGGGGCACGCGGGAGTAGCAAAATTATATTTGCAAAATAGCATAGGTGGTCCGCAATTGGAGAGAGGGGGGATATTTGTAAAGTAACAGAGGTGATGAGAGTGTTGCGGAGCGGAGAGTGATGGGGCACTCAGAGGAGAACTGAACGGCGCTATAGAAAACGCATCGTCAGTTATCAACTTAAGTGCAGACAATTAATAACGAAAAGGGGCCAGGAAATTGTGGCTTGCACGGAAATGCAGCTTGTGCGCGTTTCGCTGCTTCATTGAAAAAATCTTTAGAAACACTGGCAGTACAATTTTCTCATCTCTATTCTGTTCGATATGTAGCTAGGTGTATTTAAAATCTGATTCTTTATTAGGAACAGCATAGCTACTGTACTGCAAGCTTTTCCTTACCAAGGAAGACGAACTTTGCTTGCACGGCGCTTATTGAGCAAACATGCATCATCCGCAACAGCTTGTGTTCGTATACTGCACACAACTACACGGTGTTTCACAGGAATTATTGTTCTTAATCACAACGTTGTTTTATGTCGAGCCTAAGTACTGTAAATTTCAAGCCTCAGTACCAACGTTGTACTCAGGCTCGACATTTGGCGATCCTCAGTAGCGAGGCTCGCCAGATGATGAAAAGTGTTCCTAGTATATTGACTGAGGTAAGTACGCATCGTATCTATCGTGATGTGCCTCATGATCGGGTAGCCGTGCGCAATGGGAATGGTTTCAGCCGTCGATGCACAGCGGAATAAACCAATACATATGCTAAGAGCCTGGGCTTAAATGCTTTGCAGTGTGACAGGTTAGTTTTGCACGTAACAGATATGACAGGCAGGCTGTACCGTAGGAATCCAATAAATAATATCTCGTAAAGCTGTAACATAGGCTCGATGGACACTCGCCAAGTTTTGCCGGCTAGGAACCTTAACAAGTGACAAATGGCAGTCGGCCGCTTTTTCATGACGTTTACGAACGAAGTTTACGTGTGTTTAGTTAGCGAGAGTGCTGTGGTACAGGTAGTAGGCAGCGTTTGGTTTATCTAGGTTGAACTCTGGTTGCATGTCGGTTCGACTTCAGTACGCTCTCACCAGCTCATTCGCATTGTTTTCGTACTACACTCACTGCACTCGACAACTTTAAAGCACTGTGCTTTAAAAACAGAAATATTTACCAATTCAGTTGTATTCACCTGCGTGCCATATTATTTATTTATTTATTTATTTATTTATTCAGTACTCACAGTTCCAGGGGCATTGCAGTGGGGAAAACATCCCCAGTGTACATATTCTGGAAGAAAACATCCACGCATCTACACGAAGTGAATCATGACAAATAGTTGAAGCTCTGGGCTCCGTATTGATGAATAACCGTACGTTACCTGAGCGCTAGCCTATATAATATAAATTAAGTGACATGAGTTGACATGAAGTGGCAGAGTCGACGACAAAGCCAGGTTGTAAGGTACCTAATGCATACTCTGAAGTCGCTCACTCGTAGGAAAGGTTTGGGCTTGTGGGTGTTTTTTTATTGTTTTGTCACAATCATGATTATTATTAGTCTATAGTTAGGCATTTTCAGATGCGGAGCCGTTCTTTGACTAGCCAGTGTAACGCTGCCCGACCGTGTCTCCGTGCCAACGCGCCGCACCGCTTTCCCCCCGCCGCAGTTGTTGGAACTATGCCAAGTAGGTCAAGTCAGAGCTGCGAGTTGACGTCACTTTCTCCCTCACCCGCAGCCGCTGCCGGCCCCTCCCAACACACCTAGGTGGTGTTCCTCCTTCACCCACTCGCAACACACTTCTCGCTCGCTTCACTCTCTCCACTGCTCTCAACGCTCGAAGGCACGTCGAGTGAAACTCTTTCGACTCGTTTATCTGCGATAAAACTTACACGAAACCCAACTCGCCTCCAGTGTCAGTGTGTTTCAAGGAAACGTTTACTCGAGTAAAGGCTACACAGAGTACCCCTTCAAACCGTTCTTCTAGCACCCGCGTAGACGCCGGTTTCAGCCTAGTCAATACACGTTGCTGCTGATTTGCCTCCCATCATGATTCCCTTCGGGAAGAAGGTTCATAATTTTTTTTGCGTGTCTCACATAACTTTGCACTTTACCATACGTAACCCGAGCGTTCTCACATATAATGTAGCCGTGACAACGGACAGCATTGGCAGACAAACCTCGCAAAAGAAAGTAGAAAAGTATAAATTTAGTGTACTCCTAAATCTTACGTCAAATGCCACAATAAAATCTAAGGAAGCGTGTCGCATGGGAACTCGGCGAGAACCGTTCGTAGAGTTCCGCTGCTCCATTTACCGAACCGTCCATGACGTCAGTGTTTCAAGTAACTATGAAGAATTTCGTCGGTAAGAATTGAATCTTGTTAGGGAGATTCGAAAAGTAGGTGTTGGATATATGAGCTACTTTTTGCTGCGCTTTATGAGCGTTCTGCTTGTTTTATGACAGTTGAGCTACGTTTCGTATGCAGCGAGATCCGTCGTGATGTTTCCCCCCTGTAGATTTAGTGTTGTAGAAGCCCCGGTGGGAGGAGCAATCGTGCTCTTGAACAGGTGGTGGCTCCCTCTCTTGTGTGGCGCCGGAATAAGAGGCATGCTTTCAGAGTCTTTTATATTTAACGAGTTTAGTTCATTATTGCGAATACTTGTTGGTTACTTATGATGATTATTTTAGACTTGATTAGTTTATTTGAACTCGGTTTTCCGCCCTGAAAGCCTTTTTTTAGGTCTGTGTTGACCACTTGATTTTGAGCGTGATCACGCCACACGAGACCTATGGATAGACAATAAGCCAAGTCCCTGAAAAGATGCACCCTCAAAAAAAAAAAAAAAACACTAACTCGATGCTTTTCAAGGATCAAGTCTCATCGCCAACTACGCTCTCGTAAGAAAAATAGTCAACTACAACCACAAACTTAACTTCCACTCTTGAAGTTGTATACTCTCATGGCAGCCTATCCTATAACGTGTAAAAGGGATTCGTTTTTCTAGACTATTTTAAAAAGAGAAGATTAATTTTTTTACCTTAACAAAATGGCAATAGTTGAGAAGTGCCGGATAGAGAGATGTCTTCTGCCATAACTCAAAGAGTTTTTTTTTTTTTTACACTCATGAATTTCAGGTAGAGAAATCGTACACGCAGATGCAATTGCATCAAACTTTTCCCTGTAACTGTGCCCCACGAACAGCCGCAAGTCTTTAATAACGAAGATACTATTCGGGCAGAGCGCCGCGTCACAGTACCTCCGGAAGTTTATATGTCATTACAGCGTCACGGCTGAAGCCCTTCATGTTGCTTGTTAAAAAAAAATGACAGCATATCCACGAAGGTAATTATGATAAGTGGGGCGAAGCGCCCGTTAATTCATACATGCTTCCGTCCGTCCGTCTGTGCGTGCGTTCGTCTCTTCGTTCGTACGTCCGTCCATTCGTCCATCCGTGCAACCGTCTGTCCATACATCCGTCCGTCTGCTTGTCTGTCTGTCCGTCCATCTGTCTGCCCCTCTAGTGAACACTCCAAGTACTGCTATCCCGCATCTTTTCATCATATATTCATCATATACAAGTGCCTCCATCCAGCGGACATTGCAAGGACTAAACGAGAGATGACTACGTACTACTACTACTACTACTACGTACTACTACTACTACTACGTACTACTACTACTACTACTACTACTACTACTACTACTACTACTACTACTACTACTACTACATACATTGGGGACGCATGACCCACGTCATAAGGGCGCTTTCCATCGCCGTGTGAGTAAGTCGAGTCGTCGTGCATAGCCTAGCAACACTCGTTTACGCAGGCACACCAGCAGAACAAGCATTTGTGGGAACCATGTGATCGCGTTACTATGAGTGAGGGAAGAATAGTAAAATAGAGAGAAAGAAAGAGAAAGCCAGAAAAAAGAAATTAAAAACAGAAAAACAAATAAATATAGATAACTTAATATAGAAATAGAGAAAGAAAAACCTATAAACAAAAAGAAAGTTAAAGAGACTATTTGTCCATGTATTCACCCCACATGGTGCGTAACTGCCCACAATCTTTTTTCCTGTTAATACAGACGTCACACCGCAGCGAACTTGAAAGTCTCCCCTACAAGCAGCCTTTTCAAGTTAATTGTGTACCACGGAATTAACTGAAGAAGTCGTAGAACATGAAAGGGTTTTTCCCCCAAGCATACGTTAAGCGCAGAACACGTAGCCTCCCGTTCACTGCACGAAACAAACTGCGACGGTTTCACGTTGGCGTAGAAAGTATCCAGTCAGCTTGTTCGAGTAAGAACGACTACGCGGCAGCAGTGACTCGCAAGCGCCCCACGAGTGCACGGCGATTGACTTTCCATAAGCATGTCTCCAGAAAAGCGGGGTCCTCTGCTTCGCTCAATGAACGGCGACCCGTGGTCATTCAAACGCACTTAAGCGGCACTTAGTAGCCGCTTTAAGCACGAGCAAAGATCGCGAGGACAAGCAGCACGGAGGGCAGGAAATCAGTAAATGAAACCCGCGGGTGGTGAATGTTGTACATCCGATGGTGCTCCCGCTTCGAGGACTCGTGTTCCTTCAACTCTGGCGACAAACTTAAAATACTTACGCAAAAGAAAAAAGAAGGGCGCGAAGCGCTTGACGTCGCATCCAAGCACAGCAAGAAAAAAAAGTACATGAGATCAATAAGTAAAATAGTCAAATGCGGCGGGAAAGGAAACAGCACTAAGCAAGAAAAACCCGAGTGTGGAGTAAAGGATAGAATGTTCGAAGCGTTTGCGAATAGCTGGCCTGAAATGATCCGGAATGGAGCGCGGGCGGCTCTCAGTCTGCGTGTATGTTGCTGTTCCCCCCCCCCCTCTTTCGCTTCTTTCCGTCCTCGGGCGTGGTTCAATTCGGTGACTTTGTTCAACAACCTATTACAGCGTGGCCCTCTCCTTCCTTCTTCATCCTCGCCTTCTCCTACCCCTCGCTGCCATCTCAGTGCCATGCCTCGCGTGTGATGCATTCCTCGTACGCTATTTCCACACCGTATGCGCGTGCGTGCTGGAAAAGAACAACCAGTGTGACCGAAAAGATAGCCTGCCCGCGGCGCAAAACAAAACAACTCGTTGCCTTTAAAGTTCAACAGTGAGAGCACATAAAATTGAAATCAGGAAGAAAAAGGAGTAAGCGGAACGCGAAGCCGATTTAGAGGGCGGCTGCAATGCGTAGAAGGGCGACGAGCACTCACGAAACGTCACCCGTATTTGCCACCGTGTTGTTCGATATGCAAGAAAAGCGGACGCACAAGTTACTTTCGCTACTTTGCGAACCCGTCGCTCTTTCATTTCTCTCTCGCTCCTGTTTCTACACTGACCGGAAGGATTCAGTATTTTGTCGGCTTTCTCATCGCGAGTCACAATATCGCTGATGGGTCGGCGGTGAGAAAGGCTCGTTGCGCAACATTGTGAACAGCAACTGAGACACACAGCGGCTGCAAAACTTTGACGAAATTGTCGCGGCAATCGGTGCAGTGCGCCAGAGTTTGCAGCAATCCGCTTTCAAACAGCCAACCTGCTACTGTGCCCTTATATTTTTATAGAGCTGTATCGATCCTTGATAGTTTTACGGAGCTACGAGTGCTGTGAAGCTATTATCTGCCTTAATTTCTTTATTATGCGAAGAAGAAGCGTTTCGCAATAGTTTTATATTCATATATTCTTGTAGAGATCACGCTACGATCATAAGGTACCACCTCGAAACACCCATGTACGTAAAGATGAAGTCTAACGCTAAACTCTAAAGTACGTAGCCTGTTACTGCTGTAATGTAGAAAGTGAGAGAGAAAGAGAAAAATAAAGAGAGGGAGGTTAACCCCATGCTAGGATCCGGTATACTACCCTGCATGTAGGAGGAGAAGAAAAGAAAAACAAAGTGCTTGCCTCATATCTGCTTGCCTCACTGCAAATGTCGTCGAAAGACGATAGTCTTGCGTGTGGAGAGAGTGAATAAAACGTTTATTTGACGTTCTGCGCGAGAAAATCGGTGAATTGTATTCTGAAGCGCTGCGTTAGAGAGTCTCGATCCCTGCAGCGAAGGCGAACGAACGCATCAAGGCACGTTAGACACGAGCGCCATCGGGCAGTTATCTTCGAAAACGAAGGAAGGCGTGCGCGCCCGCGGAGAAAGATGCGCGCCCGTCTCGGAGGCGATAAGGTGTCGAACGCAAAGCGACGGGCAGGTCGACGGGTTAGCAAAGTGTTGGAAACACTTGCCTTTTTGAGCATAGCGTGGCACTGTCAGCACAGCGTGATAAACGCTACGATCCTTAGAATTTTTGTGTGTACCTTCTCTAGTATGAAGACACACATACAAAACATGGACGCGTTGTTATGGTGCCTCAGATACGCGCAATAATTGTTTTTTTATTTGACAATCGCACAAGTATGAACGCTGAAACTTGAGCAATATTGGTGGGCGCTGCTCGGGTTCGCCGTTTGAGCTATCACTTGGTGCCGTTTGGGGTGTCGTTAGAGAAACGTACAGACAGACAGACAGACAGACAGACAGACAGACAGACAGACAGACAGACAGACAGACAGACAGACAGACAGACAGACAGACAGACAGACAGACAGACAGACAGACAGACAGACATACAGACAGACAGACAGACAGACAGACAGACAGACAGACAGACAGACAGACAGAAAGACAGACAGACAGACAGACAGACAGACAGACAGACAGACAGACAGACAGACAGACAGACAGACAGAAAGAAAGAAAGAAAGAAAGAAAGAAAGAAAGAAAGAAAGAAAGAAAGAAAGAAAGAAAGAAAGAAAGAAAGAAAGAAAGAAAGAAAGAAAGAAAGAAAGAAAGAAAGACCCCAATTTCGGCGTCTAAGGTCCCCAAGAAAGACTATCGTCTTTAATAAGCGGAAGGACAGGGAGGTTAGCCAGTTCATAGACCAGCTGACTACCGGGTGCTGGAGAAAGGGGTGAGGAGAATAAAAGATGATAGAAAATGTATGTAACGACGAGAGCGAGAAAAAAGAGAAAAGATAGCGAAAGAGAAAAACCAAAAATAAAAGAGAATACGAAATTTCCTCTTATACAAACTGCCTCGTGGTGGGTTGCAGGTAATTTGGTCTAAAATCCATGAAGAGTGAGTGAGTGAGTGAGCGAGTGTGTTATTGATTGATTGATTGATTGATTGATTGATTGATTGATTGATTGATTGATTGATTGATTGATTGAGCGAGCGAGCGAGCGAGCGAAACGAGCCTCTATGCTGAACACACATGCGTAGAACGCTCGTCTTGACGAGCGCATACAGCCCGTAATTACAAAGGCCAACTTTCCCAAGGCATGCCATCCTAGTGACTTCTGTACTACTTTCAGTCCTGTATCCACACAGCGGTTGCTTGAAATTCATCGCTGCATCTGAAGTTCTTGGCGCAAATAGACCAAAGGGTAATACGAGGAATGGAGCACTTTTATCACTTCGTCACCGCACAAGTTCTTTGATCACAACGGTACACAGAAATGACTTTTTATAACGTGTTCTCTTCTTGCGCTGTTGTCGTAATAGGCAGAGCATCGGTGTCCCGTTAAAGGATCTCTGAAAGACTTTCTGCGTCACCTTTACTGATTCTTTATTTTTATGCTTTCCACGTCTTCTACAGAGAAGGAGTTGCAGAAAATTTATGGCACCCTTGTTCTCCATTTCTCGCTCTCATGAATCGCTTTGCAAATGGCCTGAAAACTGGAGGAAGTAAAGAAATACGACTACATTCCGAACCTGGCAGAAAAGAGGCTTGAGTTCCGGCCCGCGGGTTTGTCAAGGGAGCGATCAATCACAGCGTGTCGAAAGCACGAACTTTCTTGCTTTCTTTTTCTTTTTCTCGCGTACCGTGAGACACGGGTCGGTAGATCTCGCGGGTATCGAACGAGTGCCGGCGTTACCACCACGGCTTCAATGCAGAGCCCTGAGCTCGAGTCTCCGCGAACGAGCCTCTCGCCTTCTCGTCGCATTCAATTGTGCATGCATGGTCCAACACAACGCGGCAATACGCCACGCGACAAAAGGGCGCAACAAGGAAAGTCGAGAAACGCGCCCCTTCCTCGGACGCGTTTCCTCAGTTTGCGCACTTTGATTTTTGCAAGGTCACTTCTGAAACAAGAAGAAAGGTGTGTTGCTGAACCAGAGCTTCCCTGGTTTCCCCGATAAAAAAAAAGGAATGAGCGTGCGAACCTTTCTTGTTTGTCGGAAAAACGTACCAATGCTTTCCTGCAAACTTCGGCCTTTGTTTTCCCGCTGCTGCTTCACACCGCCTGCCTAGCTTCGTTGCGCCCCCGCTGCACTCTTCGAAAGCTTTTCAGCCTAGTTCGCTTCGACTGGCGTCTCGGTAGCCTGCCCTGTTTACCGGGGTTCACTTTCTGAAGGTGTGGTGCTAGTTTCTATTGCACGGAGCAATACCATGTTTCTTGCATTGCTTGTCAGCGATATGACTTAAATAGGGTGTGATAACCGCAGTTTTTTTTTTTAGAGAGCCGCTATATTGAAATATAAACTTGTCAGACCAGTCAAACGGCACAGGTGCATGAAGCAAGTGATCAATGTTTCACCAGACAATGCACGTGGGGCTTAAAAATAACCAATGGTTTTCTATCACAGATCTAATCACTATGAAAACGATTTCAAGTCCCCCGGAAACGAGGGATTTCGAACGTTATATCTTCAGCCTTTGGCTCAACATCATCTTAATATATAAGTACCCACGTACTCCTACGAGTAGCTGATGCTGCGTTATGAACTTTCCTCCGGTAAGCGCATGCAAGCGGACAAGCGTGCGCGATAGATTGGTCGGTGGCTATCGGGTCTGCGACACGCCAGTGTGTTGATAAAACAGTCTGAATTTCGATAAGGTCCCACACCCGTACATTTTCTATCACTCACTCCCTCATGAGTGAGTAAGTTAGTGAGTGAGTGACGCCTCTCTCATGTTCCGCCGCTCAACTCGCTCGTCTGCTTGCTGCTGCCACTTTATACCCGCAAACTTCTTAATCTCATCTGCCCACCTAACTTTATGTCTCCCCCTCACCCACTTGCCTTCTTTTGGAGTCCAGTCAGTTACCCTTAATGAACAGCGGTTATCCTGACTACGCGCTACGTGCCCGGCCCATGTACATTTCTTCTTCTTGATTTCAACTGTAATATCCTTAACCACGGTTTGTTCCCCGACCCACTTTCCTCTCTCCTGGTCTCTTAAGGTTACACCTTTCATTTTTCTTTCTATCGCTCACTGCGTCGTCCTTAATTTAAGCTGAACCATCTATGTAACCCTACAGGTTTCTGTTCCGTAGGTAAGTACCGGTAAAGTCTAGCTGTTATACACTTTTCTCGTGAGGAATAGTGGCAATCTACCAGTAATGATATGAAAATGCTTCCCGAATGCGCTCTACTCCATTCTTATTCTTCTAGTTACTTCAGTCTCGTGGTTCGGCTCCGCGGTTACTATACCTGTCCTAAGTAGACATAGTATTTTACAACTTCCAGTGCACTGCTACCTACCTACCTACCTATCTCGAAGCGCTGTTTTTTTCCGAGATTCTTGTACATTACTTTAGCTTCCTGCAGATTAATTTTAAGACCTACCTTTCTCCTCTCCTTTCTAATTCAGTAATCATGAATTGCGATTCGTCACTTGAGTTACTCAGGAGTGCATTGTCGGGGTTACTAAGGTACTTTACATTAACTGTTACCTCTAACTGTTCCCATTCTAGGCCTCTGAAAACCTCCTGTAAGCGCGTGTTAAATAGCACAGGGAAGGTCGTATCCCCTTGTCCTACGCCATTCTTTATTAGTATTTTGTCACTTTCTTTATGGAGCACTATGGTGACAGTTGATCGTCTGTATATTTCTTCCAGAATGTTTTATGCATGCTTCGTCGATGCCCTGATTCCGCAGTGTCTGAACACTGCTGATATCTCTGAATCGAATGCCTTCTCACCAGAGAAAGAATGGCCACCCTGTTGCAGCATCTGGCCACTACCTCCCACATGGATACGTCTCTGATCAGGGCTTGTTAATTCGGTTCTTCGTCGAATCAGGAACCCCACAAGGCCTCAATAAGGAGGAAAAATTAAGAAGTCATTCCCCTAAATAAAGATGGATGACCGGTGAAGCTGTGCAGCGTACGACCCGGAGGGAACACAGAAACTCGTACATTATACTATCATGCACCCTACATATAAATCGAGAACGTTTTTACCGAGAGTCTGTTTTAAGTTTAGCGTACGCTTCTTTTCGATCAGCAACCGTCGTATTATATGGCTTTCCCCAAGCGCTTGGCGTTTCGCTCACAACCGTAATTGGTGTTCACTCTTTCTCACTTGATAAGTAGTAGGATTTGCCCACTACTTCGCTCTTACCTGAGCAAGGAGTTTTTGGACACACAGACACATTGTCCTGTCGTATAGAGCGCAGCTGTAAAAAATGGCCCCGCATCTGCATGTAATCTGCAAAAGTCGTCGAAAGACGATAGTCTTGTGTGTGGAGAGAGTGAAAAAAAACATTTATTGGATGTTCTGCGCAAAAAAAGAAAAAAAATAGGTGAATGGTATTCCGAAGGCGCTGCGTTAGGCCGCGTTCACACTGAGCATTCCGGCCGCCGAAAGTGCTCCGAATCCAGTTCGGCGGCGGCGAGATCCGCCGAAAGGGCCCTCTCCGCGCCCATCGCTCTCGGACCGATTTTTGCGGCGTCTGCCGCCGAATCGGTCACTGCGGACCAATAGGAGCGCTAGTCAAGGAATTTTGAAAAATGGTGGCCAAGCCCTACTCACTTGTTATGGCGCAGTGCACGTAACTGAATGTTGAAACCAACGGGAGTTTAACCTACTCTGTGCCTACTTCGCGTCCGTATTTCGTGGAAGAGGTGATCGAGCTTGCTGTTGGCGTGATCGAGCTTGTTGCGGTCTTGCAGAGCAAAATGAACCCACCAACGCCGCTGGCGTCGGTGGTTTTTCTGCTCTTTGTGCATTACAAGACAGCCACTTGCCAGCAAAGTAAGCAGTACTGTCTTTTCTTGTTTCTTGCGTACGAGAATCGTCGAAGTATACACCACCGGATAGCGTAGTAGCGTTTGCGAACCGCGACAACAACCGGATGACAGCGCATCCACCCCGCGTTCGCCCCGTAGTAGATGGCATATTCGGCGGCGCGGGGCGCGTCCAGTGCGAACAACGCTGCATTTCGGCGGCAGGGGAATTTCGGTCGCTGTAGAAAGCGGATGTTTCAGTGTGACCTAGGCATTAGAGTGCCTCGAGCGTGCAGCGGAGGCGAACGAGCGCATCAAGTCACGTCACGCGTGAGACATGAGCGCCATCTGGCAGTTTTTTTTTTTTTTTTTTGAAAACGAAGTGCGTGGCTCTGAGACAGGCGTGCGCGCCGCGCTCAGAGGTGATAAGGAATAGATCGCAAGGTGACGGGTATGTGCCACCACCATCTCGTCTTAGCAAAGCGTTGGAAACACTCGCTTCTTCGTGCAAACGTTGCATGGTCAGAGCAGCGTGATAAACGCTACGGTCCTTAGAATAACTTATGAATGCCTTTTCTAGTAAAAGACGCACATGCAGAATATATACGTGTTGTTATGGTGCCTCAAATATGCGTAATATTTGCTTTTAAAGATATATTCTTTCTTGGGGACATTCGACGCAAAAACTTTGGTCTGTCCGTCTGTACATTTGTCTGTTTGTCCTTTTTTAACCGCACCGGGCACTTGAAACGGCTGACCCCATCCGCCGCACCCACCAATATTGCTCAAGGTTCAGCGTTCATACTTTAGCGATTGTCAATTAAAAAGCAATTATTGCACATGTCTGCGGAACCATAACAACACGTATATATTCTGCATGTGCATCTTTTAGTAGAAAATACATACATAAGTAATTTTAATGACCGCAACGCTTATCACGCTGCGCTGACCATGCAACGCTTGAACGGGATGGCGACTGTTTCCAAACGCTTTGCTAACACGAGACGGTGGTGGCCCCTACCCGTCACCTTGCGTTCTACACCTAATCACCTCTGAGACGGGCGCGCACACCCGTCTCAGAGCCACGCGCTTCGTTTTCCAAGAAAACTGCCAGATGGCGCTCATGTCTGACGTGTGACGGGACTTGATGCGCTAGTTCGCCTCCACTGCACCCTCGGGGCACTCTAACGCAGTGCCTTCAGAATGCTATTCACCGATTTTCTTGCTCAGAACATCAAATAAGTATTTTGTTCACCCTCTCCACACGCAAGATTGTCGTCTTTCGACGACATTTGTAGATTAACATGCAGATACGGTGCTAAGTTTTTAATTGACAATCACACAAGTGTGAACGCTGAATCTTGAGCAACATTGGTGGGCGCTGCGGATGGGGTTGGCCATTTGGAGTATCTGCTGGTGCTGTTTATAGTTCCCGGTTCGAGTTAAGGGTGGGCAAACAGACAAAAATACAGACAGACAGACAGACACACCAAAGTTTTTGTGTCGAAAGTGTCCAAGAAAGACTATCGTCTTTAAAAGCACCGCGGCCTTTTATGCGACCTCACTCGTCTCCGATGATGGGGGGGGGGGGGGGTGTCCAGCACTTGTTGTTATTCGTCAAGGGAAACGGAGAGTGTGTAAGCTTCAGCAGTGTAGCTCACGTCCTGGAAGCTTGGCAACAGCGCTCTATTATTTCTTCTATCTTGCACTGCAACGAGCAGATCTGCAAACTACTTTCACCAGTGCCCTCCCCAGATGGCACCTTAGAAATTCTAACATGTGATCGAAATTTGTAAAATTGATTGATTGATTGATTGATTGATTGATATGTAGGGTTTAACGTCCCCAAACCACCATATGATTATGAGAGACGCCGTAGTGGAGGGCTCCGGAAATTTCGACCACCTGGGGTTCTTTAACGTGCACTCAAATCCGAGCACACGGGCCTACAACATTTCCACCTCCATCGGAAATGCAGCCGCCGCAGCCGGGATTTGATCCCGCGACCTGCTGGTCCGAAATTCGTAAAAGGACATGGGGAGAAGTCTTTAAAGCAGCACAATTGTTTGTACTAAGTGGAGTGGCAGCGCTCGTTAAGTAGCCGCTGTGAACTGGAACTTGCTGAAATTCAGCAGACTTTTGAAATATAACTATTTCGTATGCTGAACATTGAAATATACAGTCCAAATTGGTGGACGTTTTACGCGTTCACCAACACGTATTACTACGAAAAAATGGTTTTAAATCGACTGTAGGGGAAGCAGGAGGAACGGGAAAGTCAGGGATGTTAAACAGTCTGGAACGACCGGTATGCCACCTTACACTGGGGATAGGGATGAGAAAGTTTGAAAAATGGAAAAAGGGAGAGAACATGCACACGCGTTGGGCTCACAAATAATAAATTATAGGTACATGCCATCTGATCCCCAGAAGCCTTTTCAGACTTTTATCTTATTTATAGAAGAATATGTCCATGGGACTGGCGATGTGGAGGGTTTATTTTATTTCAATATTTTTATAATTATCGAGCATCGGACAACTCTTGCAAAGGGCATTGGTTTCAATCACATTTCTAGCTGCACAGCAAAGCTAGAAAACGCAAAGCATTGTTGTTTTTCTCCAAGCCTTCGCATATGAGTATTAGACTTGCCTTCGATCCCCGATACAGAGTCGCAGGCAGACACATTCATATGCGCCGGCAGAATTCCTTGTTTTTCATTACAAAGCTTTATCTTTCTCTCTGTTAACATGTTTCCGTTCTAGTTAGTACCGCTACCACGGTTGTCGGTCATTGCGTAAAGATAAGTGTAACCGTAACCATCTTCCCATCAGTTCACATCAGTAACGTCTAGGAGTAGTTGAGATATTGAATTTCGTGTCCCTGGTAACGCCGCGAGAAGTTTTTGTTTGAAAAACAGGTGAATCCTTCTCTTAGTTAGTTTGCTATGTTAACTTGAATCTCTGCTGCCCGTGAACTAGTACTGTTTGTTTGCTTGTGTGTTTTCTTCCAATATACCGGTACTGCGAAGGAAGACTTCTATACTTTTTCACCATAACTCCATCTCTTCGTTGCCTCTTTTCATGTAGGTAATTCCTCTCAGAAGATACAGCAGACGTAACGAGGCCAATACAATGTTACAAAAGCTGATCACGGACTTCGAGAAGGAAATTGAATGACGCTATACCAATATTTATTAAATTCATAAATAACAAATTAACTGTACGATCGCATTGCTCGTAAGAGTGCCTCTACTCAAGTGTACGCTTTCAAGATTTTTTGTTTTGTTTTACAAAATGGTATTGCAGCCATCATTCCATCATTTCCATTGTTCACGGAGCCTCGTGTGCTCGGATTGCGCTGAGAAAAAGAAAAGGGTTTCCGTCTTGTCAAATTATCAAGCCTGTGCGATGGCCGTTGTCTACTTTGAGAACCAGAAACCAGACAGGAAAAAGAAAAAAAATGAGAAGGTTTTTGTGAAAGGTTTCTGCCAATGAATGTTAGGAAATCGGAGACTTTCTTCCACATCACTGGCGCAACATTGTAATCTATTCAACTTCTCAGTGCTGAGTCAAGCATCTTCGCCGGTTTCAAACTTTTTTCTTCATTTTATCAGATGCGAACTTATCATGATATCTAGATGAAAAGCTTTGATGGAAATTCGTTCAGCAGAACATGAAATTCTTGGCGTGCGTCGTGTTATCAGGCTCCGAGTTTCCGTACGACGCACCTTCTTCAAAGCGTATGAAAGCGATAATTTGTACCACAGTGATTTTCAATTTGCGTAAAACCACGTAGTTTGTGTTGACTATGAATGTGGAGTTCGTACACGAAACCGGTTTGTCTGCGCCTGCAAGAACAAAGCGCAAGAACTGTCTCACTCTGTGGTAAGTGCAGATGCTCTCATATGCCGCATCATAACGGTGAACTTATGATTTCATAGGTGAAGTTTAACGTCCCAAAACCACCATATGATAATGAAAGATACCGTAGTGGAGGGCTACGAAAATTTCGACCACCTGGTGTTCTTTAACGTGCACCCAAATCTGAGCACACGAGCCTAAAACATTCTCGCCTCCATCGAGAATGCCACCGCCGCAGTCGGGATTCGACCCCGCGACCTGTGGGTCAGCTAACGAGTACCTTAACCACTATACCACTGCGGCGGGCCAACGGCAAACGTAAACACGACGGCAGGGGTCAAAAAGCAGCCGAAGCAACGGAACCTTTTTTGCCGTTTCTCGTCAGCCACAAGAACATCTAATGCGTCGAGGTTAGTTTGCAGCAAACTTTTTTTTCAGCATCCTGATATTCTCAATTGTAACAGCATGGCACACGAAATTAGGTTGGCATTGTCGTTCCTATCAGTCACCACACATTGATACATACGCTGCGTTTGTGCACGTATACGGAATGCGCTTAGCCTTGAACATGGCGGCAATGTGCGTGGCGGCGGCTACCTTGCTTAAGATCTATACTGCTAGCTTTTCGTGGTGTATGCACTTGTGATTAGAACCATAGAGTTTCCCACAATACTTACTAGAGGGAACTCTGGCGCTAGTGTCTATGGGAGTTGCAACACACGGCGCTTCAGCGAGCATGGGAATGATGGGCAGTACACACATTTGTCTAATTTTCGTACTTCTGGCCTGCTTCTGGCTCCGTGTGTGGACGTGTGGCTTAGAGCTATTTTTTCACAAAAATATAAATTAGCAAATGTTCACCGTTTGCGCTTCACAACCTTATTCTTTTAAGCTTACCATTTTGAATCAAGTCCCTAAGTTTAAAAGGGTTTGTTCTGTCTTTCAAAACAAAACCGCAACCAGTAATAAATGAAGCCGCAAGTGCGATTCGCCGCCCGCAAGTACGAAGACTGGACAAATGTGTGTACTACCCATCATTCCCATGGTCGCTGAACGTTCGCAGCGCCAGAGTGCCTTCTAGTTAATTTTGGGAAACTCTATGATTAGAACCCTCTCCATTTTTATTTGTTTGTTACGCCATAGTTCAGTTCAAAACAATGAAATACACGACTACGTTGCGCACGTCCACAGAATCGAAAAGGGACATGGCCACACCTAAGCTGCCGCGCTGAGCGGTGGATTAGTGCATTCCAGGACCTCTAAACCAAACCCAGAAATGCAAAGGGCAAGCGCATTATTTTATACTAGCGTGTCTAGACTTTTCAGCCCAAATTGTGACGCCAGCAGACTGTTCATGTGACGTCATTTTAAAATAAACTCTCGATTGTTACATACACGAGAGATATTAGTCCAGAATTACCTCCCACTCTGCTATCTCATGCACCCGCACGTCTGTCCAGCCTTGTCTAACATGCCTGTTGTGCGGGTTCAACTGGTTTCACATCATTCGGCGGGTTTTTGACTGCGCAAATAAGTTGATAGCTTGCAACCAAAAATCTATAAATTAATATAGGCTTATAACGCTTAGTGCCAACGTTCTTCACGTGTTTTTTGAAGAAATAAATCGCGAAGAGGAGAGAGTGCCTGTACGAAGAGTAATGAAAGAGAAACCGCTTCATTGTTCTTAAACACGCAGTGGTTTATAGGGCCCTTCAAGGGATAACTTCTACAGTACTGGCGAAATCCCCACTCATTGTCTCGATGTTGCAACAAAATTACGAGATGAAAAAAAAAAAACAGATACACTCACCAGTACCCAAGGGAGTGTTCACAATCTCGACAAGTCTACACAACGAAGTTCGACTAATAATCAGCTTCAGTAAAACAATTTCATTCTCGAAACGTGGAAGACGTGTGGCTGCTGTGAACGGTTGTATGGACGAGCCGTCTCTTCGTCAATATATATCCTCTGTTTTCGCAGCATAGCTCTCTTATTGCAGAAGCACAGACTACGTGAAAGTCCTAACGGAGCAAGAAAGGCAAAACAATGGAGGCTCGGACCTACTCGTGCACGCTGCTCTAAACACGGCCGAACACAAATGGGCACGCCTACTCATCGGCGAGCATGAAACAGCGGACCGAAGCCGTCTGCAGACGACAAGAAAGTTTTTGCAGACGCCTGCGAAGAAGGCCGTCAACACGCGAAAGACAGGCAAGGAAACAAGCGGCCGCACTTTCTGGACAGCTAACCCGAGCGCGAGTAACAACCACGAATGGTTCCGTTGACCGCAGGGTCGGGATGAACCAGCAAGCAAGGCAAGTGGACAAGTCTGCGTTTGCGGTGTGCCACTGCACGAACAAACGCCTGCTTGGCAATTCTTATCGGAGGCGGACCCGTCGCGAAGACAGTCGATGTCAGACGTGGGGTCTTTTTTCTAAGCTTGTGCCCTCGCGCCCCCTGCTGCTGCTGCACTTCTGTTTTTGTTCAGTCGCCAGATGCTTGCTCATTCGCCTAGCAACGCCAAAGCAAGATTGCACGGTTAGCTGCTTCTATTTCCACTTCGAATTTCACAGTAAGAATGTTTTACGGCAAAATGCAAAACAAATGGTGCCACAAATCTGAAACAAAAAGTGTCTTTTTTTTTTTTCAGCCCGAACGCATCACAACTCTGTTTCGAGCGAAGATGTCTGTACTCTAAATGCTGTGCCTTGCAGCCCTGATACTTTGGCAGTAAGGGCTGACTAACTATTGTTGGAGTTCATCAAACTGAAACAACAACTTTTTATAAGGCCTATAAGGGCCCAGCAAAGGCTGAATGGAGCAAGCTTTTCGACTTTTAGTGCTCGTTGCAACTGTAAGCCGTTTTTTGTAAACTTATGTCTAACACACCAACAGAATTTTCTCGCTAAAAGTTATAGCTGCTTTAAATGCATCTGAATACGCAAAATTTACCTTCGTCCACAAGAATGTTTTCACATTTAGGTTTTCGTAGAAGTCTTAAGATAGCCTTTGCTGAAGCCCAACATGAGCTGCAGTAGCGTAACACTATTGTTTTTTTTTACTGTTGTCACTGTTGTTCTGCAGTTCATGAAGTGGAACTTGTATCACCGTCACTGCAAGTGTAGGCATGAAGCTGCGACTTTTTATTAACCATTTAGTGTTCACACGTTACGTCTTGTTTGTTTGTGTTTATTTTTCTGAATACGGATAACATTGCAGGCTGTGAAACGATTGGTATATAGCAATAACTTGTTTTTTTTTTTTTGGCGAGTTGGTTCATTCTGCGAAAAACTTTTAGCAGCGCGAGAAAGACGAAAGCGAAGATGAAGAAGGAACCGCAACGTCATTGTATCACTGCGGCACTTGCGTTGCTGTGTTCGTTCCTCATCTTTGTCTCATGTTTAAATTCGAGCTGCACCAATTGATTATCGACACGCGAATGACATCAGTAGATATGCGCGCAGAAGTGGAGAAGGTTTTAGTTGGCCCGCGATGCCAAAGCGGAACACCGGCTTGCATGTTTACGCCTCCAGGTTTGCTTGCCCACGTATATTCGGTGACTTGAAACGACGCGTTAAATATACCACCACTTCAGCGAAGATGGCATGGCTGAGCGATGTCGGACACGAATAGAGTAATTCGACAGCACTATCCGAATATCACGCAATACATTTATTTTGGACAAATAATATATATTCTTGCAGGAAGCTAGGCGCAGAGAGCGGCAAAACGACCGACGGGTTGTTCTATTCGGGTTGCAATGCCCCTGTGAAAAAAAAATTCGGGAAATTTGCACTTAATCGCGCAAAGCCTGGCACAGCAAAGCACAGGCCCCTTGCTGCTCGGACTTCCAGTTGACAAACACGCCTAAGTTCGTAGCGAGCCACTTCCACATCGGAAGTATAGACTTTCTTAGGATTCCCCATGGCTATTTCGCTCCGATAGGACGTTGTCAAGCTATTCTCTGTACGGCAGATCGAGGTTGCGCGAAATGTGTCCGTCGGTGGGCGTCGCTTATAGCTACCGCGCATGCGCTCCTAGGCCACGTGGTGTGCTATGCGGTCGCGATGCTTGCTGCCTCTTCGCCGCCACGGCTACTAGTGGCACTGACTGACACTCCCAAGTTTAAATTGACATAGATACCCAATAAAGTGGCTGGGGGGGGGGGTAGCTGTCGTGGTAGCGCAGTGGTAGAGCATCGAACGCGTTATCTCTTCCTTTCTACCTTCATTTCTCTCTCTTTGCCTCTATGGCTTTAAGTTGCCACGGGAGGCTATGTGTGGAGTCTCCATCGGTCACAATGTACGGCAACATCCAGCGCAAATCACGATATTGAATAAGGTCACACCATCTGTGCTCTTTGCAACTGAATTGTTTGTAAACTGCAACGGCACATTATGCGCGGCATCTCTATCGCAGAATGCGTGTTGTCCTTGGCGGTCGCTAGGGGATGCTCTGACGAGTTTTTTTTTTTTTTTCAATAGTACTATCGTCTTTATGGTTTGACCGACAGCTTCACTGTTTGATTGATATGTGGGGATTGACGTACAAAAACCACCATATGATTATTAGAGACGCCATAGTGGAGGGCTCCGGAAATTTCGACCACTTGAAGTTCTTTACAGTGCACCTAAATCTGAGCACACTGGCCTACAGCATTTTGCCCTCCATCGAAAATGCAGCCGCCCCAGCCGGGATATGACAGCTTCACTGCCATAATATTTTCGAGTTTTGTTCAGCTTTTCAACGCGCTACGCACGCATGACTTCGACGTGATCTTTTTAAAGTTTTACGACATCGCGTGGCATACAGATCGCGTTGGCGCCACTTGACTTATTAGGCACAAAATGTGAAACAGTTTATTCTATTTCATTGAGTTTTACTTCTACCTAATGGCGCACCAACAGTCAGTGCATATCATTTGGTCTAGTTTCGTCGCGCACAAGTGCAATGACATGTTGACATGCGAGGTTTAACGTCCCAAAACTACCATATGATTATGAGAGACGCCATAGCGGAGGGCTCCGGACATTTAGATCACCTGGGTGACGTGCGTCCAAATCTGAGCACACGGGCCTACAACATTTCCATCTCCATCGGAAATGCAGCCGCCGCCGACGGGATTTGATCCCGCGACCTGCGGGTCAGCAGGCGAGTACCTTAGCCACTAGACGACCACGGCGGGGCAGCGCAATGACATGACCTGTATTACTTTGTCCGATCGCATGTAATATACAGTTTTTATCGCAAATTGACCTGTAATACTTTGACGTAAAGCGAAGATCAATAGCAAAGAAAAAAACGGAAAAGAACAGAAAATACAGTGTTACGTTGTTCCGACCAAACACTTACGACCGAAAATACTCATCAATACTGCCTTACGCAAAATAGATCTTGTGCAAGTTTTCCTAGCGTTTTCTCTTTTTACTGTACAAGCGCCTGTTCAAACTTTGTCCTATTATATATGTTCTCTTACGTACTTGAAGTTTTCTTCATACAAGACTTCGATGCTCAAAAGGTGTGCTTATCGTAACACGTTGTTCATTTTCTTTGCACCCCAAAAGGCAACGCCGATAATCTTTTAATGATAATCATTCTATAGCATTAGTTTAATATTAGTTTATCAAAGTAGTTTTATTTCGTAAGATCAACTTTCACCAATAGCGGCCTTCTCAATTGCTGCAGAATTTCTCGTGTTAAGAAAAATAAAGAAAAAGTCTCATCCACCTCTTCTTATTGTTGTTTCACGAAAATAATGAGAAATACAGCCAGTTTAGAATTCATTTTTATTAATCTTTGTGGTAGAAACTAAAATCGATATGCAATTACTGCAAGGTTGCGCCATGATAGACGAAGTAACGGGTGGAGGGAACATCGTGCGTACGGGACAACTTGTCTGTATTACCTCGCGAGAAATTTCGCTCCTCTGCGCTTTCTCTATAAACAAGACGCCTACGAAAGCTTGCACCGAAAAGGTTTGCGCCATCATCCTGTAAGCAATTCACGAAAGTAAAACTCCGCGTTCTCACAAAAGAAAAAAAAAAGAGAACACGCCAGGCCAGCGCGGGATGCGCAGCCCTCTCAAAGCGAAAGCTGGAAGAGCAGCCTTTCAGAGCCTTTTTTTTTCTTTTTTAAACAATTTTTACGTAACTATCACGCATGCATGCAGGGTACCCATTACATTAATCAATAGGCAGGCATTCACTCGGCCATCGTCTGTCATTCTTCAGAGAAGCGTGGTACCTGCTAGGAAGTTTGAGCAATTTTTTTTTTTTGTGCTGTGCATGACGACGATGAAGAATTATGGCGGAAGCTTTTGTAATCCCCACAATCCCCCACACAGGGTATGCGCCACAGTTAATATGTGAACAAGATCGAGTTTTTATAAATGATTGGAGCATTCAACGACCCACACTTTGCGCAATTCGCATTATGAGACGCCTGATTGTTCTTTTGCAGTTCAAAAACTTTTTTTATTACTCATATCAATGCTATTCGTTTCCCGACTTCAAGCCTGCCTAAGGCCAGTCTGCATAAGAATTCCAAGCACCAGCGTGGCTCAGATATGCAAAGCAATAAAGAAACAAAAACAGGGTGATACAGTGATAGAATAACGGGCTGACACGCTGAATGTCCGGGCTCCAGTCCCATTGTGTCCTTGGTGTGTTTTATTTACTGAGGTTTTCTTTTTTGTGTGCGATAGTGGTTATGAACACCGGCAGCGGTGGTGGCGAACAACTACGGTGCGCATGTCAGCTGTGTTGTGATCTCGTAACAGATTTTACCGTAAAACGAGCATGTAGATGTTGTTGGAAGCCCCGCCGTGGTGGTCTAGTGGCTAAGGTACTCGGCTGCTGACCCGCAGGTCGCGGGATCGAATCCCGGCTGCGGCGGCTGCATTTCCGATGGAGGCGGATATGTTGTAGGCCCGTGTGCTCAGATTTGGGTGCACGTTAAAGAACCCCAGGTGTCGAAATTTGCGGAGCCCTCCACTACGGCGTCTCTCATAATCATATGGTGGTTTTGGGACGTTAAACCCCGCATATCTATCTACCTAGATGTTGTTTGAATGCATGTGGTGCAATGCGCGAATTAAGACGCATAGGTATACGCGGGGAATCGCTTGATGCGTACGTCACTAATGTTTTAAACCTCATGTTTCTGTACACTGGAATTTCACGTTTATTCCGTGCTAGTTCCCCAAAATCTTGTTCTTGCTAGCGTGAATAATGAGCCGATTATTCACTTCTGAAGAAAAGATGCACAGTTGAACGCCGCCGCAACAATGTTAAGGAGCGGGCTTAACCTGTTGTCACGAGACGTCATCGTGTGATTTCTCGCACGTATCACACACACACACACATTCACGAGCAACAATGTAACTTAGGTGCCACGTTTATTGCGCGCTATTCAGCGTGAATTAATTTCGGCACTGCAAAAACGCTTTGTTGCGTAACTAACTGGATGGTCAAGTTGAAGCGAGCGTATGCATGTTCGCCCTGCGGAACATCGTAACGAAAACAGCTGAACGAGATACTCCACGAGCTAAGCCGTTTACGCCTTTTCGCAACACCAATAGCGCCTGAGAAATGGTTTATCACGCGCCATCTGATCCTCTTAATAGCATAAGCTCATTACGTCACTTGGTTCTTTTTTTGTTCTGCTTTTAAATAATGCCCATACTTATGGATAACTTAATATTGTACCCGTATTAAATAAGGGATGAAAACGCAACAAAATTTATTTGCAATACTGCCAGTTTTTACTAAGGCCATAACAGGTGGGCAGTCTGCACCGATGCTATCATTGCTCGTCATAGTATAAAAAAATGCTATCATTGCTCGTCATAGTATAAAAACTGTAGTACAGAACATAAAAGCGACATCAACCTGGAACTTTGTACATTAGCTATATTTACACAACATAAGAAACAAAATACAAGCGCATACAAAATGGCAAGTTTAACTATATGGCCGCTTACATGGCTGTTTACAGAACACACAGTAGTACTGGTTTGGTTACTGTTTACAGAACATACCAGTAGTACATACTGGTTTCAATACCATTGCCATTGGGTAATTAAAGAAGCTAAGAATTGTTTTCAATTTCTAATTCAATATGGAAGTAAACAAAAGAAAACAAGATGAATATATCCGACCTTCGGAGCACTACATTTTTACAAACCGGGGTATTTATAGAGAGAGAACAATCTAGAATTGTTGAAATGTAAACAAAAAATAAAATCGGTCATCTTATCGTACTTTTAACACAAGTGATAATAATGAAAGGACACTTAAGGGAAGAATGACTCAAAAATCAGTATGTTTACATCATTTCTTCTGAAACGCCTACCACAAGCTGGTGCCTACAGAACAGCAACTCGGTCATGCATATGCCTGTGCGCAAGCGCCATGTTTCAACAAGTCGGTGCATTTTCGACCTTCTCTCGAGCAATGGTATATGGCCACAAAGCTGTGACGAAGACGTACTTTTGTTGAGAACAAAGTTAATAATTGCTGGAATTTTACGAGCCAAAACTACAATCCCATTACGAAGCATGCCGTACGGGAGTATTTCGTAGTCATTTTTAACAACCAAAGTTGTTGAGTTAAAAGTGAACCTAAATGAGGATATACGTAATTGTTTCTGCATTACACCCCAATCAAAATTCGCGCACCACCACAGAGAATCGTACCCTTGTCATCTAGTTCAGCAGCGGAACACCACACTCACTGAGATTACACGGTGTATTGCTGTGAAACCATGGGCACATACTTCCCTATACCTTCACGAAAGCCTTCTACGTTATTAGGCCCTGATATTCCTGTTGCGCAAACTAATTACAAAAATTCAATTCAAATCAAACATGTTAATATTTTCGTCCTCCGATAAAGCGAAAAAAGGTGGCAAAAGAAAAGACTCGCAGCTTGACAGAGCTCCTGCCACCTGTACACATGCAACATACAGCAAAAATACACAAGCATAAAATAAACACAGAATAAACCATTTTCAATTTACGCTTCAGTGGCCGCGCAGAACATCTGTGTAACACCATATGAAATAAAGGAATAAACAAACAGTACGAACAATAAATAAACTAAACCATGACATGTATTTACTTATTACTATAGGTCACTATACACCAGATTTGGGTGCACGTTAAAGAACCCCAGGTGCCCGAACTTTTCAGAACCCTCTACTACGGCGTCTCTTATAATCATATGGTTGTTTTGGGATGTCAAGCCCCACGTATCAATCAATGAATCAAGTACTAATACACCATTTTGTGACGTTAGCGTTTGCGTTGAGACACAGTTTAGTAAAACGATATTTTCTTATGTGTAGAGTTTTTTTTATGACACGTAGATATCTAAGATTTATTGTTATGTTAGTGTTCACATATCTATGTTTCGTGCATGGTATGCATTCAATGTAACTTCCGCAATTAAACGCGTTTTGCTTTCATTTATGCTAGCCGTCAACACGAGACGAGACGAATGCCTCGAAAATGTCCAACCGCATGGCACTTACAAAAAACTTTCATAATACGCATTTAGCCCTCATAATCAAGGCTAATGCAGACTGGTCGCCCCTGCATTGTCGCGGGTAATGCGGGCACAAACAGAAACAGTTCATGCAGTGATTGGACGCCTCACTTCGTCCTTTCTGAAGCGCTGTTTCATTCTGTTCCAGTGGTTTCTTTGACACGTAGAATCGAGATCCTCCCGTGTCCTGGAATCCTGGTTTCATGCCCAACTTCGTGCGTTGGTAATGTGCATTTCTCTCATGTCGTTGTTTGCTATATTTGCACAGTAAACAATCTTCAATACACGAATGATACAGTGAGAGCAACAGAAACATCGCACTCTTACTTTCCATTATGAAAATACTTATCTTACGTGCCGAATCAAAGAATCGTTCTACATCTGTTGTGCACTGCGGTTAATGAAAGTTTGCGCTCGCTAATGGGTCCTCTGAGCTAATAATTTCGATACGTTTTCCCACACTCCCCCAATTGCTCTTTCAACGCAATGCCCGCAAATCTGATCTGTGCAAGCGTTCACGCACCGTGTAAACCATAAATGAAGGCCGCTTAAACACTTCCCAGTACACGAACCGCAACCTTTCATTTAATTCTGTCATTCCTCCTCGCGATATCTGCAATAATACGCAGGATGAGTTGAAGCATAGCCTATGGTCGAAGGCGTCTTCTGAAGTATCGAGAATAGAAACGCATTTTTTTCCCTTCTTCTTACAGTCTATTAGTGCTAATGTCTGCGTTATAGTACCATTACTTTTCCGACGGTTTCTTTTCGCCATCCTCGCCTCACGTACGCACCCAATTCTTTCATCAGAGCAAAGCTCTTTTTTTTTCTCTTTTTCGGGGCATTTCGCATTCCCGTCGGACGTTAATCTGCGGGCTCTGGGTCCCGGTCACGGCTGGACGTGCCCGCGTGTGACGCGAAGCCTCCACACACAGACGCATGCGCACCCACACCGAGCACACTTGCACGGTCTGTCGGCGGGAAGATAACGAGCTCCGGAGAGGCCCCGCGAGGTTCTTTGAGGAACGCGGGAAAAATATACGCGAAAAATAAACGGGCACACGACAGTCGAGAGCGCCGAGTGTCTCCGGCGGCGAAAAATGGGTTTCAGAAAGGACCCAATCCGCAATTAAAAGGAAACAAGGACGGAGAGGAGCGCGAAGAAAGGAAACGTCTCTCCGCGTCATGAATCAGACGACGGTCGCTCGTTGGGGGCAAGTAAGGAAGAGGGGTTGTCGGCGTACACGGTTATAGAGCTTAAATATGGTCTTGGTTGCACGGCGGCGGTGGAAGCAGAGAATCTCAACAAGCAATGCGCCCCACGTGACTCAATGTCTGTGCTTTTGCGCTGCAATGCCTCGGAAGGAGCCTGTATTTGGCGTCGCCTTCATCTTGCTGCGAAGGCGACGTATATGCTGACGGGGAGTGCAAACAAGCGACGTTGCTACCCCACCCCCGAAAAACTTTCCTATCGAAGGGTTAAAGAAAGCGCAACTTGAATTATTCACACTTAGTGATCACTAGCAGGAAGACCTAAAGTACAGTTGGGCGTGCGTGTGTGTGGTTGCATCCTTCGAAACTGTTGATTAATTTGATTGATTGATTTGTGGGGTTTAAAGTCCAAAAACCACTATATGATTATGAGAGACGGCGTAGTGCAGGGCTCCGGAAATTTCGACCACCTGGGGTTCTTTAACGTGCACCCAAATCTGGGTACACGGGCCTACAACATTTCCGCCTCCATCGGAAATGCAGCCGCCACAGCCGGGCCTTCGAAACTGTGGTCACGCTGATAATAAAGCCTTGTACCACCGTAACTTACGTGCGCCCAAAATTACAATTCCGAGTAAGTGCATGATGAACCTCCTTGGTTCTCTTTAGTTGCTTTCTCGATTGTCATGACTTATTATGGGCTGCGTCCGTAGTACGAAGCACTGTCGCATACGGTATATGAAGACTCACCGCTTGCGATGGTATTGCCAGGAATGATCTCCGATGCACGCCCCACAGTGGGGACAGTCACACAGGCGATTGGAACGCGTGCCCGTACGAGTAGAATGCGAGCGCGTGACGCGAGTGTCGCTGAATGCTACAATCTTCCACAAACGGTGATATCCGCATATGCATACTATTGGCGTCGAATGAAACCCGGAGAGGGGCAAAACATTCGCCTTGGCATTGTGCGTGTACTACAAGTGCCTTAAATAGACTCGATGATTGGCCATTTAATGAAGCAAAGATCTTAGGAGCCTGGTCGCGCAGCACATCAGCACAGAAAGCCACACGAGCCCTCCTGAGATACTTGTCAACAACTTAATTGAGGGACCACCTGTGAAACTCGGCATTGTGTGTGTTGTGACATGTGTCTATCCTTCTCTCTCGCTCTTTTACTCCCCTCTCCCCCTTCCCATGTGTAGGGTAGCAAACTGGACGCATAGTCTAGTTAACCTCCCAACCTTTCCTACATTCCTTCTCTCTCTCTCTCTCTCTCTCTCTCTCTCTCTACAAGCGCGCGTATGCGCAGAGTTGCCAAACGGGATGCGCGCGCCTGTCACTGGTGATGACCAAGGCGCGCAATGTACTATCGCGAACGTTTGGCACTGGCCGAGTTTGATTTGACGCCGATAGTAAAGTGCCTGGCGGTTAAAGCTCGATAAAAGGAGCGCGTGGATTCTGGCAGTGAAGGCGAAAGAATTAATTGATTGATTTGTGGGGTTTAACGTCCCAAAACCACCATTTCATTATGAGAGACGCCGTAGTGGAGGGCTCCGGAAATGTAGACCACCTGGGGTTCTTTAACGTGCACCCAAATCTGAGTACACGGGCCTACAACATTTCCGCCTCCATCGGAAATGCAGCCGCCGCAGCCGAGAATCGAACCCGCGACCTGCGGGTCAGCAGCCGAGTACCTTAGCCACTAGACCACCGCGGCAGGGCAAGGCGAAAGTACTTATGACACGTAGTGACCGCATCTGGTCGACAAGCGTTCAGCCTACGGTTCCAGGTGGAGTTGGCGAAGCGCTGCTTGCCGCGGCTTTAAAACACCGCGCTCACGCACCGCGACGTGCGAAGCGGCTGCAGCTTATGGGCGTGCGTTACGAAGAACTGCAGCGATCCGCCGGATCCACGATGAGAACCTCGGAGTGAACGACTGCTCTGCGGACGCGTTCACCATGTGTCACGATTAGTGTAGCCCTGACCATCACCTTCACTGCGAGCAACCATGCGTTCCAGGTATTGCGCATCATTTGCTGTTTCAATCGGCCACTTTGTTCCATAGAGTTTCCTACATTATTGGAGCACTGGTGCTGGTGTCTATGGGGGCAGCAATGCATGGTACTTCAGCCATATGGAAGTGATGGGTAGTACACGGATTTGTCTGAGCTTCGTTTTTTTTTTTTGGCTCCGTTTGGCTCCCCGTCGTCTGCAGCGGTTTTGTCGCGAAGCGAAGTTCTGCAAAGGTTTAGCAGTCCAACTTTGTCACCTTGACCTGGTATCTGAACCCCGGTAGCTGAACGATCGCTGTCATACAGTTCCTCTACTAAATATAGCAGGACACTCGATGCCTTATGCTTCATTCGAAGTGTTATCTCGAACTGCCCTTCAATTCATACTGGATCTGGTGACACTGCAGCACTGGCAAAGGAACTATTCTTGCCTAAGCAGCGCATGTCACATTACGCGGTGCAGAGAGAGAGAGAGAGAGAGAGAGAGAGAGAGAGAGAGTGTGTGTGTGTGTGTGTGTGTGTGTGTGTGTGTGTGTGTGTGTGTGTGTGTGTGTGTGTGTGTGTGTGTGTGTGTGTGTGTGTGTGTGTGTGTGTGTGTGTGTGTGTGTGTGTGTGTGTGTGTGTGTGTGTGTGTGTGTGTGTGTGTGTGTGTGTGTGTGTGTGTGTGTGTGTGTGTGTGTGTGTGTGTGTGTGTGTGTGTGTGTCAACTACGCTGGCACGTGTTACACAGATGGCGGTTTTTTGCAGTTATCCCAATGATAAGAACCCTATGTGACGGGAGCCTGTAGTGAGATACAACTTTAGGATATTGATTCATATGTGAGGTTTTAACGTCCCAGAACCACCATATGGTTATGAGAGACGCCGCAGTGGAGGGCTCTGGAAATTTCAACCACTTGGGGTTCTTTAACGTGCATCTTAATCTGAGCACACAAGCCTACAGCATTTTCACCTCCATCGAAAATTCAGCTGCCGCGATCTGTGGGTCAGCAGCTGAGTACCTTAGCCACTACACCACCACGACTGGAAGATACGACTTTAGTAGCCCAACGTTATTCCTCTTCAAAGGGGGGTGCACGCAATGCCTCAACCAATGGGCGTACACTCAAAACTGACGTCATGAGCCGGGTGGTCGGTGACTACACCTCTGAAAAACGCTGCCAAGAACACTAGCGGTACTACTTCTTCAGCCGCGCAAACGATTGACGGACCGTGCTATGGTCGTATGGGCGGAACCTGTCAACACTTCTGAACTTATAGTAACACTAATCATATCTAGACTTTAATGTGCCAAAACCAGGACGTAATTATAAGGCATGCCGTAAGGGAGGGCTCTGGAAACTCATCTGGCGTTCTTTAGCATGCACTGACATGGCACAGCACACGTTTCTCCAGCACTTCGTGTCCACTGAAATGCGATTGCCACTGCCGGTATCGAACCCGCGACCTTAGGGTCAGCAACCAAGCAATAATCACCAAGGCAGATGCCGAGGAGCGAAGCATGGCAAGCGAATGTGATGACGTAAACGGAGCCCTTTAGAGCTTTCGCGTTCTACTTCAAGAGGCGTCTTTCAAAGTATCTTATTTAATCGGATGCTTGCTCGTGTGAGTGAATTCAGACATGACTCCTCTTTGACTTAAATGTTCATGTGACTTCACGGAAAAAGTGCAGGGACCAACACGCACGCGGCATTGCGAATCACGAACATTCTAATCAGATTTTAAAAAAATATACTTTTCTGGCAGTGGTGAGAGAAATTGTGTGAATCATCCATGGGTATCCCGCGAACAAGATCAATATCATGGAATTCTATAGAGTAGGCCAACACGTGACAGCAACAGAAAACGTGCAAATAAGTCGATGTAATGATTATAACATAATTGTTCCTTCCAAAGGTCATTCGTTTTATTGATTGAGTCTGCCGTTAAGCACCTGTTTCGTAGGATAATGGCTTCCAAGGATGCTGTATAACACATTGTCATCTTAGAAGGGAAGCACTGTTTATCTCGAAGGCTCCTCATCCTCGCAGCTCAGCAGCCACACTTTTGTAGTGGAAGAGCGTGCGGTCAAGGCACTCATATATCAACGGAGCTAGGGGAGCACATGTGAAACACAAAGCACGACGGCTGTCTCTCGACCCTCCGCGGAATGCCTTTGTCAGGATACGGCTGCTGTCGCATAAAGTCCCGCATGTAGTTTAAGTAACGTATGTGGTTGCGATATGCCATGGCACCGGCATTCGGTGTTACGACAACCAACTTGTCGTTTCCAAGAGAGTAGATTATTTTTTTCTAAACGCATTCGGCATAAAGATAAGATGACCGAACTAAAAACGTCAGGCCTACGCGGAAGGTGCAGCACAGTAACAGCGAAAGCTAGAAGAGCGGCCTTTCAGAGTCTTTTCAGAACACTAATTGGGTAACTACTGCAAGCACACTTGCTTGATACCCCCCCCCCCTCCTAGGACATTAATAATAAATCTTTTGGGTTGTAGGCCGGCATTCGCTATGCTATTGTCCGTCATTCTTCTGAGAAGCATGGTATCAGCTGAACACTTGCAAGAATATGTGCCGATTGTCCATGCAGTGACTGACGATGATGGGGAATTATGGCTGAAGTGGATATTGCGCCACAGTTCATGGGGGAACAAGAACCAACTTTTGTAATGGGTTCGAGCGTGGGGCGGCCCATTCGTTACGCTATTCGCATTGTGCGACGACTGGTTGTTCTTTCGCTGTTTTAAAACGCTTCATATGTCGTATAAACGCGATTGCTTTCCCAACATCAAGCCTGTCTAGGGCAAGTTTTCCAACAAGTCACAAGCACCGGCGTAGCTCAATGGCAGAATACTGGGCTGGCACCAAGCGAACCCAGGTTCGAGCCCAACTGTGTCATTGGTGCTAGGTTTTTTAGGGGCGAAGCTCCTTAAAGCGGCATCCGTTCGTCCCTCGTAGTAGTCGTAGTAGTGTGTGACCAGTCTTACGTACTGACCTCCAAGGTGGTGCCAGTGGGAGTTTTATCCTGTGCGTTGTTGAACAATAAAAAATTCGCAGCGTGCGCGTTAACTAAAAGCCGAAATCTCCCATCTCTCACTCCCCATTAGCAGCCATTGGCATGTACATTGAGCACTATCTGACAAGAAAGGGTTGCTACGTTATACTCGCTGGGCGTAACCTCCTAGGTTTTAGAAAGGTTTAGTGAGCGTTGGGCCGCAGTGCCATAAATACAGTAAACTAGTGTATACCATGAACTCGAGGTGGTTAAAGGTGGGAAGTAGACACGAAGCGCAAGCCGACGGTAAGAAAGTGTGCGTGTGCCACCTCTCGTTTAGTCCTTGGAATATCTGCTGGATGGCGGTGCTTCTATATGGGGAATATATGATAAAAAGATGCGAGATGGTGGCACATGGAGTGTTGAACAGATGGACGAACGGACACGCAGACAGACGCATGGACGGACGCACGGATGGCTGTACGGACGGATGGACGCATGGACGGACGCAGGGGCGGATGCATGGACGAACGCAGGGACGTACGCACAGATGGACGCGCGGACGCACGAACAGACGCACGCACGGAAGGGCGGATGGACGCACGGACGGTCACACAGATGGACGAATGGACGGACGGAAGCAAGAACGAATTAACTTACGAATGCTTCTTCCCACTCTCCATCATTCACTCCGTGGATATACTGCCATTTTTTTTCTACTTTTACGCGATGTGGTTACGGACCGGCAGTGGCCGCGGCAGACAAATGCGCGTGACCTGAGTTGTGATCTCATACTAGCTTTTGCTGTATAATGCCAGGACCACATTCATCCTGCAAAAGAATAGTACACCCGATCAGTTTTAAAAAATCACAGAATATCCATGGAGTGAATGATTATGAGTGGGTCGAAGCACCCGTCAGCCCGTCCTTGCGTCAATCCATGCATCCGTCCGTTCGTACGTCCGCGCGTCCATTAATCCGTCCGTCTGCTAGTCTGTCCGTCCGTCCGTGCGTCCATCTAGTGAACACTCCAACACCACAATCTCCCATTTCGCCACCCCTGTGGCACACACCCGCTCTAGAGCGGGTATGTGCTGCCAATGGCTACATACATACATACATACATACATACATACATACATACATACATACATACATACATACATACATACATACATACATACATACATACATACATACATACATACATACATACATACATACATACATACATACATACATACATATCTGCATTTCCGATGGAGGCGGAAATGTCGAGGCCCGTGTGCTCAGATTTGGGTGCACGTTAAAGAACCCCAGGTGGTCAAAATTTCCAGAGCCCTCCACTACGGCGTCTCTCATAATCATATGGTGGTTTTGGGACGTTAAACCCCACAAATCAATCAATCAATCAATACATACATACATACATACATACATACATACATACATACATACATACATACATACATACATACATACATACATACATACATACATACATACATACATACATACATACATACATACATACATACATACATACATACATACATACATACATACATACATACATACATACATACATACATACATACATACATACATACATACGGAGGATTGATTGATTTATATGTAAGGTTTAACGCCCCAAAACCACCATATGATGGTGAGAGACGCCGTAGTGGAGGGCTCGGGAAATTTTGACCACCTGGGTTTCTTTAACGCGCGCCCAAATCTGAGCACACGGGCCTGCAACATTTCCGCCTCCATATACATACGGAGGAGAGACCGACACACGCCATAAGGAGCTTCGCCCCTAAAGATACTTGTTTCGGTTAACGTCACTAATAAATTCGTGTTTGTACGCTCTGCACATAGCATTTTGCAGCTCGTTTCTGTAATAAAATTTTACATAACTAAAAAAATAGCTTCCTATGTTTACACGTGATTGGGTTTTCCTTCGTAATGCCCATAATCTACCGGAAAAAAGCAACGCATCCGAGTCATCGAGCGTGCAAATTGACAACCGACCCACTTAGGCAGCTTGCCGAACCACTTAGGTTTCCGCATTCGTCTTGGCCAGGTTGCAACGCCCGAGCCACAATTTGCATTTAAAGAGGAGCTTGTTAGAGTGGATTCTTTTCACGTACTACGTCTTACCGAAGCCGAACGAACCAGGAAGGCTTCGATTAGCCACGCACATTTTATTACATTGCCTCCCAGACATGAACGCGAATCAGGTTATCGTTCTGTTGCACTCCGGGCCGCTGAGGAAACGCACGCTGCCAATGTTCGCTACATTGTTTTATGCGAAATGTTCGTACTAGTTTGTAAATGTTCACTGCATGGAAGCAACAGCAGCACGCATGACACACCGTGTCTATAACTGCGTGGTGGTAAAACATATATGCGTAGTTTGAGCCTGCATTACTTTTTTTTACACCGTGGCTATGAAAGCACAAGTTGTTGGGGACCTTCACTTGATGCGTATACTTCTGTTTCCCGGTGTTTTTAACTTTTTTCCAACAGAACAAGTGGCAGAGCCACTTCAGTTAATTAGGCACAGTGCCGGAAGACGCAGCGGACAAACATTTTGTTTTTCTAGACTCATTGAAAAAAAAAGAGTTGATTAGAATGAAAATGAGAAACTATCGAGAAATAGATAAAAGGGAGCCTAGGAAACGAATATTAGGTAGAAAAAAACTTTGGCAGGACCCCTTTCTCGGCGAATGTCGACGTTGATATTGTTAGCATTGAAGAAAAGTCCCGCTAAGTCAGATTGACAAATTCTGAATTCCTGTGTAGCAGACTTGGTCAATTTTCGTCTACCAACGTCGACTTCGGATCTCTGCAACATCTTTGATGGGACGTTGTTACTTGTAGCACTGGATGCTGTCCACAAGTGATTTCTCGTGTCCTTGTCTCGTTTCGCGCTACGTGAAAGCTGTTCATATGATTCCCCAACAAGCCCACCTTACAACCCTTGTTCACTTCCCGGCACTCCGTGTTCCTCGCTATACGAGCGCTGTGGTATAAATTGTGTCTCATCACTTCCATCTCTGTGTTCGACTGCTTTGGCCCGTTCAATACGAGATCCACATTTTGTCCTGCACCCGTGCTGCAAGCCAACTGAGCCGAAACACCTTTTATTTGCATGCATTCAACCACGAGTGGCTTATCAACGCCACCTGCGGTGCGCGGGACTTCAGCACACTATATATAGAGTGATTTTAAAGCACACCAGGCAGCGTGAATGACAGATGTGGATATACGTACTGCGTCCCAGGTATCTTCTGAACTTTATGAGGAAAACACACAGCACAGTTTTGGTTAAAGTAAATTAATTCCAAGAAGCAGCCTGAAGAAATAAGAAAATAATTCTAGCCTCGTGTTTTACCCGTGTAAAGGCACAAGGCTGTTTTGAATGGCGACGCACATTATTTTAGGGTATTGCTCACAATTCACACACATCTATCGTCACATGCAAAGTTGAGCGTTCCTAATGGCCCAAGTTTATTTCTGAGTTGCGTAAAGCTGCTACTAAAATGAAATGATAGGTTTCATGCGCATACATACCAAAAAGGTGTTAAGTGTCTAAAATATTCTGATCGAACTCAAGGACACTACGAAAATACATAGCCGGGTTGCTATGCACCGGGCTTATGATCATGCCTGGGATGTGTACTTACAACGGCCAAACGGGTGCGCCTCTTTAGCTTTTTTATCGCGTAGGTCAGACAAATCTGGTAGTTTTATACTAAAGCACCTTCAAGGTACCTAGCTGCTTTTAACATTATTCGCGAGAAAAAACGTCGAGTATAAGCACGCGGAACGCCTAATTACTTCTTTCGCGGAAAATTGTGGGGCTCCTCCGTGCGCTCAAAGCTACAGCTTTATACATCCCTTTTTCTCGCACTTCTCCGGTAGAGCCTTCCTGCCCTGTCCAACACGTGCAAGACTAACATTCGCGCACTACAGAGCGTACAAGCCCAAGCACTTCGGACATGTCTTGGCCCTCAAAGATGCTCATCGACAGTTGTAACTATTGCTATCGCAGCCGGCCACGATGTATATTATTGTTGAGACGCTGCGAACGCACATTAAGAATTTATCACGGTTTCCGTCACATCATTTAGCGTGTTTGTAAGCGCTGAGGCCCCAAGCTTCGTTCTGTAGTATTGCGGCGAAACACCATGACGTGTTACGCCTTAGCTTCAAACCTAGCTGCGATGCGTCCGGCATCTGCGTTGTAGAGTCTTCGTCAATCTGACGAGCGCTTATTGGTTCCTGGAATCATTAAGAAAGCACGCATGTTACCGCTAGCCCTGAAGCGGTTGACTTTGCGTCTGTTGGGAAAAACGTACTTTGACCGCGTACATGTTTACACCAATGGCTCCACTGATTCCAACAACTCTACAGGAGCAGTGGTTATTGGATATGGTAATGTATCGCTACAATACAAGCTCTCTCACATCACGACGTCAACAGCAGCGGAACTCGTGGCGCTTCAAGGGGCGGTCAAGCACATTCTCCAAAAGCTACCTAATCAATGGGCCATCTTTTGCGACTCGAGGTCAGCTTTACAGACACTACGGTTTGCTTTACGGCACGGATTGCACGAGCAATCAGTATATCAGATAAGGCATGACTACCACCAAGCGCTCAAGGAATGACACGATATTGTATTTCAATGGTTGTCGGGTCATTTCAAAATTGTCGACAATAACCAGGCGGATGAGGCTGCTCGATCGGCTCATGCCGCTCTTGAAAACAGATGCAGCGCGGCGACTACAATCACTTGCTTGCCGTATCACGCTCCGACAATGGAATACGCGCGGTTTCTCCAACGCGCGCCTGTATTTGATCGACCCAAACTTGAAACTTCGTTTGCCATCCGGGCTCCCACGACGTGCTGAAACTTTTGTGTGTCGCATGAGGTTGGGCGTGGCATTTCCGAATGCGTATTCGTGTCTCATTAAAATTGTCAGCAGCGCGGCATGAAACATTTGCGCCTACGAAGAGACACTTGAGCACATTCTGTGTCACTGCCCATCATACCAACTTCACGAGCGGTTGTGAAAGAACAGTTTAAGACTGCTGAGTGTTCTTGAGCTTACTATTTTTTCATCTCTTGTTACTATTCTTCTTTTCTCTCTATCTCTTTCTTTTCTATTGTTCCCCTTCCCCCCCCCCCTTAAGTGTAGGGTAGCCAAATGAGCAAAGCTTGGTTAACCTCCCAGCCTTTCCTCTCTCTCTCCCACAAGTCTATAATCAGTCTGGTTGTGTCGCAGCGTGGCACGTCTGAGTTTACACGGCTGGCGAAGATTTTCATGCTCATAACTGTCGCAACACCTGTTGGATTTATACGTTAGAAATATCTTTGATATTTAACGAATAGAAAGGCGCTTTATTCGATTACTCGACGCGATACTATATGAAAGCACGTGCTCCAGCTATCACACCAATGATGCAATTATCAAGATCCCTGCAGGTACACCTATTGCTAGAAATGGGTCTGTGTTGGAGCATCCCACAATTACAATCTTGTGAAAATCAAAACTACAGTCTGCAAATTTATTTATTTATTTATTTATTGTACCCTCAGAGCATACAGCATTACAGCGGTTTGCTTGAACAGAAATGAACAGAAACGTCCACTAACCAAAGCCTAATAGCACGTCTTATCTCCGAACTTCAAGAAACCGGGTCTTGTCCAATCAACTTCAGTTTTCGTTCGCAAATAAGCGAGAGTGGCCTTTATCGTTCTTCCTCCATCATCTGTCGGATGCAGTTTTTTGTCGTTTTTGGCCCTTTTTGGGTAAGCTGTATTCTAATTGTACAACTGCACAGACAGCCACTAAATGCGCGCAAACCAGTAGCTCGAGCTATTGCGTCAAATGAGACGTCATGCTTTCGCTTAAAATTAAAAGCACATTCGGCCACAATGTAAACAGTCTCCTTGAAGCCGCTTAATTCGCTTAATATTGTCTGTTTAGGTGGTGTAGTGATAAAGGTGCTCGGCTGCTGTCGCGAAGGTCACAGGTTCGAGTCCGGTCACGGCTGTCGCTCTTCGGTGGAGGCGAAATCGTATAAGGCCCGTGTACTGTTGAATGTCAGCGCACGTTAAAGAACACCCCATGCTCAAAATTTCCAGGCTTTCCACAACGGCCCCATCACATGGTTATGGGGAAAAAACCTGAGATATTATAAATAAATAACCTAATATTGAAATATTGTAAATGCGTAGTTCTGCGTATGCGTGAAAAAGTACTACGTCTACTGCAGCAGATTACGTTTATGTGAATCGGTGCCCGCCCCGCCACAGTGGTCTAGTGGTTAAGGTACTCGGCTGCTGACCCGCAGGTCGCGGGATCAAATCCCGGCTGTGGCGGCTGCATTTCCGATGGAGGCGGAAATGTTGTAGGCCCGTGTACTCAGATTTGGGTGCACGTTAAACAACCCCAGGTGGTCTAAATTTCCGGAGCCCTCCACTACGGCGTCTCTCATAATCATATGGTGGTTTTGAGACGTTAAACCCCACAAATCAATCAATCAATCATGTGAATCGGTGCCAGGCTGACGGCAGGCTATTAAACGAAACAGCATTCTAAGGTGATGCCATCTTTCGTACCCATTATTTAGCACGATATTAGGATATGCACGCATGAGTCTCGGCTAGCCGTTGTTGTTCATATTTAGAGCCTTTTTATGGGACACCAATATAAAAGGTTCCATTTTAAGAGATAATATCTCGCTTTTGACTTGCACGAGAAAATGACGCATGCCACACTTCACCACACCAAACACTTCCTTTATTCTACAAAACTTTTAGTCGGTTCGTTCACTCACAGGTCTAGTTTGTTTCAGTGCATTCAGCGTCAACTTTATTCATTTTTGAAGTCGTAATCTTCTTTTTTTTACGCAGTGGGCTAAGAAATAAACTATGTTTTCTCTAGTGCATGGTAAACATGAAACTAGTATTGATTCATTTATACTCAATAACAACGCTTTACCATAAAAATATTATTGGTACCTTATCACCGGTGTCACACGGGCACTTTTGATCGCGATTAGGGCCAATTTGGGTCAGCTTTCTCGATAGCGAACAGCAATGGTTGCAGCTACGTGGTCCAAACTAATTTGTATGGAGTTTCGCGCAGACGTCAGTCAAATCGCGATCTGCGAGCCAGATCGCGAATGTGTTGATTGCGAAAGTCGGCGCTCTTTCCTGTCCATGATTCTTCCTTCCATAGTTATGCCGTAACTACTCGTTTTTACGTGCTGTCCAAATATGTTGATTCTTGATCCTGATCCTGATGGCTAACCTCCCTGTTCTTCCTCTTTCATTCCTCCTCCTCCTCCTTGATCCTGATTGTGCCTGATAAAAATTAAAAGTGGCCATGCAGCAGCATTTGATCAGGACTGAGCCTAATACGGATCGGCCCTAATCATGATCGAAAGTAAATGGGTGAAACTGGTATTAGATGCAAAATAAATGATATAGCACTGACTGCGTATGTTTAAGGCAAAACTAGTGCTCACCATATCCACTGCCGCGCTCTCACAGTGTAAGACCGATTTTCAAAACGCACCAAATAATGCACTGTTGCCGACTTTACTGGTTCATGACACTTCTTTTTTCACACTGTAGTAATGAAATCAGGCTGTCAGTGCACTGGTAATACGGATGCCGTGACATAGTAAACTCTAACGATAACCAAGGTCAATTGTTCAAATTCTTTATAAATATTGAAACAGTTTATGGTTCTCTAGCCAGGGAGAAATTGCAAAACATTTGGCAGGCGTTTTTTTTTTTTCAGCTAAGCTGACGCAGTTTTTTTTTTTTTCTGCGGACAATTGCCGGCTATTTTTCACGCTCCAATAGCAATGATCGCTAAGACTATCGCAGACGCGCAGAAGCAGAACGAAAGAACAGAAACAAGTTTTATTGCCTACTTTCCCAATGCAAAAGCGAATCGAGTCACCCCGAACGACAACCCGGAGAACTTGAATGGGGTCATTTCTGCAGGCGACCGAAAAGAATAGTAGCAAAAAGAGTTAACTTTAGTAGTGTGTTCGCTTCCGCCAACGAAGTTGCTTATTACGCGGAATTTTCGGGCTCTTTTTGCGTTTTCTCGATGTTCCGGCGTCTCTCACGGCACCACGTAGATTTTCATCGGCGCCTTAACGACGGCAACGTTTACGGTCGCACAAAAAAAAAAAAACCAGCGAGAACAACATTCCTGCCTTTTGACTCTTCGTTTTCTCAACCTATGTGCTTTCTCGCTCTGCATTTGCTCATTTTATTTGTAGACGGAACGTACGCTTTCAAGGAAGCTGGACGGCAAAAGACCAGCGGGCACAGAAATGGTAGGGGAGCAACCACGACTACAAAACCATTAGCAACGGGCAACCAGATAGAGCACGCTGATAGGAAAGCGTTGAGGTAGCCGCATGGCATTGCAGGAGGCTACTGCGCTCCCAGCTAGATGGGGCGGCACGAACACGATTTATACCCCTCCGGTCAAAGGTGCAGCTAAACTGGCCCGTAAGGAGCGTTTGTGTCGTGTTGCCTGCGGGTTGTTCTTTTCCCGCTTCGAACGACCCGTATATCGCTGATAGTAGTGTGTACGACTACTCCGTCGGTGTTTGTAAAGGGGACGAATGATAAAAACACTTCGAAAGCGGCGTGAAGTTGAAAACAAGCACCGATTCCTGAAATCAAGGCACGAACGCAAAACCTAAAGAACGCACTATTAGACGCCGTAGTGGAGGGCTCCGGAAATTTCGACTTCCTGGGGTTCTTCAACGTGCACCCAATTCTTAGCACACGGGACTACAACATTTCCGCCTCCATCGCAATTGCAGCCGCCGAAGCCAGGATTCGAACCTGCGACCTTACCACAGCCAACAATAAGCGAGTAGTGGAGCAAGTGATTTTACAAATATTGCAGTCTCTTAACGTAAGGAGCTCGTCTTGCATTAATTCCTGAATGTTCCTAACACTCAATATTTAAAAAAGCATACAAAAATATCTTCTATGTGCAAGAAAGAAACCATTAAAGCAGAGTAGGAGGCGTGTGCATCACGGTCTACGCCAAAAGCTACCTCACCAGTCACGACATTTCGAGGACCTGCACCGGAAACTTCGAGGTGAAGTGGATGGATGGATATGTGGGGTTTAACGTCCCAAAACCACCATAGGATTATGAGAGACGCCGTACTGAAGGGCTTCGCAAATTTTGATCACCTGGGGTTCTTTAACGTGCACCCAAACCTGAGCTCACGGGTCTACAGTAGTTTCGCCTCCATCGAAAATGCAGCCGCCGCAGCCGCGGGATTCGATCCCTCGACCTGCGGGTCAGCAACCGAGTACCGTAGCCACTATAGACCTCCGCGGCGGGGCAAGAAGTGAAATCGACAACTCGCTTCCGTGGCATTATTTTTTTTACGTGAAAACTATTGCTGCTGTTTAAGGATGATATGCCTCACATTTCCAGAAGCGCATTTCTAAATTAATGTTTCGGTGATTAGTCACTCATAAGGCATATTCTCACCTTCTGCAAGAAACACTGCGTTAACCTGAATCCATGCTGTCTTTTTGAAAGCCAAGCTTTCAAGGCCCGCACTTTTACCGTGGGTGCCACAGAAAGCTTTACAAGTCAGTTTTGGCGCTGAAGCTTGGATATTATTGCATGATCTGTGACAGGCTGTGATGCGGCCCTACTTTGTCTACGCCAAAGAAAGACCCATCATCGCCCTTTATTCTAATTAGTGTATGAAAAGTACGGACCGCACAGTACGGCGTATGTTTTCTTCGTAAATAATAGAACTCCTGCGAAAAATAGGCTCGGTTCCACGGACATACAACCTTGTCTGCCGACCAGGATATTATTTTGGGTTTCCATGCATATACAGCGTGCTTTTTTCTATCCTGACATATAAAAACTGGAATATTGCGGCCCAAAACCACGGAAGATGCTGCAGTGGTGGGCCCCGGCAATTTCGACCCCCTAGTGCTCTTTAAATCGGCCCCTGAGTCCACGCAGACAGGTCACTAGCATGTCGCCTCCATCGAAAAACAGCTGTCGCGGCCAGGATTTGATCATCGAACCTTTGAATCAGCGGTCAAGCACTGTGACTTTTATATACAGCAGCACAATGGCGGGTAGTGCCCGACACATTGCATATATTGAAGCTATATTGGTTGGTTTGTCAGCATTCAATGAGCATTCATAACTACGTAACAAAAAACCATGCGTTTAGAGACAGGATGTGCGAAGTTCATTAAAATGAAGCCAAAGTTTGGTGCTCAAGCGTACGGGTATTTTTTTATTTTATTTTTTACAATCGCACACCAGTAGTTATCGAGAGACGTTCTTCCCTGATCGGTTTGTCCTCGAAAACTGGGACACCGTTGCGTTTCAAAAAAATAAAAAAGGTTAACTTCTGGTGGCCCTGCTTGGTACTCGGTGCAGTGATGCTGAGTTAGTCAGGGATATGATCTGTATCAATACCTATGGCAAGTTGGTGAAGTTTTATATGTTTTCAATTTTGGTGTACTGCCTAAAAGAGGTGAAGACGTGCGTATTGCTCATACTGTTTGTACAGCTTTTACACACGCATATATATATATATATATATATATGTGTGTGTGTGTGGTGTGTGTGTGTGTGTGTGTGTGTGTGTGTGTGTGTGTGTGTGTGTCTGTCTGTCTGTCTGTCTGTCTGTCTGTCTCTCTGTCTCTCTGTCTGTCTGTCTGTCTGTCTGTCTGTGTGTGTGTGTGTGTGTGTGTGTGTGTGTGTGTGTGTGTGTGTGTGTGTGTGTGGTGTGTGTGTGTGTGTGTGTGTGTGGTGTGTGTGTGTGTGTGTGTGTGTGTGTGTGTGGTGTGTGTGTGTGTGTGTGTGTGTGTGTGTGTGTGTGGTGTGTGTGTGTGTGTGTGTGTGGTGTGTGTGTGTGTGTGTGTGTGTGTGTGTGTGTGTGTGTGTGTGTGTGTGTGTGTGTGTGTGTGTGTGGTGTGTGTGTGTGTGTGTGTGTGTGGTGTGTGTGTGTGTGTGTGTGTGTGTGTGTGTGTGTGTGTGTGTGTGTGTGTGTGTGTGTGTGTGTGTGTGTGTGTGTGTGTGTGTGTGTGTGTGTGTGTGTGTGTGTGTGTGTGTGTGTGTGTGTGTGTGTGTGTGTGTGTGTGTGTGTGTGTGTGTGTGTGTGTGTGTGTGTGTGTGTGTGTGTGTGTGTGTGTGTGTGTGTGTGTGTGTGTGTGTGTGTGTGTGTGTGTGTGAAATGCGTGGTAGCGTGTTACATCACAACTTTTTTTTTTATGAAAGCAAGCAAGCATGGTGACGAAGCCATCGTCAGCCCTGCGCACTTGAACTTGAGAAACCGTGCACCAGCATTAGTAAAAGCTAATTTTTAAATGTTAATATAGGCAACCTTTCTTCAGTGAACCATATTGCCAGACTTAATAAGAAATAGGTTTACATCACCTGATTACCACTTCAAAGCAGCAGTGATAACATTTGCGGACTAAGGAGGAGTAGGAAGAAAGGAAGGACAAGAAGGTTACCCAGTTCTCAGACCGGCTGGCTACCCTGTACTGGGGAATGGGAATAAAAGGTGACAGAAAAGATATGTTGAAAGATGAAAAAAAAATTGACCCGTATCACATCTTACACTGCAAATTTCGTCGAAAGATGATAGTCTTGGGTCTGGAGAGAGTGAACGAAACGTTTATTTATTGTTCTGCGCGAGAAAATCAGTGAATGGTATTCTGAAGGCGCTGCGTTAGAGTGCCTCGAGCGTATAACGGAGGTGAACAAGTGCATCTAGGCACGTTAAACACGAGCGCCATCTGGCAGTTATCTTCGAAAACGAAGGCGTGCGGCACCACGGAGAAAGATGCGCGTCGGTCACGGAGGTGATAAGGTGTAGAATGCAAAGCGACGGGCAGGTGCCACCACCGTGTCGTCGTAGCAAAAGCGTTGGAAACACCTTCTTGAGCATCGCGTTGCACTGTCAGCGCAGTGCGTTAAACGCTACAGTCCTTAGAGTTACTTGCGTGTGCCTCTTTTAGTATAAAGGCAGACCTACAAAACATAGACATGTTGTTATGGCACCTCAGATATGCGCAATATTTGCCTATTTAATTGACAATCGCACAATGATGAACGCTAAACCTTGAGAAATATTGGTGGGCGCTGCGAATGGGGTTGGCCGTTTGGTGCCGTTTAAGGAATCGTTAAGGTGGACAAACTGATGAATGAACAGACTGAAAGAGAGACGGACAGACACTTAGACAGACCAAAATTTTTCCGTCGAAGGTCTCCAAGAAAGACTATCATCTTTCAAAGGAAAAAAAGAACAACAGTACAGTCGACGACACCGCTTAGGCCGCGTTCACACTGAGCATTTCGGCCGCCGAAAGTGCTCCGAATCCGGTTCGGCGGCGGCGAGATCCGCCGAAAGGGCCCTCTCCGCGCCGATCACTCTCGGACCAATTTTTGCGGCGTCTGCCGCCGAATCGGTCACTGCGGACTAATAGGAGCGCTAGTAAAGGAATTTTGAAAAGTGGCGGCCAAGCCCTACTCACTTGTTATGCCGCAGTGCACGTAACTGAATGTTGAAACCAACGGGAGTTTAACCTACTCTGTGCCTATACTTCGCGTCCGTATTTCGTGGAAGAGGTGACTGAGCTTGCTGTTGGCGTGACCGAGCTTGTTGCGGTCTTGCACAGCAAAACGAACCCACCAACGCCGCTGGCGTCAGTGGTTTTTTCTGCTCTTCGTGCATTACAAGACAGCCACTTGCCAGCAAAGTAAGCAGTACTGTCTTTTCTTGCTTCCAGCGTACGAGAATCATCGAAGTATACACCACCGGATATCATAGTGACGTTTGCGAGCCGTGACAACAACCGGGTGACAGCGCATCCATCCCGCGTTTGCCCGGTGGTAGATGGTATATTCGGCGGCTCGGGGCACGTCCAGTGCAAACAACGCTGCGTTTCGGCGGCAGGGGAATTTCGGTCGCTGTAGAAAGCGGATGTTTCAGTGTGAACTAGGCCTTACAGTTTGTCTCTGAGGCCAGTTTTCCACAAGAAGCGCAACCATGCCTTCAATGTCTTGCGTGCCGAGGACTAAGAAGCACTCCTCATCCACGGTCTTATTTACTACCGAAAACTTATACAAAATGTTTTACTCTGATGATGCGTTTACTGCTTCTGTAATTAACAAAAATGTCTCCTTTTATGCATTGTTCACTCAAACAGGGCTGTAGTGTCTACTTCTCAAGTTCCACATTTTGCTCGCATAGAGCAGCCTTTGCTCATGTTTATGCGTAGGTTATGGCCAGGGTGTGTTTTTACGAACGCCTCACAAATTGGCGCAAATCCTGTTTCTGAGTTGTCTTGAGCTGTGCCATACGTGAAAAATAATGGACCCAAATTCAGCTTTGTATATGCAGAAAGCTGCGATCGAAGTCTCTACGTTTTCTACCGTGCGCGGAAGAGATATTGACGACGTATGCTTGCGGCACTTGTGTGTAGAAACGTACTTGAAAAGACTGACGTGCTGCAACTTATGAATTATTTGAACAACGCCAACACCTTCGTAATAAGCAGCGGAACCCCGGCTTCCACGGATAAATTGATTCGTTTGAAAGATGGGGCTTTGATTCAAAATTATGAGACCATGAAGTGAGAGTACATTCTGCATCTACTGAGGCTAACGAAAACTAATCTTTTTGTCGACTCTAACCACGTTCTGAAAAAATCTCGCTCCTCTGCAAATTTTAGCCCGCTTAACTAAGCTAGTTTAGGAGCCAGCACGCCTGGCGATCTTGCTTATATATTAAAGCGATAGCTTTAAAGAGCTCGTTTCGCAGAAATTCTGGTGTCGGCGTCATTGGTTGCGAGCGAAAAGTCGTCATCTTGCGCTCGAAAGAAAATTCAAGAAAGATGCAAACAAAAATAAAGAATAAAAAACTCTGGATCTGCGTAAGGATAGAACCGGATCGTTTGCGAGGCAAGCAAGTGTTCTACAACAGAGCCACGCTTCTTAGTTTTTTAACATGCTGTTTCAGAGAATGCGTATTGAACACAGTGTCGCGCATAGTTGCGCTGTTGCAGTTCTATAACGAAAATAGGCGCGCAAGCGCTGCTTAGAAAAAAAAAACTTGAAGGTTAAAGTCCTATAGTTTAGGAAGCTTTGCAAGTACAGTGAAAATAACTTCCTTTGCTTGGAAATGCAGTGAAAGTAACTCACGTGCTTTCCAATTACACGCTTTCTGTATACATGCTTCACAATGCAACATGTAATATCAGAGTAATAATGCGTGGTACAAGCGTACATTGCTATCGGGCGTCAGAACATGCGATTCTCAGGACTTCATACTTTGCAGTGGGCCACCCACTACAAAGGGCACACACGTCACACGTTACCGCGCCTTTCCATTCTAAGGCCTCGTAGTGGGTGAATAGCAAGTTCGAAAATATTTCAGACGCATAATTGTCCGTGGTTTAAAGCATGCTACCCATTACACATAATGCAGCCGTATGCGAAAGCTTGACTGACACGAGCTATTTCGAACTCTACGCACTAGGGACAGGTTATTGCTATTGTGTTCAACTTTTACGGGTGAAGCTTAAGTACTCCCCAATTTTTTTACCACCTAGCAACAATGAACGACCGGAATGCCTAAATGTATGACAAATGTCATTGTTCAGCATACAGCAAAAGCAAGCTTAAATCAAACGAGAGGTTTTAATTGTATCTGCTTAAACGTTATGACGAAAATCTAGTAACAAGAAATATTATGGCATTTCAACTTAATCCGTTTCAGAATTCATGCAGTATGCTAAATCATGAACGAGTTAACAGTGCTCTTACATATCGTATGTACTTAGCACAACGTGGTAATCCCTCAGAACTCTCTCACATTTGCACACACTTCCTCTCACAAGAACACACTCACGGGACTTGCGTTTCTTTAGTGGAAGCGTGTGTGAATGTGAGTGTGTTTTGAGGGATTACCAAGTTGCACTAAGTGCTTACTATACCCACTAGTTATCAACTAACCCAACAAGTTTTACTAAAAGCTCGAGGACATTTCTGGTTTGCAAATTAAACGTCTAAAACCCCTGCTCATGAGCTACACGAACGAAAAGGGCAGCTTTGGTTTGTACGCGTGTTTAAACTCTGAATCACACTGTTAGTCTGAAATATCTGCACAAATTTATACAATTTTAAATGTGTAATGTTTATCGCATTCAGCAATTCACGACCGAAAGCCAACACCCGTCAACTTTCTTTTCAGTGAATTGAAAAAAATACCCCCTCTCACCGTTCAGCGGATGCTTTCATATTTTTTTTTTTTAAAGTATCCATGTGTATTCGATGGAACAAGGCCAGACGCAAACGTTCGAGCTGCCAACGTGCCGCAACAGTAAATCCAGAACTTTGTAACTACTTTTCACGTGCATGTGGCGAAATTAGCCTGACACATTTTTAATAGATACCTATGGCACGCACCCAGTGATGACTTAAGGAAACAAACAGCTATTGCAAGACAAGAGCGTCCCATCACTCAAAGTGGTATGCTAATATGTCAGTCATAAGAGCATAGCTGCGAAGTCTTTTTTTTTGTCGGTCATGGACTTGTGAACATAATTAGTTGTTGCAACTAAAACGTATTTTCAATTGAGTTTATTCCGTTCAATAACGCAGCAGATGAAACCCCTGATGTTATCGAACTTGCGGGTGAGAATATTCTGCGCAACGTAAGTGACGATTCACAGAAAACTAATAAAGCGGGCGAGGCAGTCGTATATGTCTGGTGTTTTCATAATGCCGCAAAAAGCGAAGGATGAGAACGTTCGCTTTCTTAAGATCTGCGCTTGTACTTGTACACCTTTCAATCAGTCAAGGAGGCATTGTTCCTTGCTTCTGTATTCCCTGTGCGCTCCATAGACGCCCCTTTCAAAATAAAAGCTACACAGTTGCGCACAATGCCTAAGGTGCATGAAAAAAAAAAGCGATGAAACGATGGCCGCAGAACGCTCACGGCCTGCGAGTTAAGGTGCGTACGAACGGGACCCCGGGACATGAACGTGACCGAGAGGGACTCGCTCCCCATTGTGGCAGTTCCTTTTCTTTCCCAACCGACCTGACACTCCCTTCCTCTCGCTAACGCCCTCGATCCGTGCGTGCTGCCGGCGGCTCGCGGACGATTACGGTCCCCTTCGGCACCGGTTTTGAGCTGCCTGCCATTCGGAAGCAAAATCACAACCAGAGGAGGCACGCCTCCTCTACGGGTTCATTACCAGCACTCGCGAGAAACACCGACCGGCCCGTTCGCAGAGTGCCCGTCGCTCGCGCAACAACCCGCGCTCCGCGTGCCGTCTATAAATCGAAGACAATTAGTGAACCATTTAATAAAATACACACACGCGAAGGTACGCGTGCATCCGGCTGCTCGCTACGGCACCACTCGAAAAAGAAAGATGAAAGAAAATCACGCGCAACTTGCCAAGCAAATATTACCGCAAGAGTCGCGCGCAAGTACATCTAGAGACGAACCCTACGCTTCATTTGCTTCGTGGGCGTCGAAATGGGCTTGTTTTCTAACGACGCAAACCTTTTCCCGGGAGCTCCTAATGGTGCGGGTGGTTACGGAAATTCGTGTCTCCGTTTTCTTTATTTTGGCGCCTCTTGGCAGACACGAGACGGTTTCTTCAGACGTGTCGTGACGTTGCCCTATTCTTCACCGCTGGTGAGATGCGTCTTACGCTTGTACGTGAAGTGGTTCAGGGCGCACAGCTCAAGAAAAAGCTCTCCGGTGAGGGCGGTATTGCGTCAATCATGACCATGACTATGCATTCGGGCTAAATATTCGCTGCGTGAACTCAGAAAGCAATGGTGCGCCGTGTAAAATGTGGCGGGCTAAAGGAGAAACATTATATGTACATTGTAGGGAATGAGCGCTTGGTAAGCTGTCAGCGATTTCCTGTCGTTGATTGCCAGTAACCATAAAATGACAGAGTAGATCACACCTTACCTGTCACAAACACCAACAGTATGAGCAGGCTGGACCACACGCCTCCAGTGTCCGCCAGTTTGTGAGCCATCATTTGCAGGGAGCGTCCTCGCAGTCGGTCTGGACGCACGTCAGAGAACGACGACTCTCGCTGTCACTGCGTCCATCGAGGTGATTGACAAGCGAGAGAAGCGAGTTCCTGCTCCTTCTACCCTCAGTCGTCAATGCCTACACTTTCGCACCCAAACGTCCGACCAGCGCAAATGATGGGTCTACAAACGACATAAAAAATAAGAAAGAAGAGACACAACACTTCTTCGATCGCTCCGGGCAGAAAAGCCGCTGACCGAGTCACATGGCGAACGCTTGTCCAGCTTCACGAGTGCAAACAACGGGCGCTGTCACGCTTGCGTCACGATCACAACGACGAAACACCGCGTCAGTAGGATGAGGCCCTGACAAAGCGCGCCAACAAAGCCGGCTTCCGCGAGGAGTCTCAAGAAGTGTCTGGCCGCGCTCACATGTTCCCGAAAGCCGGCGTGACACAACAACAATCGTGGCGCTGGCGGCGCCGTGCGCTCCGCGTCGTCGTCCCTTCCCGAAAAAGTGCGCGCGCGCGCTCCCGAAGCGCTCCGCTCCTTTCCTCTCGGCGCGGGAGTTTGTGCGAGCAGCGAACGCGGCGCCGTGTTGCGTGGCGCGCCACTTGCTTCCCTCGGGATCAGCGCGCGCCCACGCTTTCAAAACTCGCACGCGCGTGTCCGGAGCAGCTGGCGCGCCGGCGACCGGGGACGCCTCCCCCGGCCAGTGACGTCACCAACGCGTGCGCAAAGGGAGGCGCCGGCCACTTGGAGACACTGCCCCCCCTATCTCCTTCACCTACAGCAGCAAAGCACACCCGTTCCCTTTCCCCTTTATACTTTTCCCGTTTCCTTTCCTCCTGTCCCAACTCCTTACTTGTGTCGGCGCGTCCCAGACTGTTCTTCGTCGCTCGGCACGTGTAGTCGCCTTCTTCCATTGTAGCTGTGGTTAAGCCATACGTTACCAGTGTTTCGAATTCTTTACCGAAGTGAAAAAGGAACGCGGGAAGCCCCGCCGCTTCTTTGTTGGCGGAAGCTGCCGCGGAAATAAAGGTACATTATTTATTGTTATTGAGATGCTCTCGTAATAGGAAAGTCTTCGCCTGTCAAATGCAGACACCTCGCTATTAGTAATACATTTCTAATATTTGAAAATAGGAACTCTGGCTTATGATGCTATGAAAATGCATTCATATAAGTTTCGGCAAAGTGTGGCTAATGAAAGAGAAGGGAAGAATGGCAAGAGAGAAGGCTGGGAGATCAACCAGGTACATGCTCGGTTTCCTACCACAAGCTGGAGAACGGGGAGTATAAAGACGAGAGAGAGAGAAAATAGAAGGGAAGAGAGGAGTAAACTTGTCAGTACGTGGGCTGACGCGTAAGAAGCGATGGTACTATGCAAAAGTCAAAGGCGTTCACATAGGAATGAAATGTCTCACACGTTTCATGATAGTTCTGTGTGGGATCGAGATTAAGTTAACTGGCCGTGCTTTTATTTTAACTCTTTTAAAGCGCATTTGGTCATAACATCTTTCCTAGCGAAGTATTATATGTTCACAACATCAGAGGGGGACTTTTGCTAGATAACTTGAAGAAGAAAGAATATCGGATGCACATGAGAACGACTGTTTCTAAAGATAGCCGCTTTTCTTCATTTCCTTCAGTGTTTGAAAATTCTTACTGTTGTCACTGCCTAATACGACTAGGCTTATTATGGGGCCCAAATTATACTTAACGTACAAGTAATTCGGCTAGAAAAACTACGCTATGGGTTATCAAACTTTCTCAGTTCTCGCGATATCTCCCTAGCTGCTTTTACGCGAAAAAAGAGAAACGGCAACAACAAAAGGTCATTATTACTGGAACATAATGAGCTCCCGTGGAAAATATTGACTTCAGTATCTAAGTTACAGATGCTAAGCCAAAAAAGGGGAGTCTACCATAAACATTTTTTTTTGTTCGGATACTTTAAATTATGTTACGTCCTACAATTAGCAATAGCCCCGCCGCGGTGGTCTAGTGGCTAAGGTACTCGGCTGCTGACCCGCAGGTCGCGGGTTCGAATCCCGGCTGCGGCGGCTGCATTTCCGATGGAGGCGGAAATGTTGTAGGCCCGTGTTCTCAGATTTGGGTGCACGTTAAAGAACCACAGGTGGTCTAAAATTCCGGAGCCCTCCACTACGGCGTCTCTCATAATCATATGGTGGTTTTGGGACGTTAAACCCCACAAATCAATCAATCAATACAATCAGCAATAAAATACCTTTTTATTGAAATGCCAACCATGAATCCGTCACCTGTTTCAAGGCATTGAAGAAACATCGCGCGTAGTTAAAAAAAAAAGGTTTGATGATTGTGCCAACGCGTTTAAAAGTCACGTAGTTAAAAAAGTCACAGCTTTGCCGCAAAGGCGAACCAATGAACGTGATAGGAACAAATTGGAAGGTGACGCAAAAAATTGCAAGCAGATCGAAACATATCCCGCGTTGCTCATGCACAAATAACGCACGAAATGTACTCGCAGGTGCAGATGAACGCGAATAAGTGTATCAGTGGTTACTTCGCTGTGTGTGAAAAGCGCGCCTTTTTCGCAAACGGAGACTGTGCAGCGAATGCAGTGACCTTTGTGCGCCCGGTAACTACATCATAATCGTTCCGGTGAAAGCCCAAGGCGTACGATTGCACACGCGAGCTTCCATGAAGTACGCGTGGGAGATCACTGCGCACGCCGCCGCGTCGTGACGATCTGGCGACGCGCGCTCATTGCGCCACCTCGCTGGTAATGGTGAAAACACGATAGATCAAAGCTTCACGAATGTAATTTTGATCGCTTCCTTGGGCATAGCGCTGTAGCAAGTCAAGTGTGCGACACTCCTACCCTATTTTTGCTGTTGTAACAGCTTGAGAAGCACTTAAGCGAGATATCTGAAACTAGAAAATGGTCAAAACGTGCTGAAGTACTGAGGTTTGTCAATTTGCTTCCTGAAGACTATTTTACTGATACTAGCACGCCAAATATTATGCTTCGTTCAAATTTCTGAGTAAGCAAGTGGACTTTCCCTTGCCAAAAAGCCTGTCTATAGCACGGAACTATTGTTTGCCAGTATTTTGCACTGAATTTCTCTTCAAGCATATCACTTCGTGAGAGCTGCGCCAAGAGTAATTTTGCTCGTCGTTCAACAATCCGGCGCATTTGCTCAAGTTAGAGAGCTGTCCCACCAATAGAGCAAATCGAAATGCACCACCTTTCCTACATACGAGAGTGATGGAAGTCAATGAAATACCACGAGGAGACTGTAAAACTGATGACTAATGAGATCCACGTAAACCCTAACTATGATTAAAAGGATCAACGATAGGAACAGCAGTCCATTCTACAGAACCATAAGAAATTCGTAAGACAATAATGAATTTAGCTAATGAGCTACATTTTCTAACTACCTTACGACAATTTTCTTCTCATAGAAACCCAGAAAAAGGCCTGTTACTTCAACATTCAAAATTTCAGGGTTTCAGCTTGGATAGTTTTTTTTTTTCCTTTCGTCAGTAATGCCTGAGCAAGTGGAGCCATATATTGCCTAATTCAAGTAGTAATATTTTATGAACTATTCGTCAAAACACTAAGCGACATCGCGTAGATATGAGGTACATTGTAGGCTGGAAAACCATTCAACATTGTTGTTCTACACAAAAACAAAAGAAAAGTTATGTACTCATAAACTTACATTGTTTTGTTTTGTCCATTTTTGTTGGAGCCTTCTTCACTTGCTAATTGCTTTACTTGCAATATCTCTTCATGGAAACCTTGCATAACGTTTTTTAAGAATCAAATTTTATTCGGTTATGTTGAACAGTTTTGCCGCACTGCCAGTACAACGAAGGCTTGTACCACAAAAACGCTGGTTTTTGCCCACACTGTTTCCATTGTTGTGCAGTATCACTTCAGACTAGGCAAAAATACTAGCTGCGTCATTGGAAAGTGGAGAACGTAAGCTTTCTAAAGAAATACACTTCACATCAATACAATCAGCGCAGTAAGTGTGGTGCGTCAGCAAGCAGTGCGGAGTGGGTGCACCACCGGAGTGGGACAGCCACCCTAAACGGAATCAGATTAAGCAACATTGCTAGCGTGCTCACCCATAAAATATAGAAGACTTACACTATAGCAAAATATTTAAACCACACGTTAATGTTCGCACGTCTCTTTATTCAATTACTCTAAAAGTTCCCAAGGCTGAATCAATGTTGAAGTAGCCAGTAAGTATAGGTTTATCGTCATGAGATTATGTGATTACATCCTGGATTTACTGCCGCGTTATCGTGTTTATGGGTCAGTTCAGGGACGCGAGAGTCAGCGCTAAAACACGTGCACTCTGCAAGGTTCTTTTTTCGTGCCTCTCCCATGGACACCTCGCAAGTGGTCGCATCCACGTTTGTTTCTCCATTACGCGGCCCATCGTATAAATTAAAATTACTGAAACTTGGTCGAGTTCTCAATACATGGGGGTATAATTGCACGGCGTCACAGAAGGAGGGCTTACGAAAAGAACAGACAGAACGTGCACTGATCCTAGACGTAACTGGCGCCCTACATCCTCGGCGAACCACCAATCTGCAAACCAATCCGTGCTCAATAAAACTTGCTTCTGTGTGAGTTGATTCATACTGGGAACGAAATGATGGTCGTTCGTGTCATTGTGTAGTTTGTGTGCAACCCCCTTTTCCTTCCAGTCTGTGCTACCACTTCGGAGTACCGTTGTGACTTGGTTTTACTGAATTACGAGATGCAATTCCACATCCTTCTAAAGACACTGTACGTACGAATTTTCGTTCACCGCGTCATGTACTGCATATGCTTTGGTGAAATACCTAACTATATTGCATTAAAGACAAACATTAATCGCAGGCAAGGTATCTGTAGTTGGCGGTACCCTTCGAGGTGCGTTATAAGGTGCCACCGTTCTCCGAGACGTTCACATCGCTACGATGATCCCCTCAACACTTCCTAATTTCTCAAACAATAATTTGCATGACAGCCCAGTTGATAGTAGGCCTCAATATTATTTGCACATTACCACAGGCCTTTCAACACATAGTGGCGGTGGTGTGATTGTTTCAACAATAAGACTAATGGGTAGTCTCTTTGTGGGCGTGAAATACGAGGCTAAAGAAGTCGGTTCATATAGACCTGCCGTGCACGCACTGACGTGCAGACCGATTGACGGCCGGCTCGTAGCAAAATAAAGTTATTGACAATGCAGTATTGTTGTCTGGTATACACCGTGTTTAACATATACAAACTCTTAAAAGTCACATTCGAACTTGCCGCAATGATACGGGATCTGAGAAGGGCACCCAGAAAAAGGGGCAAGAAAACTGGTCCCGCTAGCGCTAATTGTGCGACTCACCCCGTAGATGATCAAATGCGTGCCGCTAACGTAAAACCCGCAGTTATTTTTAAACGGGTTCCTCGAAAACTTTTCGGCTCATTATGCCAATTCACGAAAACATGGCGCGGAAACACGCGATGCGGGTGTAGCGAGCAATCCGAGTGCAGGGAATCGCAGGGGCGCCTGCTTCTGTCTTCGTTTGCATCCAGCATTTTTCGGCGCAGTCAAGCCCGTGTAAACAAACCGACACGAAACGCGAGAGCTGTAAGGCGACCAAGAAAGGGCTAATTAAGCGGAAGACGCCGCTGAGAGCTAGCAGCGTCGCCTGTTACCCGAGCGTAAAAAAAAAAGGGGGGGGGGGGGGGGGAGGCATCTTCGGGCGCCGCTCCGGGTAGAGGGGTTGGCGCGGGACTTCCAGCTCGACGACAGCAATGAAATGAACTTGGTGGTCGACGTAAGAAGAAGAGGAAGCGACTGCGTTCGAGCTGCCTGCATACGCGAGGTTGCCTTGCCTCAGGGAGGGGGTTCAAAGCATCACTTCGGGCACTGTGACGAAGTATGTGTATACAGTTGCCGCTTCGTTGCGGAAGCAGTGGTGCCCGGCTTTAATGTGAATCGCTGGTGTACGGAAGAGAACCAACGCGTGCCCGGCAGCACTATCAGAGACAACTGACAAAGAAGGCAGAATGCGAGTGCGAATAGAAGCAGGCAGATATAGGCGCCATGTCGGGACCTTTGCCGGTAGAACGAGTGAAAAATGAAAGAGGACTCACATGACGACTGCCTGAGATGGAGGTTAGGCGACAGCAATATCACATAAGAACTGCCTTGACAGGCGAAAAGAAAAGAGAATTTAGACGGAGTGACAAAAAACTATGAATCGAATCTAAAGGACTCAAACTAGGCATGTTAACCTATAAGAAGCCCTTCTTACGGCAGGGTCGCAGCAGAATATGAAGGCTAGAAAGAATCGGCTTCCTGAATCGACATCCTCATAAAGTTTGCCATTTCACCACGTATTCAAAAAAGCCCATTCATTCCTAAAGACGTGTGGAGACATACAAGTTTTCCGCCCACACTATGCTTCCATTTTTAAGACAACACGCACGTTGCGCCCTCCCTTTTGCGCACCTGTCACAGATGATCTCTGCCTTACCTCCGGTTAATGACCGTGCCAACAGCCAGAGCGATTTTTCATTTCCATAAATTAAAGTAGAACTGAATAAGCAGCTTTAAAAAACTGTGACACAGGCTTCTTTATTTCATTTCGAAAAATATCTTCAACGAAAAGCTATTTTGCTAAAACTATCATTCTTTCTTTGTTTTGGTTATCAGTGATATAACGTTTGACGCGATAGCGTTAAAGAATTCGTTTCGCAGAAATACCGGCGTTGGCGTCTGTGTCGCTGGTTGTGAGCGAAAAATCATCTTGTGCGGAACCAAAAAACGAAAAAAATGCAAATGAAATAAATCATACAATATTCTGGGTCAGGCGGGGTAACAAACCCAATCGTTTGCGCAGCAACCGGGTGTTCTACCACACCGCCGCACGTCTACTTCTGAACGCAGTGAAAATAACTTCCTCTGCTTGAAAATGCGCGGGGAAAGTATGCCGTTCATGCTTTACAAACACAAGCGTTCTGTATGCATGCTTCACAATACAACACTAAATATGACAGTAGTATTGCGTGGTACAAGCGTACATTACCATCGGGTGTCAGAACATGCGATCATCATGATGACTTCTTCGTTTGAAGCCGGTCACTCACTACAAAAACCCCACACGTTACTGCTCGTATTCCTTTAAAGCCACGTACAGTGGGTGCATGGCAATTTCGAAAAGATTTCATGCACTAAGTGTTTGAAGTGCGCACTAGGGACATGATATCACTATCGCGTACGACTCTTAAAGGCAAAGCTTAAGGATCTTCCAATGTTTTTATTAAAAGATTGCTAAACTAATGTTGCTTGCTTTCTCGCTTTGTTTCTCAAACACTTCTAAAAAAATTATGAACTCTTTAGTGCGGATTTCTCATATGGTGTCCTTGTGTGCTTACATGCGTATCACGTCTTCGAGACGTTACATAGATTGCAATGTTTAGGAATCAATAAACCAAACAATATGCCGGCAAAATGTTACCACAAAGTAGAGACGACTTCAGAAAAAAGTGATCATTACCGTGACGCTGACAGCAGTAAATCTCAACCCTCTTGTTGACATAACCGCGCCAGTGTCACGATCCGTCAAGAAGTACACAATATTACTTTAATACCCCGAACGTTCCTGTTGAGACATTTGTTCTTGACCAAGGCCAATTGAGACCAGATGAGTTTCTTTTTTTGTTGTTGTTTGTTCTATCTGGTTCGTACTTCAAGAAATTCGGTGATGATTGGGATACCACCTAATGCGAATACTGAGCACAGCTCCTCCTTGGGCCAACACCAATTGAGCTGGAATTTTTGGCTAACCGCCATGGTAGCAATGTTCCATTCATTACATATCGCCCCAGAAACGGCCAGCGCTCAAACAAAACAGTGGTGCACACCACTCTGTACATTGCAAGCGTCGCGAACAAGCGAAGCCAGCCGCAGCGCAGGTGCCAGCTCAGCATGCACTTGAGCTCGGGCCGAGGGCCAGTGGGCGTGACGGTGCTAGTGACAGTTCGCTCTCTTTCGTGCTTGCTTGCTATTTTGGTTACACCAACGGCGATGCCGCTCAACGCGGCAACGGGCATCCGAGATCTGCGCTCTAATGTTCGGGTTCGTTTGTTCTGTTTTATCATTTTCCGTTCAGCTCTGCTGTTCCTTGCTGTATTAGATGAGTACTTCGCCATTGGACATCGAGAGCAAGCTCTGTAGAGCGTTCGAACTGCACTGAAGATGTTGAACGTGGGTGTACGTGAAAGCGGCAACCATATATATAACTCGGAAAAAAATATGTTTTTATTGAGATAGAAATTATACGAATACGCCAAGCGCTCTTCAGCAGTCACCGCCATCATCCTCATGATGATTCGTGTAAACTCCAAGTAAGATAACATTGCCCCGGCGCATCGTTTATGTTCTAAATGCAGGTGAAAATGTGTGATGGCAGTCCATGATCACGGCTCGAACGGTGACGAAATGTACCATCTGGGTCCCACCACGCGATAAGTCTGTGGGGGAATAGAGGCAAGAGGGAGGGCAGCGGTGGCCTGGCTCAGGCTACAACCACGTGCACTGAACTACCGGGAGGGGTCACGCGCATGCTATTTTGAGAGATAATTTCAAATAGCTCATACTTTTGCATGGGGGTATTCCTCACCACTATATGTACAGTACAAAGGTGGCTTCAATCGCTGAGAGGGCACGTTTTCTTACACCAGCGTTTTGTTGCGATTCGCTGGGTAGGATGCATAAGAAATATGCACTATGTCTGACATTGTATGACATTACAATTTGTTCCTATTGATTCATTAGTTTACCCTTGCCATTAACCAGTTTCTTTATTTTCTGTTTTTCTTTTAAGATCAAGGCGAATATGGAGAAATACGTTACGGGTGAAGAAAGCTGACGCTAAAACAAGCTGCTTATTCACGTTGCTCGCGAGAAAGCAATTGACGCAACCACGGTGAAAAAAAAAGTGGTAAATATTTAATTGTGAGAAACAGAGACCAGCTAGAAAGATAGAAGGGCGTTAGGGAAGAATGACCAGAAGTAAAACTGGAAAAGGCCGGGAGGATGGAGGAGGGAAGTACAGCCACGAGGATGCCAACATCCAGACGGGTATTCTTTTTTTCCTGCGCCTGAACCAGCTCGTAATTACAAGTAATTTCTTGAGCAGCATCGCAGTAGGCGGGGCTTACCGCTGCTGCCACGTGGATGACGCACCGTTCTACGCGAGTTGTGCCATGATCCTTGCGAAAGGGTCCGAGGCATGTAATGCCACCACGCGATATGGCGTAAGAGGACAGGCAACGCCAGCCGCTGAGCTGCTTTCCCTCAAAGAAGCAAAATTGTAGAGGTGGAGGGAAGCCCCTGTTTTGTGTGAGAAAATGTAAAAAGAGATGGCAAGAATCGAAACCTCAAAAAAAAAAAACGGGGATGTTGAGCGGAAGTCACTGGGAAAAAGAGGAGTGTCCGATGCGAACGCGAGCAAGTGTTGCTTGTTCAAGCGCCCAAAAAAGTGGCGTCTGGGATATAAGTGACTTCGGCGCAACTGCGCACCGGATGAACAGATTGACTCGAGGAGTGTTTGGTGTGGGGGGAACTCCAAGCACCCTCTCCCTCCCCTACTCCGCCCTCTTCACCACCTTTCTCTCCCCCACCCATCTCACACCTCGTGCAAAGAACAGACTTTTCCGCTTTTGGCACGGATGGACGCTCCCGCGTGCGCTAACGATAGGATGGCGCTTAATTAATTCTCGTCCCCCTTTCACCCCGTTTTTCTTCTTTCCCTCAAATGGTACGTCCTTAATGTCTGCAACTTCTCCGCGCTGTTTCTTATGCTTATTAGCTTGTGCGCTTACATTTAAACCGCATTACGCAATTTAAAGAGAGTAGTTCTCACCATTTAGTCCCAGCTGAGAGAGTCGAAAGTGCATTCATGGTGGAAGCAGCGAAGCGCGCAGAGCATGAACTACGTGCCATAAAAAAAAAAAGAAATCCTTTTTTTTTTTCTGAACCAAACACCGTGAAAGTTCTGTCGGCACATCGTGAATCCACATGCTCACCAGAGCTGTTGCATCGGGTTAGATGCAGGTTGAAGTGTTTTTCTTTGTTTGCAGTTCTTTGTCCATTGATTTAGTATTGGAATACAAGACCAGGATAATTAGCTGCATGCTGCACTGTCGACAGTAAATCCATGAGTGCAGCTTAAACTTTTGCATGAAATCAACATGAGTTTCAAGAATTACTAGGTTATCGCCGACTGCATTGACTTGATTGATTGACTTACTGACTTACTGACTGACTTAGTTGACTTGATTGATTGACTTACTGACTTACTGACTGACTTAGTTGACTTGATTGACTGACTTGACTGACTGACTGACTGACTGACTTGACATTGACTTGATTGACTTGACTGACTTGACTGAGTGACTTAACTGACTGAGTGACTTGACTGACTGAGTGACTTGACTGACTGGCTGACTTGACTGACTGACTGACTGACTTGAGCATTGACTTACTTGAAACTTGACTTGACTTAGCTTACTGACTGACTGACTGACTGACTGACTGACTGACTGACTGACTGACTGACTGACTGACTGACTGACTGACTGACTGACTGACTGACTGACTGACTGACTTACCTTGGCTTACTGACACTGACTGACTGACTGACTTAACTTGGCTTACTGACACTGACTGACTGACTTGATTTGATTGACTTGACTGACTTGACACTTGACTGCAGCAGTGCTCGCAGGCTTCACGTCGCTAACAAGTATTCTCTGTACGCAGCTGATCACATTCCTGGGATCCTTATCGCCGCACATTGAAAACAGTACCGCCGACGAGAGCACTGGTTCGGACAGCCTAATCGGCGCACCTTGTGACGACATACAGTGCAGTTCTACGCCATCGACAAGAAGTGGATGCGGAACGAATTGCGTCTGCGCGGATGACAAGCCCCCAGAACACGTGCACTTTATAAGCCAGGAAACTTCCGCTCTGACGGCAGTTTGGCAGCAGTGCTCGCAGGCTTCACGTCGCTAACAAGTATTCTCTGTACGCAGGTGAGAATTTCACTAGTGCACCTAAATTCTGTTATTGCTAGCACTGCTGCCAAGCACCATTGGGTACGTTGTGTCTGCTGCTGTTGTCTTGTTGAACGATGAATAAGGAACTAGACGTATTTCAGCGAGAGATACGGAAGGAGCTTCGCTGATTTAAAAAAAGTGTGGACTATTGTAGTGCAGTCTGTGATGACATTAAGCCACTATTCGAAGAGATAAGATCGTTGCGAAAAGAACTCGCAGATGCGCGAAAGGCAAACGATATTCTCGTGATGGAAACGAAGAAATTACGCATGAAAGGTGAGGACATGGAGGCGTATACCAGAGCAAAAAACCTTGAAATCAAGGGCGTGCCCAATGAAGGTGAGCCTTCCGAAGTAGTCCAGAACTATTTGCTCAGCAGTCGGAGAACCCATCACTTCCACAGATATTGATGTTTGTCACAGAATGGAAACAAAAGATCCCGATGTAAAGAATATCATTGTACGATTTGTTCGCCGGGAGAAACGAAATGCCGTCTTGGCTAAGGCCAAGAAGGCACGACTTTCTGCTAACTGAATTGGTTTCCAGTCAACCGATGCTATTTTTGTCAATGAAAACCTAACCCAGCTTGGAAAACAAGCTGGGTTAGGTGCAACCTAACTAAGGTGCAACCATAGCTAGGTGCAACCATAGCTAAGAAGCGTGACGTTTGATGGAAATACGTGTGGACGCGCAATGGAAAAATGTTTGCCAGGAAAACGGAATCATAAGAGGTGCTGGGAATTGCTGAACGCGATGATTTGGACAAGATGTGCCGCTAGGTATCGAATCGGCCCTCTGAATTGGTACAGTCTCCTGCGAAATGGCGTTATTTGACAGTTGTCAATACCATGATGCAGACAGTTTTAACAGAGCAGTCACGCATATTGGAAGACACTTCAGTGCTTTACATTTGAATGTGCGCAGCATTCAAAATAAGGTTTCTGATCTCAGCATGTTCCTTGATTCCTTAGCTATAAAATTCGATGTACTTTTGCTTTCCGATACATGGCTCGCTCCTAATGACAGTCCTCCACAACTACAGTCTTACAAATACAATGGTGTTACCAGGACTAATAGTCGTGGCGGAGGTGTTGCTTTGTACGTGAAGGACTGTATTGCTCAAGATATTATTGATGAGCTAACCTTTGTGACCACTACCATTGAATGCATTACAATCCGGTTACCAAATGTTCTAGTTACTGTAGTGTATCGGCCACCCGCACGCAGCAAGTCTGATTTTCTCGCTACTTTTGAAACCATTATATCTAAGCTTCACTTGTTCCGCGTGCCATTTTTTCTGATGGGTGACGTAAATATCAACTTGCTAAGCGATGACGTTGCCACTATGCAATTTGAAACTATTCTGTCCACCTATTGTTGTGTGAACACTATCGGTCTACCAAGCCGAATCACGGACCATAGCGCCACCCTTCTGGACATCTGTATCACAAACGTGCCGACGAATAAGACTTTTACAGGCTTACTTTCACTTGACCTTAGTGACCACTTACCCGTTTTTGCTCTTTTTTTCACTGCAACGAATAAGCCTAGGTACAATGAAAAAACAACGTACCGCGTCATAAACCAGCTCACCCTAGAAAAATTTTACTCAGAAGTAGCCCTTACGGACTGGTCTTTTGTGAACGCAGAGCAAGATTCAGATCGTGCATATAGCACTTTCTCGCGCCATCTCAAAGCATGTTATGATAAGTTTTCCCACCGTGACGCACAAAGTAAAGAAAAAGAAAATTCGTAAACCATGGATCAACACTAATCTTCACAAAAGAATCAAAACGAAAAACAAAATGTATCATAAGTTTGTTCAAACACGTGACCTAGAGGTGCTGAAAAAATTCAAAACGTATCGCAATAAGCTAAATGCCGACATACGCAAAGCTAAGAAGATTTATTATGAATGCCTTCTCGCGAAGATTTATAATGATCCTCGTAAACTGTGGAACGAATTGAATAATCTGGGCCAATTTATCGAAAGTAAAATGCGTATTATTGTAAAAGCCTTCTCCCAAGATATGAGCGACGATGCAGCTATTACGGCTATGAACGAATATTTTGCCCATTCTGGTGATTATGTGCCTCCTTCAGGACATTGTACGCAAGAAAGGATTACCCGTAGAACGAGAGAACCTAACACAATCAGTCTAAGTCCAGTAACACCTTCTGAGGTTCACAGCTCGATAATTAGACTACGAAACAATGTAGCAACAGGCGCTGATGAATTAAGCGCAGCGCCCTTGAAGCACGTTGCGGACCTTATATCGGAGCCCTTGGCTCATATTATTAATTGCATGTTAGTTTCTGGTATTTTCCCCTCTGAACTCAAGCTTGCGCGCGTATGTCCTGTGCACAAAGGCGGTGCTTTGAATGACATTTCAAATTATAGGCCAATTTCTGTTTTACCAGTGCTATCGAAGGTACTTGAGAGTGCCATAAGTTGTAGACTAAGGAACTTTCTTTCAAAGTATCAAATAATAAACACTGCTCAGTATGGTTTCCAGAAAGGAAAGTCCACTGAATTAGCCCTATTAAACGTAAAAGAGGTGATACTAAACAATTTTGAAAAAAGACTATGTACAGTTAAACTGTTCCTTGACCTGAGGAAGGCTTTTGATAGCATAAAACACGACATTCTAGAAGGAAAATTATTTGACTACGGATTGTGTGGCGCTGCTCTTAAACTAATTATGAATTACTTATCTGATAGAAAACAATATGTTAAACTCGGTAGCTTAGCGTCAGCAGCAACAGAACTTAAGCAAGGCGTTCCACAAGGTTCTATCTTAGGACCCTTGTTATTTATACTTTATATAGATGATATATGTAATATTCCTTACACAGAAAAACTGGTCATGTACGCAGATGACACGAATGCTTTTTTCAGTGCTGATACAATGGCCGATCTTCAAGTTACTGTACCTAATTATTTAAGACACCTGGAACTGTGGCTCAATGAAAACAAGCTTGACTTAAACGCAAGTAAAACAAAATATGTTATATTTAGGCCTCCTAATAAGCCATTCATTAATCTGAAGTTCTCCTTTCAGGGCACCACGCTGGAATGTGTTAAAACGCAAAACTTTCTAGGAGTATGGTTTGAGGAAAACATGTCGTGGAATACGCATGTGTCAAAACTGGTCTCTGAATTAGGCAAAACTGTAGGTTGCATGTATAAGCTATCAGACCTTGTACCATTATGGCTTAAAAAGGCTATATACTACGCCCATTTCCATTCTCGGTTGTCTTACTGCGCCCTAGTATGGGCACAAACGTCTGCTCAGAACCTCAACGAACTAGAGATGTTACAGAAAAAAGTTCTTAGAATATTCGAAAATTTTTATGGGCTTCCTAGCGAACTACGTACTCATCAGCTCTTTATAAATCATGATCTTATTAGAGCACGTGACCTTTACGCATGTAAACTAATACTTTATACTCAGAAAAACAAACTTCATCGGCATTCAGTTGACAGCTCATGCCGATACACTCTCCGAAATCAACTAAGACCAGTCCCCTTTTCTCGCACACGTTACGGAGAATGCCTTCTACACCACCAGATACCAACAGTATCGAACAAATTTTAAACTGGTTTTGACTTCGAACTGCCTGAACGTAAATTGAAGAAACATGTGTGAAGTATGTTGCTACAGATATAGAAACTGCTCAAATAGCACTAGCTATCTTATGTTATCCTGTTTTTTTACGTGTTCTTGTTTTGTATAAAAATTGTTGTTTTTGCGCATTTGCGTACAAGATTTGTGACCCATGTGAAATTGTGTGTTTATTTTGTTCACTAAAAGGAAAAAGAACTAAGCTATTATTTTGCCTATGCATGTACAGTGAATTACGTGATAATTTTGTATAATGCCTGCTGCTCTTGAAGGGTTCTTGGGCTCTCTCAAGATGTCTCCGACATCTTTTCGCCTAAGGACCTCCCACTTGATGTTGTTGGAAATAAACTTGACTTGACTTGACTTGACTTACTTGAAACTTGACTTGGCTCACTGGCTGACTTGACACTTAACTTGAGTTACTTGAAACTTGACTTGGCTAACTGACTGACTGACTGACTTGACTGACTTGGCTGACTTAGGACTTGACTTGACTTACTTGAAACTTGACTTAGCTTACTGACTGACTTGACTGACTGATTGATCAATTGAATATTGATTGCCGGCTTTTGCAGCACTACCGGTTTTTGTATGACCAATCACAGTCATATGAAAACACTGAAATCGAAGAATATAAACATAGCCTGTTCGATTTATTAAGTCACGTTGTAGGCCTGTATAGAAGCAATGTCATAGATATTTCAGTGATTTCCGCCGTAATTGCTTACGAAAAGTCTACAGAGCATACGCTCACCATAAAAGGATTTCTGAAGATGCACTGCAGCGCCACGTTGACATGAATTTCGTTACCTAGACATAATTAGGGCAATCTCGATAAAGACCGAAATGTATAACATTTACTTAATAAATTGGCAACTTGGATGAGAGCGAACAAAACACAAGCACATATTTTTGGCCCGTCTTAAATACAAGCGCTCGTATTTTATCCGCTCTCGCCCACGTTGCAAGTTTCTTCGCGCTCTATCCCTGAGCACTGTGTACTAGGAACTAGGCCAAACCCCATCTTTCTAAACAGCTTCCTGAGTAGCCCTTTACTGCAATGGTTGCCTGTCTCTGTGGTGTGTGTGTTATGTGAAATGTGTGCTTCCTCCTCTCCCTCTCTCTCTTTTGCTCCCTCATTGCCCTCTCCCACATGTAGAGTAGCAAACTGGACTTAGGCTAGTTAACCTGCATACTTTTATGATAATATTTTTTTATCTCCCTTGTCGTAGCTAGTGTTACCAAATGATGTCAACTCCTTTTGTACACTCTCTTAGGAAGGCTATCAACATCGATATCATTTTTTTCTTTTAACGCAATAGCGTTAAAGAGATCGTTTCGCAGAAATTCCGGCATCGGCACTAGTGTCAGTGTTGGTGGTTGTGAGTGAAAAATTATAATCTTCGCGTGACCAAATATCGAGAAAAATGTAAATAAAATAAATTATAACAAACCCCGGGTGTGAGTTAGAATCAAACCGGGGTCGTTTGCATGGCAAGCGGGTGTTCTATACTACACAGCCACACCTCTCCTTGTGAATACAGTGAGAACAACTTTCACAGCTAGGAAATGCCGTGAAAGTAACTTTCATGCTTTACAAACAAACGAGTATTGTGTACATTTTTCACAGCACAACATGAAATACTGCCGTAATAGTTTGTAGGAAACCATTGCCATCAGGCGTCAGGACAATGACATCGTCATAGTCGTCGTCGTCGTCGTAGTAGTAGTAGTAGTAGTAGTAGTATTAGTAGTAGTAGTAGTAGCCTACAAGCATGGCTTGCCCCCACCCACTCTGGAGGATTACATAGAATTACCATGCCTTCATAGTTTAAAGCCAGTCACTCCCTACAAAAGGCACAGACGAAACTGCACCCTTAGCGCCATGTAGTGGGTGAATAGCAAGTTCAAAAAGATTTCATAGACGGGGAACGTGCGACTTGGAACTCATGAATTAGTGGTGCTCCTCGTTACGTGCGCATAAGGACTTTACAGAGCAAATATGGAGCTCAGCTATAAAGAGCTCGGAATATCAGCATCAACTTGGAGAGAGAGAGAGAGAAATAATTAAAAGGAAGAGACAGAGAGGTTAACCATCAACTTGGAGCTGTCCAAAGAGCCTGTGATGTGGTGGTTAGGCTAGGTCTAAATGTCCCCATGTGGGAGCGGCCCTGATTGTCGCCCTAAGAGGTGGCACTTCTCCGGATCATTAGAGTTGAAGTGCTTGAAGTACGCGCAAGGAACAGAGTATCGCTATCACATTCAACTCTTAAGGACGAAGCTTAAGGGTCCTACCATTTTTCCTCCTTACTTGGCTTCTTAGAAGCCAAATATTTACTCCAACTCAAATTCTTCCACGTTACATCTTCGTCAATAATTTGTAGTTATTCATGAATAAAAAGGCATGAAACAAGTTGGAAAAAGTGCTCGGCAACTGAACGAAAAGCAGTCCTCCAAGCAGGGCCGCAAACCGCCCGCGGTCATAGCTACACGCTCGCCCACTGAGCTCTGCGGGAGTCCGATGAGCCCGCGTTTATTACGCTCTGGCGGAGTGTAATAGAAAACGGTCCGGGTAAAGCCGGCAAAAATATCTCGCCCTTAATACGAAACTGATTGCGCGACGGACCCGAGGCGTGTAAAAACGGCCGGCGAGAGTGAGCGGCACAAACCACTTGACGCCAACAGCGGCCGGCAACCGGCAAGCCATGGGAGCGTCCCGACTGGAAACAACGTCGCAAAAACAAACATGGCCGGGATCGTAAATTCTCGGGCCCACTTTCAGGGCTTACGCCTACGGCGAGGTTCCCCTATCTAGCATCTACATTTATTTTCCAGATTTTTTTTTCTTTATGTGAGCGCACGCATTCACGCTACGGCGAAGGCTGTTTGTTTTGTCGTTATTTAACGGTGACCACGGCCGCGCGTCAACTAACAATAGACCACAGCTGGCTTTCGTGTATAGTCCTGCTCCATCGTTTGCTCGGCTTCTTTCGCTATTGTTCTTAGAGACGGGTCCGAAGTCCCACCATATTTTTTGTTGTCATTTTATCATCATTCTGCCTCGTATCAGCCTGTCAAAAGCAACCTCTTTTTACTTCAGTCTTTCACTCCTCTCCTTCTCGTCCGCTTGATTTCACGCTTCCTTCTCGCCCACTGGCCGAGCTATACGTGGTTGCTTGAATCGAGAACGCTTGTTGCATGGCGTTGAAACAAACCGTGACGTTGAAACAAACCGTACACACGCGTTTGCGTTCAGATTTTTTTTCTTTTTGTATCCCTGTGCCCCCCTTTTCTTTCCTGTTCCTCCAAACTCCCAAATCGGCAGCGCCTCTCCTTTCCCGTCTAGGAGATCGCCGGCCGCAACTGAAAGGGGTGCCTCGTATTGGAAGGAAAGACGTTGCCACTCTCACCAAGATTTACGAGTACGCAGTCAACTCCTCGACAAGTCCTCGGAAAGCAATAACGGCAACAGCGAGATAGACAGAAAACAAGAAAGGATGCGTAAGTAGAGCGAACGAGAGAGATATTAAAAGCAGCTCTTAGAGAAGAAAGCGTTGCGCAGGTTGCAGGGAACGAATACCATACAGAAGGGAATGAAATAATAATCACCGCTCTCCCTCATCCCACCTTCTCCCTTTCTCTCTTACTCCATAGTTGACGTGGTGACCGAGTCTCTTTCTGTACTGCACACACCGCCCCTATATATCATAGGACATCGCTTATAAAAGTGCTTCATTATTTGCGCATTTGTTGCCCGACGTTCGCGCACTTTGTTGCTGTGATTTCCTTTTGATTTTCGAATCTGGGCCTTCTAGAAAGCGTGGCACGAGTTCTTTTCAACAGTTTCTAACTAAAGCGAGTCATTTATTGACTCGCGGGACGCCCAAAGAGAAGGCCAACAGCTAGAACAGACACGCGAAGCTAGAAAGTTGTTTCGAGCGCCACTTATTTTGAAGCAAGCCACGCACTTTCTAGGGAGTGAGAAATTGATGCGTTCAGAGGCGATGTTTAAGCAATCGCTCCTGCCAGGAAGGCATTTGTGGTGCCTCAATGGTTCACCGCATTCTAACTTGGTGTTGGAGTATTGATGGGTTGCATTTAAGCCACTATGCTGCCAAAACACATGAAATGCGCTTAAACCTTGGCATTGTGAAACCAGTTTGTAGGCGCCTTTCTCTCCTTCTCTTTCTTCCATCTCTCTCTCGGGGCATAGACAACTCGAGAATATGTAACTGCTGGTCCCTTTTTTTTTTTCCAAGTGCTGATTAACATATCTACCCTTTTAGTTATTTTGGTGTAAATTGATTTCCAAATATCTCCGCTATCACTTCTTCTTTACGTGATGACGTAGAAACTTTGTTTCCTAGCTCAAGACTTCGACTTTTTTTCTGGAATTTAACGTCCAAAAAACCACGATATGATTTTGAGAGACGCTGCAGTAAGGCGCTCCGGAAACTTTGACCACCTTATGTTCTTCTTACACGAAAATATACAGTAATATTTTACAAATAAGGAGAATGTTTCTTGATGGACATTGTTGTTATACAAGTTAATTAATGGTCATTCTTAATTACACCCTGACCTACTTCGATGTTCTTTTATACACAACTTTCATACTGTCTTATGTTTGTTTGGCAATTGCAATTATGGAATTCATTGGAAGTTGATGGCGTCTGAATTAAATTAGCCATTTTTTTAAAATGAATCAACTCCGGCAAACATAAAAGGTGAACTCTCTCTTATTCATAACAACGCCTTGAGCGTTCATGGTAAATTTTCTGAATAAAAAAAACTATCGCTGTGGTCACTATAAACAACACGCTGACATTATCTCCGTGATTGTCCCCATGAAAAGAAATTCGGCACCATTTTAAGAACACTGTTTTTATTTCTTCTATTAATTTCTGCGCCCAGATTTCGAACAAAAGTATTGTACTAATCAAGAATTGTCATTAGGTTCTGGCACAATTTCGACAAGGTTTTAACTTTATTTTAGTAGCTTTAACAATGGATGTTCCCGTCATACACTCTAATTTATGCGTCAGGTCACATTGCTAACGGTGCTTTATGTCTCATTCTTCTTTCTTAAGCTTTTGCATAATCACCAAAACCGCGCATTTTGCACATATGCCCTTGAAAAAGATATAGCGAGAGCTCTCTTTTTGTACAAACAATGAATCCCCGCAGAAGGGAATGGTGAACAATAAATGAACCATTCTTCGCTGTAGCTTTAAATGAAGTAAACAAAAATGTTCGTGCAAAAAAATAAAGTTAAGCCACCTTTGGCAGCGTTCCCCTAAAAATGACACGAGCTTCACTTTCTGTTCGTTTCTATTGAATTCGCTATCCTATGATGCCGGTGAAAAGAAAAAGAAAAAACATAGAGGCTGGAATTTCACACAGACGTTTTGAGCCTTTGAGTCCACGAACAAAGTGCAATTAGCCCGCGGCAATTATTGAAACATGTCATTCTACTAGAACCCACGAGTTCAGAGCATATTTAATTTTTTGGTCGTCTTCACTGTTCGCAGCATTTACTTTTCAATAAACTGAAAAATTCGTATTCACTACCTTTTTTCCCAGCGATGTCTATGCGTGTGTTTTGACATACGTTCATGCTCCCTAAATTCGATGTATAAGCGTTGTGAGAGAAGTCTCGCCATCGGTCAGTCAGTGAGTGAGTAAAAACTTTATTGAACATGTCCGGCGTCATTGAGCGGGGTGGGGCTGCAAGCACCCCGGCCTAGGTGACGGCCTCGAGTCCTTGGACCCGGGCGGCATCCTGGGCTTGCCAGACGGCCCACAGTTGATCGGCAAGGTCGTGGCTGAGCAGAGCCGCCTCCCACCGCGCCTCGCGGTTCGAGACTGCCATGTCTACCGGGTTCGTAGGGGACTGCTGCGCGTTACCGGTACACTTCCACAGCATGTGCTGCAGCGTCGCTCTGGCTCCGCACGCCTTACACGCGTCGGACGTATAAATTCCTGGGTAGCAGAGGCGAAGGATCACCGGATTCGGGTACGTGTGTGTCTGTAGTTGTCTCCAGGCAACCTGCTGTTTCTTGTTTAGTTTGGCGTGGGGTGGTGGATATTTGCATCTGTTCAGTCTGTAGTGTTGCGTGATGTCTCTGAAAGTGGTCATGCGATCCCCCCACGTCCATTCCCGCATCGCTGTTGAAGTGTGCGAGACATCGGGACTGTCGGCAGGCGTCGCAGCTCGGCGTGTAAGTCCTCGAGCCGCGGTGTGGGCAGTCGCGTTGCCCGCAAGCGGAGGGTCCGTGTGGGCGGGGGTCCATACGAGGAAACTGTCGTTTTTGCGGCAGATGTTGCGTTCGTGAATTCGGAGAATGCGGGCCGCTTCGCGGGAGATCCGGCCGCTGGCGTAGTTGCATATCGCCGCCTGCGAGTCGCCTATTATCACCTCGGCGTCCGTGGTGGCTATCGCGAGGGCTATGGCAGCTTCTTCGGCTGCCTCCGTCTCTTCCGTGCCTATCGTCGCACTCGTGACGCAAGTTCCTACATGATCCGTGATCGCGACCGCGAAGCCGCGGTGGCAGTCGTAACGGGCCGCGTCCACGTAAACGGTGTCTTTGCTATTGCCGAATTTCTTTTCAAGGTCTTGGGCGCGCCTGTTGCGCCGACCGATGTGATGTGTCGGGTGCATGTTCTTAGGCAACGACATAACGACGATGCGCTCGCGAATACGTCTGGGTATCCCGACCTTTTCGCCGCGCTGCGTATGGTAGTTGATACCCAGTGTCTCGAGGATGTCGACCAGTTCTGGTCTTCGCCAGACGTTCGTACTGGGCGATGTTGTGTGCTTCGATTATCTCATCTAGAGTATTGTGCAACCCCAGCTCGAGAATTTTTCCGTGCTGGTATTGGCCGGTAATCCGATTGCGCGTTTGTACGCCTTGCGTATGAGACAATCTAGTTTGGTGCGTTCAGTCGCCTGCCACTTGAGGTAGGAGGCGACGTACGTTATATGGTTCATAGCGAAAGCATGTACCAGGCAAATGGTATTGCTTTCCTTCATTCCGCTATGGCGATTTGTTATTCGTTTCAGCAACCGGATTGTTTCATTGACCGCGCCCTCTAGTCTGCAAACGGTTTCGCCGTTGTGGCCGTTGGCGGACAGGCGCAAGCCTAGTACCCTAATGGTGTTAACTGGTGGGATGACAGCGCCGTCTGATGTGCGTACATTAATTTCTCTATATGCGCACTCGAATGCGGAATCGGCGTTTTTGGGTTTACGGCCCCTGCGCGATGGTCTATAGAGCAGGAGCTCCGATTTAGCGGCGGAACATTCGAGGCCAGTGTCGCGAAGGTAGTCCTGCACCACGTCGACGGCTTCCTGCAGCGTTTGCTCTACGTGGCCGTCATTTCCCTCGGCAACCCAGAGGGTGATATCATCGGCGTACAAGCTATGGTGGAGGCCTTCTATCTCAGCGAGTTTTCGTGGTAATCCGACAAGCACGAGGTTAAATAGCATGGGCGAGATTACGGAGCCCTGCGGCGTGCCCGTACAACCCATGTATATGTCTTGCGATTCTAGTCCGCCGATCGCTAATCGGGCCCGGCGGCCCGTAAGAAAATCCCGTACGTAGTGGTACGTTCTCTCGCCCAGTCCCAACGCTCGTATACTTTCAAGTACCGCAGCATGGCTAACGTTGTCGAACGCCTTTTTGAGGTCGAGCCCGAGTATCGCTTTGGTGGATCGTGTGGGATTGTCTACGATATCGTGCTTGAGTTGAAGCATAACGTCCTGCATAGAAAGTTTACGACGGAGCCCCAGCATCGTGTGTGGGAGCATGTTTCGGTCCTCGAGGTAGTTGGTAAGGCGAGCGAGAACCACATGTTCTATGACCTTACCAACGCAGGACGTCAGGGATATCGGTCGAAGGTTGTCAATCTGTACTCGTTTGCCCGGTTTGGGGATCATAATTATGCGCACCGTTTTCCACGAGTTCGGTATAGCGCCCGCATTCCAGCACTCGTTCATGTAAGCCGTCAGTTGTTCTATCGACTCATCGTCCAAGTTACGTAGCGCTTTGTTGGTTATCCTGTCCGGGCCTGGCGCCGACTTTGTGTTGAGCCTGTGCAGCACCGCCCTCACCTCTGCAACGCTGAAGTCCTCGTCTAGCTCCGCGTTACCCTCACCCTCCCAGGCGTATGCCGAGTGCGCGAGGGGGCTACGTGACTGAAAGTAACGGCTTCGCACGTCATCTAGAAAGTCCGCGTGGGTGTCTTTGTAGTCGTGCAGCAACTTGTTAAGCTTATGTGCGTGCAATGTTTTCGTCTCCTCTGGATCCAAGAGGTGCCGGAGGAGATGCCACGTCTTGGCCCGTCCCAGCTGGTTCTCCATCCTATTGCAGATCTCTTCCCATTGCGTTTTGCATACCTGTAACGCGTGCTCTTCCATGTCCCTGCTTAGCCGTGCTATGCGTCTGCGTAGCGTTCGATTGTGGCGTTGACGCTTCCACCTGTCTTGCAGGCTGTGCTTGGCTTCCCACATGTGTAAGAGTTTGCTATCTACCACTTCGAGCTGTGCTTCTGGCGGAACCTCCCGCGTCGCCGTTTCTAAATCCCCCTTGAGCGTCGCAGTCCAGCTATCCATATCCTCAATAGCCGCACTGCCACGATTATGCTCTTTCCGGACTTTGCGAAACGCGTCCCAATCCACCAGCCGGTAGTTCTTGCCCTTGGTACCTTCCCGATGAACGCGGTGGTGAGGTTCAGCGTCGACCTGGATCTCGATCACTGGTTATCGCTACCCAGGTCCTCCTGTGTATTGTGCCATCGCGCGCTAGCAACGTTCTTGGTAAATGTGAGGTCGGGTGAGGTGTCTGCACATACGCTGTTGCCCCTGCGCGTAGGCGCGGAAGGGTCTGTGATGAGCTCGAGGCCCTCATTCTGCGCATCGTCCCAAAGGCGCTTACCTTTTGGCATTTCGTAGCCGTACCCCCACGCCGCGTGGGGTGCGTTGAAGTCGCCCGCGATGAGCAAGGGCCCGTCGGCAGCTGCCTCGCGCGCCTCTCGCAGTAACGTGCTAAAGCGGTGTCTGGCTTTGGGTCTGCTATACACGTTCAGCACAAACAGGCCGGGGCCGCGCCCTTTCGTCGGAATGAGCTCTATGAATACATGCGGTATGCTAACGTTCATAAGTTCGCGTTGCGCCACGGTGAGGTTGCGTCGCACTAGCGTTGCAGCGGCCGGTGGGGCTCCCGCGGTCACAGCTTCGTATATAGATTTGTACCCCGCCAGCTTGACCGGGTCTTTGGTTTCCTGCAATAGTATTACGTCCGGTCGTTGCCGGCTACGTAAGAATTGTTGGAGAAGCGCCCGTTTCCTCCTGTGCCCCCTGCAGTTCCACTGCCAGATAGTGAACGTGTTCCGTGTGTTATGCTGTTGTGGGCGTTGTGTTTGTGTGGTTTCGTGTCGAGCCATGGTGACTGTACGTGTTATGGCTTGCCGTCCGGCTGATCCTGCGCCTCTTCGTCGGGTAACGGCCTAAAGTACGGTTTCCCAGTCGTTCGTACTGGGTGACCCACTGCGCCCGGAAGTCGCATTTCGATATTGTCTATGCACGTTTGCAGCGTCGCGACCATTTTTGTGAGCTGAAATATTGCAATGCTCAACTGTTCGGTTTGTGCGGTTTGCTGAGCGATTGCGTTGTTAAGTTGCGCGGTTTGCTGCGCGTGTTGGGTCATCATCGCGTCTACCTTGTCGTCGAGTCTATCGACTCGTTCGCGGAGTTTCTCCTCGCGTTTCTGCGATTTGACGTCGAATTGTTCCGGGTCAAGTGCCTTACGTTTGGTGGGTGCGGGGTGCGCGTCTTGAGCCTCCATGACTTCCTCCACTCTCTCGGCTGTACTAGCAGCCGCGTCGGCTGCGACGGGTTTAATTGGAGGAGGAGGAGGAGGAGGAGGAGGAAAGGGAACTGTCGGGGCCTCCCCCTTTAACGTGGCAATTTCGTTTCTTAACCTTGCATTTTCCTGCTTTAGTTCTTGGATTATTGATTCGAATTGATCCAATCGTTTCTGCACTAGACTTTCTGGGTCGCTGTTGCGTTTGTAAGCAGAGCTGCCGCGTCTGTCTACATCTGGGTTTCTATCAATGGCAGTCTCGGTTCGCGTTAGCGGTGCGCTGGGCGCGCGTCCGGAGGCGACGTCCACCCACCTCAATTTATGGGGGTCAACCTCTCCTCCGCCTTTGGCTGCAGCTGTGTGGTTGGCTCGGGCCGTCGACGTGCTGCGAGGCTTCGCTGAACGGGGTCGGGAGGCGCTGCGAGAGCGGGCTCGAGAACGAGTACGGGAGCGAGTGCGGCTCCGCGCGCGGGTCTCCCTCGAGGCCGATCGACTGTTGCCGCGACGTCGTCTCGGTGCGTGGCGTCGTCCGTAGCCCTCCTCCCTGTCGTTGACGGTGCTGCTACTGCTGTAGGCGGCCTCAGCCTCCTCGCGCATTCTGCGTTCCCACTGTCGGCGCTTGACTAGGCAGGGTGTCTTGTACTTAGCTTTGCACTTGCGGTCTCCGGTGAGGTGACCCTTTCCGCACAGTTGGTACACCGGCTCGCACCGATGATCGTCGGGCGGGTTACCGCATCCACACCCACGGCACTTCTTGTCGTTTGGGTTGGGGCACACGTCGGCCCTGTGTCCCAGACGACCACACTCGTAGCACATATCAATATGTTTCTTGTAAAGAGTGCACCTTATCACCATCCCGCCGTAGTTCACGTAACGAGGCACGTAGTAGCCGTCGAAAAGGACTATCACGTTGGTCGTGTTTCCCATGCACTTGGCATGCAGGACGTTCGGGTTGCGGTGGTTAACCAGACATCTCACGACGTCCGCCGGCTTTTCGTCTAGCGATATGCCCCTAATGAGGCCTTTGGACGTGTTCTCCGGAGCCGCTCTGTAGGCACTCGCTTCGAACTCACGGTCGCCAATTCGCTGCTTGCAAATGCCTCCATATCGTCTAGCGCGATCTTCTGACGGCGTGCTTACCACAATAACGTTTTGTCGCTCATTGAGACAGACGCTGTCCTCCTCGGCTACCTCGCGCCCCACCCCTGCAGCGTTGCGTATGCAGCAGTGGACGCGGTCCTTCTGGTAGTGGGATACGTTGAAGCCATCCCGGGGTCGCACGATGATCTTGTAGTCATCCGTTGGCAGGATGGGCATTCGGCTCGTCATGGTGATCTTCCGCACGTACTGCGTCGCTTTCTTTCTGTATAAACGCCGCCTTCTCGGTAGACGCTGGCGTTGCTTGCTGGTTCTTCGCCGGGTCGGCGTCTCCACCCGCCTTCTTGGTGTTTCGTTTGATCTCGCACCATCCCTGCTCTTTTCTGAACTCTGTCGGCGATATCTCCTCCCCTTCGACTTGCACGAATTCCATTTCGGGCGCCGGTGCAGCGGATGGGGCACCCGCTTGCTCCGACGACTTGTCAGGCCTACCATGCCTTGTCTACTGGCTTGAGTGTCGTGCCAGCGTGGCGGTACGGGCAATCTTCGAAAAGTGACCGAAACACGGGCTCACCTGCACAAATGGTATCGGGAGAGACCGCAGGACTTTCGCAGTCACTTGGGAATACTCTGAACTGAATGGCTGGAAAGAAATCGCCGAAAACCATAGAAAATCTGCGGAGCCGATGCGACGCGCGTCCGCACACCGTGGCCCCCTAGCGGCCAATCATCAGTCAGTCAGTAAAAAAAATATTTACAGCATATCCATGGTGTGAATGATGAAGAGTAGGGCGAAGTGTCCATCAGTCCATCCGCGCTTCCGTCCGTCCGTTTGTTGTTGCTTTCATCCGTCCGTGCGTCTGTTCGTGCGACCGTTCATACGTCTATCCATCCATCCGTTCTTCCATTGCTCCATCCATCCATCCGTGCGTCCATCCTTGCGTTCGTCCGTGTGTCCGTTCAACCATGCGTCTGTCTATCCGTCTGTCCATGCGTCCGTCCGTGCGTGAGTCCCTCCGTCCGTCAAACAATCCGTCCATCCGTCCGTCCTTCTAGTGAACATTCCAAGTACCACTTTCTCGCACCTTTCGGTTACGCGTGACGCGTGACAAGGTTTGACTAAGAGGAGCTTCGCCCCTAAAACTTTATTCGGTCCTGAGAAGACGAGAGTGCCCGCGTCAAGGGGTGCCGTCTGCGGGCCGCACCCACGATGGCGCCGGAAAATCCAGGCTGCCAGCGACTTCGCGGGCTCTTTTTCAGATGTTCTTCCTGTGAACAGCGAAGCTGTTTATGTCGGCCATAAAAATGTTGGTGTCCACACGGGAGCAGCCAGCGGTGAGCCAAAGGCCCCGCCGGGTGGTTCCCGGCTGGCCCCCAAGTTAGAATTGATTAGAGTTCTCCGTCCATCTGTCTGTCTGTTTGTCTGCCCGTTCGTTCATCTATGCGTCCGTCAGTCAGTCAGTAATTCAGTCTGCCCCCCGAAATTCACAGGTGAGTATGCGCCAAAGGAATTGTACAAGCGCCGCCACCTTGTGCAGCCGGCGCTAGCATTAACCAGTCACACCTGCTTTATTAGTTCAACCAAAGCTGTGCTCGGGGAAGTGGGGCACGTGAAACAGAAAAAAAGATTCAAAAAAGGGAAGAAGAAAATAGATAAGGCGAGAAAAAGATAAAATATAGAGGAAGAGAGAAAAAAAGAAGCGATGGAAAGAAAGAGGAATCAATAGAAGGGAAGGAATTCAAAACAAAGGTATGGGAAGGCAGAGAGAGAAAGGGGGGAAAGACGGACAAAAAAGAATGCGACAAACAGATTGAGAAAACTGAGAAAAATAAAGGAAATGAAACGTGAACAGATAGAAAGACAGGAAAACAGATAGAAGGAGAGAGAGAGAGAGAGAGAGAGAGAGCGAGAAAATACAGTCGCGAAAAAATGTATTGGAAGAACATAGCAAAACAGGAAAACAAGGAAAGAAAAAAATAGCGAGAAACGAATGGGAGAGAATCAGAAAAAACGAGGAGAAAGAGAAGTTAAGGTAGATAGAGCGATAAAGATAAAGAAGTAACGCAAGAAAGAAAGAAATAGATAGCAACGGGTACAAAACATGAGCAGATAAAATGAAAGAAAGAGGAGGGAAAAAATAAACAGAAATAAGGAAGGCCATTCAGCATCGCTCTTCCTTCAGGCTTGGCGCAATAAAAGCGAAGCTGCCATATTTTGTTTTGTTCTGTTGTAGTTAGTGTCTCACAAGCCTTTTGCTGCAGCTTCTGTTCTCTTCATATATTATAAGGCAACACGAATACCAACATATTTTCAAAGATCTCCAATATCATACCAAAATCGCAATGCACAATCTCCTGTTTCGAAATCGGCCTCAACCTCTTCACCGAAACGAACGAAATGCCCTGATCTATCTAGTGACTGAAATTGTCTATCAAGAATTCTTACGCTACCAAGAGACACATCATGACACTCCACTTCTTACAAACATCGTCATCACATGCGTATTGCTTCCACGACCCGTTGCTCAATTTGAAAAATGTTTTTTCCTCAAGCATTTTGCGTCTAAGAAGAAGCACCCTTTACAGGAACGCGCACAAACTCGTACGAGCCGAATAGATCAGTAATTCTCTCAGGGATGTAAGGAAGGACAAAACATCTGGTACAAAGGATAATGAAAAGCTCGAGCGCTTGCTGTAGCGGGATTGTCAGAAAAAAAAGGCAGTGTCTACTTATATTTACACGTGTACTACTTCGACAAAAGAAAGAAGATGTACTTTCGTATTTGCTGATTTTCATGAGAGATATAGGTAAAGGCGAGGAAACACTGCATCGAGAATTAACGCCTCTTCATATGCGAAAATAACCAGCGTCTACGCCAAACCGTTTTTCGTCATGTTCGTTGCTTACGCACTGGTGGCGCACGTGCAGTGCAAAAATATTTTTTACAGGCCTTTGAGAATAACATTAACGATACTCGCATGCTCTAGAGCTGAAAAAAAAATCCAATAATGACCCTCGATATGCTGTTGTATATGCACCTACTGTAACATAATTTAATAGAAACCACGTTTGCGCAAGGACGTCGTCTCCTTTCCTAGTGAGCAGCATTTTGTTGCGTGATTGTTCCTTTTTGAAACCATGGCCATTATTTGTAAGTGCCTGCCGTTGGTTACAACTAGAGAATCACAATTCCATCATCCATACGCTTATTCGAAGAACTGTTATTAAATTTCAACGCTTTTGCTATATTCTCAAGAGCATATGCGATGTAGATTGAGATTTGAGTGTAACACTTGATAAACAGAATACAAAAAAAGACACAGCAAACCAAACAGTTTAGAGATCTCGCACATGGGATAGGCTTTACACGGCACCTGAAATTCTCACGACCTGTTATAATTGAGCACCTAATGTTTACGATTCTGTGTTTCGAAATAATGCAGCGAACAAAGTAATCTGCCCGTCCTCTGAGTGCCTTCGCGTACTATTTCCAAGGTTCGTTAGTTATAACTCTGCTTCAAAAGTAAGCACAAAACGTGTAGCGGCACATCAGAAAAAAAAACTACGTATAGGCGTTTCCCTTTTGACACCTGTAGCTTGTAATAGTAGTGGCCACAGCTGTATTTATTTATTTATTGCTATTATTTGGCTACTATTCTATCACGTTGCCGTCTCAGACAAGTTTGTTCTTGGAATCGTACCCACAATTTCTTAAATACAACGCGCTCCAAGACATCGAATGATGTGAATGACGTAACGGGGGCGTTTATCAACCGAAAAAAGTAACGGTTTCGAAAAGAACGTTAACACGCAGAAATCTCACATTGACAAGCACTGCACATCGCTTCCAACGAAGTGTCATTACTTTGTTGACATGTAGTGCAGCAACCACGGAGGTGCCGGCTTGTAAAAGTACGAGCAATGGGTTCGCAGCGACCACACCAACGCAGTGCGTGCTCCGACATCTATTTCGAATCGCGAGGAGGAGAACAGAGTGGGGCGCACTGTTGCAGGCAGGGGCGTTAATGAACTACTCTCAAATGATCAAGGAGGGTTTTTGCAGGACGGCCGAACTGATGGGGCGCCTCCCTCGGACGCAGCTGCTGTGACTCCCACGCAACTGCACTCAGGTGCCGCCACAGCCCAGCAAACACTTTTTCCACTACCGCGCCAAATCATACGACGACTCGTCTGTTCACTTCCCTAGGAGAGCAGAAGGCTGTGATCTCTGCTACGTAACGAGCACCCACTCTCTGGCTAAGAGCAAGGAAGTGCTTGAAAGCATCTGCAAACATTTCTCCCTCACTTTGTGTGTGTGTGTGTGTGTGTGTGTGCGCTGTGTGGTTGTTGTGTGTATGTGTGTGTGCGTGAGTGTGTGTGTGTGTGTGCGTGCGTGTGTGTGTGTGGTCGTGGTGTGTGTGTGTGGTGTGTGTGGTGTGTGTGTGTGTGTGTGTTGGTGTGTTGGTGGTGTGTGTGTGTGTTGGTGTGTGTGTGCGGTGTTGCGTGGTGTGCGCGTGTGCGCCCGAGTTGGTTATTCTAAGTCCATCATAGAGCGTCATTATAACTCGGCAAACTCACTCATAAGTCGACTCACTTAGACTCAAATCAAGCCGTGAGTCGAAGTCTGAGTGAGTCCTGGAGAATAATATTTTAGTGAGCCTGAGTCCGAGTGGATGCGGTTGATGAAAATATTGGTCTGTCTGAGTTCGAGTGCGTTCTAAGCACAAAATATATGGCGCGGGTGAGTCTGAGGAAGCTCCACACTTTTTCGCCGACATGTGGTCATATATACTCATAATCAGCAATACTATCAACCTTATATCGACTTAGATCGAGTCGGTTTACAAATAACTCAGCGCACAGGCTTTCATGCGCCACCTCAACATTCATTGATCAGAAGCGGGAGTTAAGGAGAGAAGGGGCCATGACGTCTACTAAATTATTTCGTGGTAAATTCTTCTTAAATATATTGTCACGGGGTCATGACGTGGCCTAAGACAGGAGACTTTGTGTTGGAATTTAACTGTTTATTTGGGCAAAGCTGTGCCCAGTAAACGGAAAGTCCGATTACAGTAGCAGTCTTGGACTGATAGCAGCGAACGGAGGGTCGGCCGTTGATCAACTACTGACAAGCGGTGAAGTGCGTCGGCATTTATACTCTTGACATCGAATGTTCTAGCGTTATCGCTGGCGGTGGCGTAAGTTCCAGAATAATCTGTACAGTTCGCAGAGTGGGCGTGATCTTATCGAAATGATCTACTAAAGTCCGGAAGCTTCTCGAAAACTGCACGCGCGTTTTGCGGTGAGAATTCTGTAGTGTTTTGGGGCGATAACAAAACTTGAAAAATGGAACGTGGCATTGCCCCCCTTTGAAAAAGGCATCGTTCCGATGCTTTAACGAAAGATGAAGGTACAAAAGTAATGCAAGAAAGTACAATGAATAAATTACGATACAATAATAATGAAGAAAACACTGTTTCAGTTTTTAACGCGCATGAAACGGCTTGAGGCGCGCGACATGGACGACTTCAGGTCGCGATCGGCGTCGTTGAGAGTTCGTGATGCCGTCGAGGACAACCTCGTAATCGAGTGGGCCGAGACGTCGAACCACCCTGTACGGTCCGAAGTACCGTCGCAGAAGCTTTTCACTTAGTCCACATCGGCGTATCGGCATCCCTACCCAAACACATTCACCGGGCTGGTATTCCACGAAGCGTCGTCGAAGATTGTAACGGCGGCTGTCGGTCGTCTGTTGATTCTTGATACGGAGACGCGCGAGTTGTCGGGCTTCTCCGGCGCGTTGAAGGTACTCACTCACATCGAGGTTTTCTTCGTCGGTGACGTTGGGTAACATGGCATTGAGCGTCGTTGCCGGGCTCCTTCCGAAGAACAATTTGTATGGAGATATCTGCGTCGTCTCCTGCACCGCCGTGTTGTATACGAAGGTCACGTACGGAAGAATGGCGTCCCACGTCTTGTGTTCGACATCGACGTACATTGCCAGCATGTCGGCGATCGTCTTGTTTAGCCGCTCGGTGAGGCCGTTGGTCTGTGGGTGGTACGCTGTCGTCCGGCGGTGGTTTGTCTGGCTGTATGCCAAGATCGTTCGAGTTAGGTCAGCAGTAAATGCCGTTCCTCTATCGGTGATAAGGACCTCCGGGGAGCCGTGACGTAGGACGATATTTCCGACGAAGAACTTAGCTACCTCAGATGCACTGCCTTTTCGCAGGGCGTTTGTCTCGGCGTAGCGGGTGAGGTAGTCGGTAGCTACCACGATCCATTTGTTTCCAAAAGCCGAGGTCGGGAACGGCCCCAGTAGGTCCATACCAATCTGCTGGAAAGGTCGGCGAGGTGGTTCAATTGGCTGCAGAAGTCCCGCCGGCCTTGTTGGTGGTGTCTTGCGTCGTTGACAGTCCCGGCATGTCCTCACATAACAAGTGACGTCGGTGGTAAGACGTGGGCAATAGTACCTTTCTTGTATTCTCGCGAGCGTGCGAGAAACACCGAGGTGCCCTGCTGTCGGATCGTCGTGCAGGGCCTGCAGGAGTTCTGGTCGCAGAGCTGAAGGCACCACAAGGAGGTACTTGGCTCGAAGGGGTGAAAAGTTTTTCCTTTGTAGAATACCGTTTCGCAGGAAGAACGACGCAAGTGCGCGCTTGAATACCTTCGGGACTTCGGCGGTCCTGCCTTCGAGGTATTCTATTAGGACCTTAAGTTCTGGGTCGGCCCGCTCTCGTTCAGCGAAGTCGTCGGTAGTTATCGTTCCCAAGAAGTAGTCGTCATCCGGGTTGTCGGGTGGTGGTTGGTCGACAGGCGCACGAGAGAGACAGTCGGCGTCGGAGTGTTTCTTGCCGGACTTGGTAAACGACGATAATGTCATATTCTTGAAGTCTCAGGCTCCATCGTGTGAGGCGACCTGAAGGGTCCTTCAAGGTGGCTAGCCAACACAAGGCGTGGTGGTCGCTCACAACTTTGAAGGGCCTGCCGTAGAGGTAGGGGCGAAATCTTGACGTAGCCCAGATGATGGCGAGGCACTCCTTTTCTGTTGTGGAATAATTGGCTTCTGCTTTGGATAGCGATCGGCTGGCGTAACTAATAACCCTTTCAAGTCTGTCAGCCCTCTGCACAAGAACGGCGCCAAGACCTACGCTGCTTGCGTCAGTTGCGTCAGTGTCAGGCTCAACAGATCGTCTAGGCTGAAGGGGTGGCCACTCCTTTGGAGAGAGAGATCTTCCAGCATCTTCTCTTTCAGCGCAGATGTTTGCCGTGCTAGGAGCCGCGCCTGTCAATTTCACTTGAGTTTCTGACTTTCTCGTCAGATTTTGCACTGTCCTTCGGGAGGACCTTCGACGATGACGGCGCCTTCGCCTTACTTTTTGCGCAGCTTCTCTGTGAGTCGAGTTGTCTCGCACCATTTGCCTTAGAATATAAACATCTTTCTTAATCTGAGGACAGTCCTTGGAGGAAGCACTGTGAGCTCCTTGGCACTTGGGGCATTTCAACGTAGTTGCATCACAGTCGTCTTCTGAGTGGTGTTCAGCGCATCGGGGGCACACTGCGGAATTTCTGCGAACGCCCTTCACGTGGCCAATCTTCTGGCACTTGAAACACTGCATAGGCTTCGGAATAAATGGGCGAACCTGGTGACGGAAATGGCCAACCTTCACGTAAGAGGGAACACAGTCACCCTTGAATGTTATTCTCACACAACAAGAGTTGCCTAGGCGACCAGCATGCACATTGACGTTGTTTTCACTCACTGCTTTTATCAGTACAGGAAGATCTTCATTGGCGATTTCAGTGTCTATGTCATAGATAACTCCTGTTACGGTGTCACCATTCGCTGGTATGATGGATCGGACTTTGTTGTTTCCCAGCTCCGACACATGCTGTAGCGTGTTCAGGGCACTCGGGTTCCTCACGTTAATTGCCAAAATATTCTTCCTCGTGTTTATCCTGATGTCCGTAATCTCGTTAGGCACAATGTTTTCAAGGTACAAGGGCAGTGCTTGCCTGTTGAGGAAGTGTAGATTGGCAGTAGTAGTCTGCGGCACAAACAGAATGGAGTGAGGCCATTGCTGAGGCGCTGTCCTCACAGTGGCTGTACTTGATGCCGATGATGCGTTCATGATTCTTCGTTTGGCCTTGCGGTAGAGCACAGGTTCGAAGCCGTCTTCCGAGGACTCGTAGTCTGATGCAGAGTACTGCTCGGTGTCCTCGCTCTCACTAGATGGATTACCATGCTTTCTTGAAGCAATGCCCGTGGATGAACTGGTACTGGGTGGGATCTCCGGGGTTTGTACATCCATGACCGCGATGTAGGGGGCTGGAGACCCCGCTGTTGCGCTGTGGAACGCAGAAAATACAGCACAGACCGCAAGATGTGTTCCACAAGAGAATCCTTAGACGGTCAAAGTCTGTACAGAAGTTCCTAAGAATATCAAATACTAACAGTGTCGTAATTGCAATAGGCATTTTAAAAGAAAAGAAAAAGAAAAGAAAAAGAAGAAGAAAAAGAAGAAAAACCGAAGAAAGAAGAAAAAGGAAAAGAAGAAGAAAAAGAAGAAAAGAAGAAGCAGAAGAAGGAATAAGAAAAGCAAGAAGAAGAAGAGAAGAAGAAGAAGAAAGAAGAAGAAGAAGAAGAAAAGAAAAGAAAAAGAAGAAGAAGAAGAAAGAAGAAGAGGAAAAGAAGAAAACGAGAAAGAAAAGAAGAAAAAGAAAAAGAAGAAGAAAAAAAAAGAAAAAGGAAAGAGAAAAGAAAAAGAAGAAAAGAAAAGGAAAAAGAAAAAGAAAAAGAAAAAGAAAAAGAAAAGAAAAAGAAAAGAAAAAGAAAGAAGAAGAAGAAAAGAAAAAGAAAAAGAAAGAAGAAGAAGAAGAAGAAGAAGAAAGAAGAAGAAGAAGAAGAAGAAGAGAAGAAGAAGAAGAAAAAGAAGAAGAGAAGAAGAGAGAGAAGAAGAAGAAGAAAAGAAGAAGAAGAACAAAAAGAAAGAAGAAGAAAAAGAAAAGAAGAAAAAGAAGAAGAAGAAAAAGAAAAAGAAAAAAAAGAAGAAGAAAAAGAGAAAAGAAAAAAGAAAAGAAGTAAAGAAGAAGAAGAAGAAGAAGAAGAAGAAGAAGAAGAAGAAGAAGAAAAGAAGAAGAAGAAGAAGAAGAAGAAGAAGAGAAGAAGAAGAAGAAGAAGAAGAAGAAGAATTCTAAAGCAGTTTTCCGATGATGTTAGAGGAGCGGCAACACTCTTACCCACATATCCAGTTTCAAGCTTGGCATCATTACTGCCCCATCCCAGAAATCTCTCTCGAAACACTGAAGGCTTCTGCTAAGAACACTGCTGTAAACACTTTCTTTTGCCACGCTACGGTTTAGTCGTGTAGTCATACCAACTGGCCCAACTTTTTCCAGCATACATTCTTTTTTTTTCCTCATTTTACATCCTTCCCCTGGCTTTCGCGTGAGTGATCTCGAATAAACACGCTTGCAACACACCCCTAACGAGACATCACTCCTGCTTCCGCATGATCGTGCCGAAATTGCAGTGATCGGCGCTTGTGTTTCGGAAGCGAAGCAAGTGATGAAAACGCCGGCAATGACGATGAAGAACAGGACGAGCACAGCACGTGCCAATTCATGTTGGTGTGCGTGCGTGCGTGTTTGTATGTGTGTTTCTTTTTCCTGGTGGCATCGCCAAACTACGCGAGCAGGGGGTATCGCATCCCGATTTCGTTCATACACCTCCCATTCATAACGGAAGAAGGCGGAGTAGGTGGAGGCTAATTCAGGTGCTTTGTTTTCTCGGTTTCCTTCTTCTGAGGTTTGGTTGCGACGCGCGAAACAAGTGACTTTATGCAGGCTATAAACAAGGCTAACCCACATTACATCTTCCTTCATTGGCGTGGCAACCAAGAGGCGAGGAGAACTGCTTGCGATTCCTAGAATGAATGCAACACTGTTGCACTCATTGTAGTTGTATTGTTTGGCGGGCGTTCGCCTCGGTCGGTCTCCTTGTTTGCGTCATTGTGTCGCATTATGAATTCGTCCCTTGACTCCAAGTTGGCGAAATGAAGCAAGCATTAAAAAATAAGATCTTCAAGAGGCAACGCTAAAAAGAAAGAGTATTGAAGCGAAGTCTCCACAAACTCTCTCTCCCTTTTTTTTTTTTTTTTACAGCCGTGAACCAAGAGTGACTTCCTCGCATGGCGAAACTGAATAGGAACGCAGCAGCAAATTCGGGAACGCCAATCAAATTTGGCTCCGAAGCAACAAAATAAATGCAACCCTCCTCACCCTTCATTTTCCCTACCCACTTTTATTCCTCGGTTCATAGATCCTTACGGCTCGGCGGCCCTTCGAACAGGGTAGTGCTTTTGTGCTCGCATGCCAGTGGCGGTCGACTCGCTCCTCTCGACAGCCAGCTTTTTTTCCTCCCGAGTTCTCCTCCTCCTCAGCCGTTTTTCTCAGTCAGTGGTTGAAGTTTAGAAGAGCCTTCTTCTCTTCCCCCACCGCCACCCTTTTTTATCGAAGTAGAAAAACAACGACAATATGCAGGAGAAGCTGAGATAAGGAGCCGAGACGAAGCGTACCTCGCTGGCTGGCCATAGCCGTGGTGAGACGAAGGTTTGCAACTCGTGTTCGAACCACGTGCCCTTACAATCGTGCCGAGCAGCCCTGATTGGAGCCGCCTTGTTCGCTAAGGAGATTTTTCGGAGACGCCGGAGACGTGGGTGGGGAGTAAGTATGTGTGCGTGAGAGAGAGGGGGGGGAATACGGTGAAGAGTTTGAACAAACGCTGCTGTGTGTCTCCTTGGGACGACAAACCTGGGCGCGCTGACTGCCTGTTCTCAATCCAGCTGCTGTGCCGTGAACGTGCGCTGTCTTTTAGGGTGCGCCGCGAGTGTCTCTGTCTGCGGCCCCCTCGTAGCTTGAGAGTGTTGGTGCACATGCAAGCGAGAGCCAGCGCTTCCCCTCACGGCTTCTCAGTCACTGCTGCAAGAGGCTATGTACAAGGACTAGGAGAAACTGAACAAAACTATGAAGAAGACAAAACAAGCAGAAAGCAATGTAAATCACTAGCTACAAATTACATTCAAAAGCAAGCAGCAAGCAAAAAAATAAAAAAATTAAAAAGAAGTTGCAGTCACTGTTGACAAAAGCCACTCGAAAGACAAAAGCGCTGCTTTAGGTTTTTTTTTTCGTTCGTGTACTTTTTTTTATTAGTCGGATTTCGCCTGCAGGTATTTTTCGTATGTTCTTCATCCGGTTTCTGCAAAGATCGTGATTCAAATCACGGCGGCAAAGACGATCGTGGCTTTTTTTTTTCTTGCCACTTTCTTTTCTTCCCATTTTTATCACTGAATGAAGAGTTTGTTTAGTGCACGTTTTCTTTTGGGAAAGTACAGTTGTGCAACTCTTCCTGCACTTTGAACTATCGTGTTACTCCATTCTCATTCACGTGAAGCGCTCGTTTAAGCCTGAACCAAACGTTGTAAAGAGTGTAGTGCGCGTGTGTGAGTGTGTGTTTATCACTGTATATTATCATAGTCATCACTCGGTACCTGGAGTAGCATGTCAATCGAAAAAGCAGGCAAACTTCTCCAGCTCTCCATTAAAGTAATTCTCTCTCTCTCTCTCTCTCTCTCTCTCTACTGTCTTTTATTATTTTCGCTTATCTGGTTTGTTATGGTCAAACTACCGGATATGAAATACACAAAAACTGAACACTTTCTCGGAGAAGTGTTTCAATGATACTCTGAAGCATCTTTTTTTTTTTTTCTAAACCCCCTTTTAAACTGCCTCACCGTGGTTGTGTAGTAGTCGCGGCACTCGACTGCTAACCAGAACATCGCGGGATGGAACCCCGGTGGCGGCTGCTGCAATTTCGATTGAGTCAAAATTGTTTGAGGCGTGTGCACTTAGATTTAGGTACACGTTAAAGAACCCTAGGTTGTCAAAATTTTTGAACCCTCTACTATGACGTCTCTCATAACCATGTCGTTCTTTTGGGATGTTAAACCCCGGATATTATTATCAACTCCTTTTTGACTAAGCCAATGACTACCTAATTCTCGAAAGCATATATCTGTAGTATGACTTTACTATGCCTTCTTATCTTAGTTATCTCATGTTGCAGGGAGGAATAAAGTTCAAACTGAACTGGGCAGTATTTTGTGGAAGTGAATTGTATGAGTATTCGATCGAAGAAATGCGTGGATTGCTATATTGAAAGTATTTAGCTCAACATGGTCGCACCAAACAATAAAGTAGTTAAAATGTAAAAACGTGGCATAGAAAGTAGTGTAAAGTATGAGTTTGATATGGTTGTTCATTGTGTGTGTGTGAGTGTGTGATTTATTGATTGATTGATTGATTGATTGATTGATTGATTTGTGGGGTTTAACGTATAAAAACCACCATATGATTATGAGAGACGCCGTAGTGGAGGGCTTTTGAAATTTTGACCACCTGCAGTTCTTTAACGTGCACCCAAATTTGAGTACACGGGCCTACAACATTTTCGCCTCCATCGGAAATGCAGCCGCCACTGCCGGGATTTGATCCCGCGACCTGCGAGTCAGCAGCTGAGTATTTTAGCCAATAGATCACCGTGGCGGGGCTGTGCGTGTGCATATGCGCGTTTTTGTGCGTGCGCGCGCGCGCGCGGGTGTGTGTGTGTGTGTGTGTGTGTGTGTGTGTGTGTGTGTGTGTGTGTGTGTGTGTGTGTGTGTGTGTGTGTGTGTGCGTGTGTGTGTGTGTGTGTGCGTGTGCGTGTGCGCGTGTGCGTGTGCGTGTGTGCGCGTGTGCGCGTGTGTGCGTGTGCGCGTGTGCGCGTGTGCGTGTGCGTGTGCGTGTGTGCGTGTGCGTGTGCGTGTGTGCGTGTGCGCGTGCGTGCGTGCGTGCGTGCGTGCGCGTTTGGTCTTCTAAAACAAAATTTTCGAGATCACAAGAACAATTTCAAAGTAAGGTAGAAGCTTTCAGCCATGACGAATTCGTCACACGCCGTGTCACTGTTGTTGCTCGTCGAAACGTGGACACCGCATCCCCATGTTCACGAACTTCACATTTCTTGATCAGACGTCCCAAGAAACACACCTCCTTTTCATTGACTGTTCACACTTACCAGAGCGGAGGCTCACCGAAATAAACTGCAGTGTCCTGCATTTCATAAAGTGCGGCGGCCTGGAAACAGAGCTACTCGGACTGGCATCTGAAGGTGTGCGGGCGTCTGCTTCGTGCGCTTCGAATACTCCACCTGCCTCTTGATGCCTGTGAACACGGACAGCAATGAGCTGTTTGTGCAAAATACAAGCTTGCTATATCGGCTAGCTTACGCAAAGGCCGCCATGTAGTGGTTCATCGTGAACTGGCGTCATAATAAAGCCCCTGTAGAAAAAAATGGAACGAAAATCATCCTTGCGTGACATAACATACACGTGCCCCACGCAAGAAAACAACGAAAGGGTGAAAACCGACCCGGTAGCTATTTCGTCACGCTTCACGTTTTTCGTCTCCTGTTCAACAAACATGAATGCAAAAAGAAAAAAAAAAGGTTGCTTTAACAAAATTCTTCGCGGAAATCCCGGAATAAGAATCGAAACCAACGAACTGTGAGTGTGCCACGAATATCGGAGAAGCCCCGAGTTTAACACGACAGGGTTTCGAGAAACTCGAGTCCCCTGCCCACTCTATTTATTTCGTACGTACCTCTCCTTTACATCTACGTCTTCTCCTTCTCGTTGACGACGTCCGCTCTCGTCCGAAAAGAACTCGCCTCGTCATTCGTGGCGCGCACTCGAAGCGCGGATCGCTGGCTGCTTACGAAACGCCTCGCAATGCTTCCTACTGGAACAACCCACACACGTCTATGGGCCTAAGGATCGCTCCTTCTTTCACCCACTTTTGCAGTTTTTTTTTTTCTTTTTTTCCATCTTTCCTGGCCAGTCAACAAGCACTGTACCCATCCCTTGTCATGGTTTCTTCAAAACTCCCCAAGAAATTTAAGGCGCGTAGCTACAAGTTACGAATAAATAGGAAGAAAAAAGTACGGTTGCCAGGACGCCATCACCTTTGCTGTCTTATACCGTGTCCCTGTTTAACTATTTCTCTTCTTTCTTTTTTTCGCATCCTCCAATGCCTTCGCAGCTTGTATATTGTACCTAAATGTATGCATTTCACGGAAGTACTTATTTTACTTATTCTTTTTTGTTATTCTTCATTTCTCGGTTACTTTCCGTTCGCGGGATAAAAACGAAGTCTGCGCGTACGCGGAACTTAACGCGCGTGGCAGCGGAAATGAAACGCCGATTCTGTGTTTGCACTCAGCGCTTCCTTCTTTTCCTCGTTATAAAAAACGTTCACGTTTTCCACGTTTTGCATGTCTCTGCCCCTCTTAATATATTTGGGTGTTAGTATTTCCTTTTCTTTCATTTCTCGACCCGTCAGGAAATGCATATACGCATATGAGGTACGAGGCGGCGTGCGAAATCGTTGTGCATTTCTGTCGACCTTGTCCGATTTTCATCCCCTAAGCGAGCGATAGATGTCCTACAGATTTAAAAACTGATATTCTTGTTTCCATACTTTTTATGATCATAATAATCGCAAAACGGGGACACGCCACTTGTGCTTCTTTGAGGTGGAAACAATTGTTTCAGCAAGCAGTTTTAATTTACAAAAAAAATGTGGAAAAGGAGCGGACATAAAAAAGGCAGAGCAGTCGACTTGTAGCTTCTAGACGCTTCAAGTTTTCTATATTACACACAGGGCGAAATATGATAGTGGCGTAAAATAATAAAATAGATGGCGTGCCGCTATGAATGTGTGTCCACGGGACGGCACACATCAAATACCGAGATTAATGGCTTCATAAATTGTACCAAAGCACGCTTTGCTTACGAAACATGTGACGCATGCAGGCACCGTCCTAAACTGGTCGTTTTCTGAAGTGATCTTGTTCGTATTACAAAGTTGGGAGAAGGTCGCGTAGCAAGAAACATACACATGTGGTGTTTAATAAGTGTTAGCATGTCTGTGCCAGCGGTCGACTGGTTAAAACACCTATTCCTACGAGGCAGCGTATGTTGAACCTTTCTCCGCCGCTATCCAGAACCTGCTCCATCAAACTGGAGCTCGTGTCTCAAGAAGAGTATTATAGAAGCGCGCATTCACTGGATTCACCTCGCATTTGAATACCTGGATGTCGACAATAACTGACACATGCCAATCTGAGTATTTGCGACTCACTGTGTCAGTAAACATATGTGTCCGCATTTCTTCCGGTAAGGTCGCATCTTAACGAGCGGGACGTCTGCTAGTATAACCCCGCTGAGTTATGTTTACTGCCCGAATGACACTTCAAACTTCAAGTATCACCCATAGCTGAGTTTCGTTATCATCCTTCAGAGAGTGCAGTTCTTATCATCTGTTGCAGCGCTATTAAAATGAATATCACACCATCACCACTGAATACCTTTCTTTTTGCCTCCGACTCCATCATTGCTCGCAAAACACGATTCGAAGTAGGTGTGGAGAGAACGACGGTAAAAAAAAACGCAATCTGCACCTTCAGTTTAGAACACCACTATTCATCACTTCCTTCCTTTTTTTTCCTCTTTCATAAATTGATGAAAGTTAAAGACGGAAGAGTGGCGAAACCGTAGGCAGCGAATGAATGAGAAACAACCTGAAATAAGCCAGCCTCGGCTTTCAAGTTTCCCCATATGCCCCCTCGCTTTCGTGCGTTTATGCTTGTTTGTCCGCGACATTTATTTCGGCCTTCTCCTGATTACTGCGTTCAAGGAGTTCGACTATGTTGCATGTTTCGCACATCTGCAAACCCTCACGGCTTCCGTTCGCGAAGATCGTCCGTCTTTTCCGCACGCCCCTGCGCCAACACGTCAGATCAATGCCCTGCCGTGCTCCAGTTACTGTTCTTTTTTCTCGTTTTCACGCCGGTACTGCCTCTCCATCCCAGCCGCTATTCACCAGTTTCGAGAGCGAGCAAGCAAGCAAGCCTTCCGCCACGTTCCATAAAGCACGAAATTCGCCAAACTTTTTGTTTTTTCATTTCAATCTTCCTCCGGGGGGCTAAATAGCGTTCGCTCACTTTGACTGCGCCAGCAGGAATCCAACGCCTCCGTGATTTCGAACTTGAAACAAGAGACAGAAGAAGAAGAAACGGAACGCAATTGCTCTCTTTTCTGCATCAGGAGCAACACGAGTTCTCCACTTTTGCGAGAAAAGGTGGGCGAGAATGAGTGTCGAGAGCGATAAACAAACACGGCGACGTTGACAGCGACGACCGGGTCTCCGCCGATGTGGTAATGCGGAAGAAGACTGAAAACGAAGCGGCGCAATGAATGAAGGAAGAAACGAAGGAGACAAGCTCGCGTGGCTCTTCAAGACGAAAGCAACGAGTAATAAAAGCGATATGCGAGAGAAAAGAAACACAGGGCACAGCGGCGAAGTGTATGCTCCATCACAAGCGTGAACATGAAAAAAAAGGGGGGGGGGGAACAGAGGATGTGAAGAGAAATAAAGGGGGGGAAACAGCGGCCAAGCAAGAGACGAGGCGCGAAGCATGCCGCGGTTTTTCATCGAACATCGATTTCGACGGCATGTTTCCACCCGCCGAGAGGCGGCGATTTGATGATGCGTCCCATGCCATGGCGGCGGCTGCTTCCGCAGCCCGTGCCACGCCGCGCTACAGCCTGGGCCAAGCCGCTTCCTTCGCTCCCTCTCGCGTGCACACACACTTGCTCACTTACGAGCAACCTTCATTACTCATTGCCTCGCATCTTATCAACAGGACTTGGCGTGTTCGCAACCCCTTCTTTTTGCCACCCCTCTCTTCATAGGCCCAGGCGGTGAAGACGCTTCGTAGCCACCGTCGGTCGTTCGTATGGACCTCTTCGATTTCTCGGCTAACGCCTCGCGTTTCCGCCTTTGTTAAACCACCTTCATTTTCTTTTATTGCCATAGTGTGCACTCTCTCTCTTTCTCGCTTTTTTTCACCCTCTCTCGCACAGTTTTCGTCTTCGCGGAAAATGGACGAGACGCAAGAAAATCGAGCGGGCCATTTCTCGCTTTTCTTTCTCTCTCTCTTCTTCACAAGTTCATGTAACAGGTCATCCACTTTTTCACCCACGTACTGCTCCTCCTATCGTTTGCATCCTTTTTTTTTTGCACATTGCCTTCTTAACTACCGCGAACTAATATACCTAGCTCTGTTTTCTTTTTTGTCTTTCATCAATCTCAATCGCTTTATTCTTTTTATTCAAAGAGCGAGACCCTCTTTCGTTTGTAAACATCTCCACGCAGTGTGCTAAAAGAAGCGAGTCGGAAACGCGACAATCGACAGAGTCGCCACCCCTCCGCGCTAAGAACTCCCTTACCCAACACCCTGCTATTTAATGTCAGCCCTCCATACTTTCTTGCATCTTGGTGACTCGCTTTTCTTTTCATCCCTCACTATTTTCACTTCACTGTGTTTATTCAGACTCTCCACGTTGTTCTTTACTTCCTTCTCGCATCTTCTTTCTTTGGTTTTTTTTTTTCTCCGCGTTCGATTGTTTCGCGTTATGGGACGCCATAACGCTGCTTTATCTCGGTCAAATGACGAGGCGACGCTTGGCTTCCTCTATTCGGCCGTGAAGCTAGTAGTTCCATGGATCGCTTTCCTTCTACGCCGCCTACACAAACTATTTAGCGCTGTCTGCTCTATTGTCCCAACTTTGGGGCTTTCTTGTTCGCTTAGAACTCACCAATGCAGCATCCTCGGAGAACGCACCTGGAGTGTTATGCTTTGGAAAAGCAAATGAACGGACATGTATTTCAATATCGATTATTATGACTATAAGATTCAACTTCTACGTGACTCGGGAACAAATTTAAAGGTCATATCATAAAAAATATGCAAGCAAACGATTTCATCTAGCTCGAACTCGCACCCGAGACCGAATGAAGGTTTGTCTTTCTTCTTTATTTAGATATCAGAGCCTTGGAAGGCCGGCTGTTTTAGAGCCGGCTATTTGAATAATGTTAAATTGGTATAGAATCAGTAACGCAAACAAAAAGAAAGAAATAAATCTTTGATTAAAGCAAGCACCACAGTACAAATAAAATCTTCGTTGGTATAGGGTCTCACGCAATTAAGGTTATCACCCAGAACACTGGTGATAGGATCTATGAAATATTTTTCGTATACTTGCAGACAAAATGATCTTGCGTTACATGCACTTATACCAGCATAAGATGTAGATTACCGTTAAGGTCAATAATAGCGGGTGCACTTGTGTACTCTGAAAAATCGCGAATCGCGATTTCTGCACCTCTCTGCTTGACGTGGTGCATTTCCACAATAAACAACGAGTCTACACTTTTATCAAAGTGGACACCTTTATGCCCCCTGGTCCGCTCAGTCACTGTGTTTCAGGGCCGCAGGTCAGCCAACTAATTGATTAATATATCCACTCATACTTGGTAAAGAACTCGTAGTGATGCTAGTCGCAGCCCTTTTGAGTAGCGCGGCATGTGAGCATGAGTCTCAGCGAGCTATATGTGTCGCTGATTGATTTATTTGTGGGGTTTAACGTCCCGAAACCACCATATGATTATGAGAGGACGCCGTAGTGGAGGGCTCCGGAAATTTCGACCACCTGGGGTTCTGTAACGTGCACCGAAATCTGAGTACACGGGCCTACAACATTTCCGCCTCTATCGGAAATGCAGCCGCCGCAGCCGGGATTTGATACCCGCGACCAGCGGGTCAGCAGCCGAGTACCTTAGCCACTAGACCAACGCGGCGGGGCGCTATATGTGTCGCATTTGTGTTCTTTTCTGAGTATCAAGAAGTCGAAGGTGAGCAGGACAGTGTGTGAATCCGAGTCACTCAAGGTGGCTCCGACAACATGCGAGTTCGATGGAGTAAACTGATACCGCGCGGATTAAAGCAATCCCGAATCGCCTTCTATTCAGGACCAGCGCCTTGAAATGAAGTCTCGCACTTTCCCGTACTTCTAACGGCGTACTTTTGAATGTGGTTACCATTCGATACAGACATGCTTAACTGGGAAGAGTAAGCAATGGGCTAGTACGCAATAATGAATTTCGCGGATGCAAGGTATAAGCTAGATAAGCGCTTGTGATCAACAGCTATGTTGTTCTGTATACGAAATTATGTGTTAGCTCCTACATTGCGGGCGGAAGTAGGAATGTGTGCGTATGAGCATCATATTGCTACGCTAAACGTTTGCGAGCGAGCTGCACATTACAGTTGCATTTATTTAACCTGTTTCGGATTGCTGTTCATTTTTTTTTTAATTTGGGTCACTGTGTGGTTTCTTCAGTTTTATTTATTTCTTTATTTTGCTACAGAACTTTCAGAAATAGAGTCGCTAATGTGATACAAACTTCTACCCCACCCCAGAACCCCTGTTAAAAAAGGACAGCCTTATAAATGCATTGTACAATCCTGTCGTTGATAAAATTGTGCAGGGGCTCATCAATATGGGAGTCTTTTACCGAATCAAAGCAAGCAGAGCTGCGTCTAAACTCGTCTTATAATGAGAGTAAAAATATTGATTGATACGTGGGGTTTAACGTCCCAAAACCACCATATAATTATGAGAGATGCCGTAATTGAGTGCTCCGGAAATTTCAACTACTTGTGGTTCTTTAACATGCACCCAAATCTGAGCACACGGACAGCATTTTCGCCTCCATCGAAAATGCAGCCGCCGCAGCCGGGATTCGATCCGGCGACCTGCGGGACAGCAGCCGAGTACCTTAGCCACTAGACCACCACGGCGTGGCCCGAGAGTAAAAACAATGACGAGAATAAGTTTGACTGATAAGCATCATATTAGGAAACTGGCTGAGGCATCGCATTATAACGTACCACCTGAAGTGGGAGCTTCGAACTCAAACGCGGCGAGTAAATTTCGATCGAGGAGAAATAACACAACCACTCATGTGGTTAGTGCATACACATGCCTATTAAGCTGGTGTTTCCACAGCTATTGCGGCGTACTCCACAACCGTAAGTCTCAATCAGATCACGGCTTTTTCAACAAAAGTCCCCAAGCCCACACCCATCCCTCCTTTTTTTATTGCTATTGTAACATGGTGGCAAGAATGGGCTATATGTCATGCAAGTAACGGAAGCTGTTGACGAATGAACCTCAACGACAAATGCACATTTAATATTTTAAGTGCGGTCAGAGTGAAAAGTGAAAAAAAAAAACAATGTACATGCTTATGTATCTATGAGTGACATACGTATCAAAAAACAAGACAGAGGGCCGGTGAAAGGTACAACTTAATGAGGTGCTCGCTGAGACTTTTTAGCTGCACAGTGTATGTCAGATGTATGCTTCATTTCCCCCTTATATCTTCATTTCATTATTTTTTGCTTTTTTAACGCCTCGTCTTTTGCTGAGACAGCCGGAAATGAGATTTGAGAATGCGAAAATTCCTTAGCCTCAACGGGTCTTTTGTGAGCATCTCTAGTTAGGAATTTATTGTTTGCTTCGTTCGGTATGACGTTGAGATGTTATTAGCCGTGCAGAACCTCACGCATCGTACACTTTTGTGAAGAACGCATAATCGTAGACTGCGCCGCATTGGTGTCGCGAAACAAGACACGCGGCCGGTGACACGCCGACAGAAATGTCGGGAACTGTCAGGAAATGGAGAGTCGAAAATACGCTTATAATTTCTTGCAGGTGGTTGTGTTTAGAACATAAAGAAGCAAGAACGTATGCTGCATATGGAACTTAATTTATTTTTTTCAATGCGAAAAGAGAGAAGAAAGAGAGGCAGAGCACTGTGGCAAAGAAGTGAATCTGTTCGTTTATGTAATTTTCTTATTGTTTTAAACGTTCTCTTTGGAAATTGGATAGTGCGCACCAGGGTGGAAAGGTATTTTTGTCAAGTGTTGCAAAACGAGGGTACACGTCGTTTTCTTTTTATTATTTATTATATCTTGAGCAAAGCCAGCTGAAGTGTTCTGGTGGGGAAGGAAGGCGACGTTCAATCTGTGCAAATATGCCCCGTCGCGATGGTCTATAGTGGCTAAGGTACTCGGCTGCTGACCCGCAGGTCGTGGGATTGAATCCCGGCTGCGGCGGCTGCATGTCCGGTGGAGGCGGAAATGTTGTAGGCCCGTTTGCTCAGACTTGAGTGCCCGTTAAAGAGCCCCAGGTGGTCGACATTTCCGGAGCCCTCCACTACATCGTCTCTCAAAATCATATGGTGGTTTGGGACGTTAAACCCCACATATCAATCAAATCAATCTGTGCAAACATGCATGCACGCCAGTAGCTATTCGAACAAAAACAACAGTCAGGGCGTAATTCACGCCATATCGGTCTCGGTGCTCCATGAAGTGGCGTTGCCAAATGAAGTAAGGGACGCGAGGGTGAACTCACGAAAAATCTGTTTTGGCTATAGACGCTGCGCATGAGCTGCACTTAACACATTGCGTAAAATTATGGAACTTGATGGTGATGGCATAAAAGTTCACTCGCACACTTCACTGGGGCAGTGGTACTGGTACCACAACTGCCGTCATCTACGATGTAAGCATTTCATTCTCCCGCACAAACATGCCCAGTCTTGTGAAGCCAACGGTTAACGGCACCGATATGATACATACGTAACGTATGGAAACGTCGCCCTGCGTAAAACAAGCATTCAAAAATGAATCTCTGCCCTCGCATATCAATGTAGGCCACACTCTGCACCCTGTACGAGAGTATTCGTTTCAAGGCCACTCCAATGCCACAGATGTATAAATTCGCTTCGCACGAAAAGCTAGGTTCTCACACCGCGGAGTGATGCAAAGTTACGACTACGATTGTTCGCTGTATGAGCATTTCGGAAAGCAATACTCGTGAAGGCAATTACGCTATCCATCATGAGATCACTGTTCACCTGAATCATCTGATGTCGGCATTTAAGTGTGACGTCATATGAGGAAGTGCTTATAATATGCAAATTTGTGTATAGGTTATTGGTTGTAAGTAAGCGTTTGTGTTGATATCACTTTTCTCGCTGTCTTTATTTGATCGCGCGCTAAAATGTTCTACCACCCTCTGACTGTCAATTTAGTGTGGTCAACAGTACCATCTGAAGCAAGTTGTCTTTTCATCCATCTTACCTTTTTCACATCTGTGTCGCGATTGCAACAACACACTTAAACAGTGCAATGAACGTTTTCTGCACCCTCCATAGCTTTATAACGTTCTAGTTTTCATAGGAGGACCACCACTAATGTTGGACACATGCTGTACGTCTTTCTTGCCTTAGCCGCTCACCAAATCAAGTGGTGCGCGCACACATGGATACGACCACGCGCGCTCCATCACATAAACTTGCATAAACAACTTCAAACAGTTAGCCCTAGCTAGAACTGAGGATTTTGTCTCATAAACAAGGCACTGGTGCCCTGATGCACGTGCGCACACGCAACAGCAGCGCGCGACCAAGTACCCTCATGTCCTCTTTCATCTTCATCACGCTATTTTGGTCTACGTCCGAGCGTCGTCGGTGTTGGTGGCGAAGCGAGAACAGTCTGTTCTCGCGGAGGCTCTGTATGGTTTGGAGGGGTGGTGCAACCAAACTTATCGGGCTAGGGGCCCGTCGGGAGCCGCGGCAGGTTTTGGCTGCGAGGGGAATTCCAGGATCACCGCCTCCGAGAGGGCGAAACTAAGCAAAGAGACGGTCTGCAGTCATTACGAAATACCCGAAGCTCAGCGCCCATTACACTCACACACACACACACACACACTGCCTGCAGTGGCTAGATCCACCGCGCCAGCTCTCGAAGGCCCTTCCCGCACTTAGAGCGGACGCAGTTTATCTTCGAATGTTCGCCGACGAACGGCTTCTGCCCAATGCGCGGACTTAATGTCGCGGAAAATTTGAGCCTCGTCCCCTCACCCTCCGTCCGCCGGACCTCAGCGAACTGCTCTTTACGTCGCGAAGGGCCGGACGGGGGCGCGAGGACCTCTGAGCACCACCTCACTGAACGCAAAAAGCCTTCCCTTTTCCTCCTCCTCCTCGCTGAGAACTGGACCTCCTCTCGTCTCTTATCCCAGATGCGAAAACCACGGAGCGTGCGAAAAGGGATGCGTATGCGGCCGTCAGTACGTACTCTATGTTCGGGCCCAACTCTCGGATCATGACCTCCTAACAACTCTCAATTCCGCCTTTCCCGTACCCTCTTCCCATTTTCGCTTTCTCCCCTCCCTGTTTAGCTTCTTCGGGTTTCAGTCAAATAGTTGTTCTGGCACTGCCCATTATGCAGTCCTAGCGAACATGTGGAAAGGAGTTTAGGACGGGCGGTAGCCTCTCGTATATCAATCATGTGCGGCTCTGGCCAGACTCCGAACACAACCCAAAATTTCAGTCAAGTACAATCAACCAGCGGCGACCCCTCATAGATGTGATCTCGTGAGCCTATAGGTCAATTTTCTTGCTGCATTATTTGATTCCACGCGTTGCTTGTACAACTTTATGCATATTATGTGTAACAAATTATGAGTTGTAGCAACGGTATCACTGCAAAGGAACGGAAACACCGCCGAAGGTGGTTGTTCAGTGTGATAATGAAGATAATTCACACGCATACAATGGAATCTACTCGCCCAGCGCAGTATATACCTGAAATCATCGCGAAAAGGGTTTGTTTCACGTTAAAAGTAAAGAAATGTTGATAGAAATGTTGATCATTTAAAAACAAGTAGCAATACTAGAAACAATACTCAGAGCAGAAAATAAAAACAGAGCGTGATTCCAGCTGAAGTCGGACACCAACGACACTGCGCCACGATATCCGTATGATAGGGCCGTCTAAAAACCAACGCAAACAGCGACATGATTTTCTTTCAGCATTATCTTGAAAAAAATGAAACAAAGTAAAACATCCGAAAACGGGAATTCGAACTGACGACCTGCGTCACGACTGCTTCTCCAACTGCGCGTCAAACCACTGCGCCACCAAAACAGCTGGGCGAAACGAACTCGCTCGCTGGATTCCGTGCCGACCGGTTGTGCCTTCGCGATCTCCGACGTCAGCGTAGCTCTGGCCGACTGGGCTCGCCCTACGTCATCTCCTGACACCGACAAGAGCTCTCGCAAGTGGTGCCCCGTCCTCGGACTCCTGTGACCGTGTTTCCATCTTTCCTATCTCGCCTATTCCCTCGATATGTCGTCGCTCTCTGGCTTACCACCTCACGCATCTTTCTCTCTGTCTCTCTCTACACCTTTATTCCTATCCTTTTAATCCCTCCTCACCCCCATCCCTTGTGAGCTACTGTTGAGGTGTCGCTCGCTGAAGCAGTTACGGGGCTCACTTTTCTCTTCCTTTTTCTCTTAGAACCACTTAGTGGCGTCTTAAACGACTACAAATTTACGGTGACGGGCTCCCTCAATTTTACCGTTACACTATGGTGACGGGCACCTCGCCGTAATCATTGCTTTACAATGACGGGGCCGTTGCTATAGCTGCATCGCTATTGTGACGGGCCCCGTCACTGGTATGAGTTCAATACACTGATGGGCCCCCTCACTCTAAGATAGTACTGCGCTGACGGGCCCCGCCAGTGTAGTCACGATCGCAATATTCACAATGCCCACGGCCTATAGGTGGCGCACCGTGCAATCCAATATGGCTGCGTTAGGATGATCAACCCGTCAACTTGCATGAGAAAAGATACGACGCACGAAAGTACGTACTCCCCGTCCCGCTTTCACTGGATGAACTCTTGATCGTCAAATGAATGTATATCAAACCAAAGAACTTCCCCAACCAATACAACCTACTGAATGCTCGCTACCTCATTTCTCGCCGCAGTAAAAGGCTCGCGGTGTCAGCTGATCGACCATGTATCAACGATGTTTTGCGTAATCCTGTGCGTGCTACAGAAAACTGCGCGAACCAGAATTCACGTACGAACTGAACGGCACTCCGATATCATTCGTGCCGAGCCTGTCTGGTGGATTTGCCGCAGTAGTAGGCCACTAGCGATTAGCGCGCTGTTGTGGCTGCACAGGAACAAATGTTTAACGTAGCGATGGTTTGCAAATATATTACGCTGTCGGTACTTGCGCTATAAGCATCATGCGGCTGCTCCTTACACGGAACACAAGCATTTACCTTCCCATTGAGTAGCACTTCTCTTACAGCCATGATCAGACTCTAACAGTGCGTAATTCCCTGCACTTGGATGTGGCAGGTTTTATCAGCGTGATCGAAACAGGAATATCTGAACGAACTCGCGCGTACGCTTTTCGCAACGTCAATATTGCGAAAATTCGTCGAAAAACAACGTCGTTCGGACGGCACCAGTGAAGTGCAGGGGAAGTTAGCGTGGACTGTAGCCGTGACTGCATATTTCATTGCTCTAACCATTTCGCTTCGCTGGTCGAGCTCGAGCGTGTTGGCGGCATGCGGCGCTTTGTAATATTCACTATAACTGGGATACATTCAACGCACAAGTTAAAGTATGGTTTTATTTTAAGCTCGCTGAAAGATATACAACAAATAGCATCAAAATTACTTAAGAGCGTGAAAAAACATTTACGTATGACGGGACGTGAAGTGCAACTCTCTGCTCGTCAGCTAGCAGCAGATCGTTAATCGTTGCTCTCGCTCTCAGCGCGTCCAGTGAAATAAATATCCTTGACGTCAAGACACGGTTTTTTAAACATCACTCCTGAAAGTAATCTGAAGAATTCTCTCCGTCAAACGACTTCGATAGCACTAACAACGCGTTATTCACTACGCACAACACCCACACGGCTTCACTCACCACGTTTATCTGTGAGTGCGGGGATCATTTCGCTCTGGTACCCGGCAAGAAAGGAATTGCTCGCAGCATGCTGCCATCTATCAACGAACGTAAAAAACAAACGGCGCAGCGAAGGCCAAGGTTTGGAAGCGCAAATCGCAAGCCTGCGCTACTTTCCGCGTACAATGAATGTTATAAGGTTCATGCACTATCCAAGAGCACTAACGAAAGCTATACGCACGTAAAACAAGGCGAGTTTTAACTGAAATGGTCAGACGTTAACATTTAACATTCCAAAGTGGCTGCATAAAATCTCGCGTAGCTGATATGTGTACTGTAAGCGCGAGTTGCCGCGTATTTTACGAAAACTTCGCGTCTCGCAAAAACGAATCAGATTTATCGTGTCATTGACGGTCCGGTATATTCACTGATGCACGAAATATACGAAGTGGTTTGTGTTCGTTTCTTGCAAACGCATTAACACTGCTGCTAGCACCGCCGAACAAGGCAGCATTGGAGTGTCTGCCTATACTGGTCATCCGCGAGAGGACGCTCCTGAACACCACTAGGCGGCGCGACAGTGTATGAACATTGCGAATACGCTGACGCGCCCCCTCACTCTAACAATAGTACCGAGTTGACGGGCCCCGTCACCATAGAGTCACTGCCTTACACCACATTGACGGGCGCCCTCAATCTAATAGAGTGAAAAAATAAGGCTGAATGAAATGCAGGGAGGCTAACCAAAAGAAAATTTCCGGTTTGCTACCCTGCACTGGGCCCCGCAGTGGTGGTCTAGTGGTAAGGTACTTGGCTGCTGACCCGCATGTCGCGGGATCGAATCCCAGCTGTGGCGGCTGCATTTCCGATGGAGGCGGAAATGTTGTAGGCCCGTGTGCTCAGATTTGGGAGCACGTTAAAGAACCCCATGTGGTCTAAATTTCCGGAGCCCTCCACTACGGCGTCTCTCATAATCATTTGGTGGTTTTGGTACGTTAAACCCCGCATATCAATCAATTACCCTGCACTGGGGAAAGGGAAATGGGCATGAAAGGGTAAAGTGGTAAAAAAGAGGGAAAGGGATGGTTAAAGGAAAGAAAATCTAAAACACGCACACACTCGAGCACGGGAATGTCACAGTCCTTTAGCAAATAAGATTGACGAGAGAAACTTCAGCAGTGCCTTCGTCACTTTCTGGCTGGAAGGTCCGACGTTCCGGCACTCCAAAAGTAACTACTCCGAAAGCGGCCGGTCATCGAGCCGTGCTAACGCTGTCGAAAACTGTTGTCTTTGGGAGCTATAATGAGGACAGCCACAAAGCACGTGGGCGTAGGTTTCCTCATTATCACACTGATCACAATTAGCACTGTCAGTCATCCCGATCCGGTTCGTGAATGACACTCCAAGCTACAAGTGGCAGAGTACGGCTGTTTTGGATCGGGTTAGTGCGGATGGAATTCGAAATTGAAGATTTAAACGGCGTAGGCGAGTATGCAGAAAACTAGTCGTGCTCCACATTGAGTGTGTTATATCACGTGCCAACAAGAGAATCTCGAATGCTACATCGCCTCGTGATAGAGGAATGAATTCATGTGCGCCCCTTTCATGAGCCTTCCTGGCATGTTTGTTGCCGTCAGTGCCACAGTGGCCTGGAAGCCTCTAGAAAAGGATGTCCCTCAATCTAACGATAGCACTAAGCTAACGGGCCCTGTCACCGTAGTCGCTGCCAATTGAAGGTACAATACGACAACCAAAACCTAATCAGTTATGCAGTGCCAATTAACACAAGATACAACTGACCACAGTTCTGCTATCAGAGGTCTTTTACAGTAGGCTCCTTCAGACTTCGGTAAATATGCTCACACGTATTAAGAGACTTTTTTTTTAATACCAGGTCATTGACTACTAAGATTTGAGCAAGATAATCTCTAAAAAAATATTTCAAATGCTTTGTAAAGCGAGGGCAAGGTATTCATACAAAGGCAGGATTTCACCTTTATGCTATTTAATTATTTTGTCCATCTCGCAGTTACTGCGCGGGTGCTAGTAAACGTGCATCGATCGAGTTGTAATTAATACGTTACTCAATTTTTTTCCCAAGCGGGCACTCTTCATTATTAGGCGCACATTTTCACTGTTCCAGCCACAGAATATAACATGAAAATCTGCGGGTTTAACGAATACATCGTAGTTTTTTCACTAATTATGACTGAACAAAATGGGTTTTTACCAATAGTTATCTATTTTGAAATTCGTCGGCGCTGGTCTTCGATAGCAACGGCTCTGTAATAAGGTATTGATTGATTGATTGATTGATTGATTGATTGATTGATTGATTGATTGATTGATTGATTGATTGATTGATTTTTGGGGTTTAACGTCCCAAAACCACCATATGATTATGAGAGACGCCGTAGTAGAGGGCTCCGGAAATTTCGACCACCTGGGGTTCTTTAACGTGCGCCCAAATCTGAGCACACGGGCCTACACCATTTCCGCCTCCATCGGAAATGGAGCCGCCGCAGCCGGGATTCGAACCCGCGACTTGCGGGTCAGCAGCCGAGTACCTTAACCACTAGACCACCACGGCGGGGCTCTGTATTAAGGTAGAGCGCAGGTTCTGCTTTAATGGTTAGCCCGACACAGCACATCCGTCCACGTGTATTGGCAAGCAACGCTTACTGTCCAAGCGCGTGAGTTCTTTATAAGAGCAGTGCTTTGAAGGCCCTTTCTTTTCCTAATGCTACCTATGAAGTTGGAATATCATCGGATTGCGGCCATACAAAGTTGGATGAGAGCGCAGCATTCTCACAAAGTGGACGCAGAATTTATTTACACCTCAATATCTTATGGAACGAGTTTTTTTTTTTTTTTAAGCGGTTTCTCCTGAGTTGTTTTTTACTGCGACCACAATTGCATAAACACTCGTGGTTCGATTTTCATATCGCCGTCGGTGTCATGGCGATGTTCTGCACAAAATTCAAATCGATGACATCGCTCCACATGTAGTATGTTTTGTATACGAGTGAAGCATGGCAGCGCAGGCGACAAACGCTTATCTAGATCAGAGAACCCACGACGACATTATTCTTGCGAGAAGCCCACAGAGGGGAAGTATGACTTTATTGCTGTGAACATTGCTCGTTTATTTTTACAAACGTCACAAGACGGCGTGTACCGTTACGCATGCATGCTGATCTCACCACTTCGTTTGTAATGAGAAAGTAGCACAAATGTAGCTTCGCTCACTGCGACCGTCATGTTTCCTCATTTCGCAGTTTTGTTGAGTTACGTCCAATCGCGCGCTACAGTAATTAGTTGTTAGCCCTACTTCCTATACTATTCCGATTTGTTAACATCACATTCAGCTACTTGAACCTTGCGCTGGAAGTATGGTTTCTCTTCTTGTCGCAGTACGATTATAATTATTGGCTGATTTCCCCTAATTTAGGTTATTTATTGTGTGTGAGAATCACGTCCGACATCTTCCACACTGTCTTTAGTGAGGAGTCATCAACGGAAAACAGAATAAGTGGTGTTTTTTCTGTGTCTTTTTTTCGTGCTGCGCAGTTCATACTAAATCGAAGTCGTACAACAGCCGAAACTACTTAATGTACGCACTCTAAAGGTTTATTTGGAATCCTTCATATTTTTGAAAATAAATCATTTAGTGCTATAGCTACAGAAAAACTAAAAGCAATTTAATAAGAAATCCGAACAGCACCGTATGCACTCGAAAGCCTGACCTTCGGTGATAATGAGAACTGCGAAAATATCCCTACAGTACGACGTCATAGCTTCGCTTCAAGTTGTTATAGAAAGCTTTTTAACGCCGCTATAGAAGCCCGCTCTATATACTCTAGACCGGTTGGTCGCAACGCGCCTCTTCTTCATCGCGCCCGTGTCTCTTTGTCAAGTGCACTTGCACTGAATCAACACTTGAAGGGATCCAGAAGAATGGGGGAAGACCGGTGAAAGGTTCGTTGGCACCGAGGCAGCACGCTTCTCTCGTGGCGCCTGCTCCGGTCCTTTATGTATCAACAAATAACACGGGCGAGACATCGACAGCTGCTCAGATAAAGCCACCCGAAATCCACATCTCCTCCCTCGCCGTGGGACTCCTTGCTTTTCCTACCCTCCCATCCTGCTCCAGAGTGTATCGGTCGCGAATCCAGTGCTGCCTTTTCCTTCTTCGCTCTAGATGCGGCCTTTCCAGGCGCGCTGATTCGAGTCGACAATGACGTGGCGTATCGGGCCACGCACATTCATTCCCCGGCACAAAACCTTTCCGCGCGTGTCTCGTCTGTGTGTGCGCGCATAGCTCGCGTGCCAGCCGCAGATAGTCGGCATTCCGGCGGCGACGTCATTTCCACCGCGCCGCTGCGGTGGCTCTTGCGTTCGCGTCTTGTCTCTCTTCTCGATATCGTTTTTTTCTATCTTTCGTCTCTTCCACTCGAGCGTTTGCTTGCTTTTCTTGCATCTCCTCCTCCTCCCATCGCTTCCCTTCTAGTCACACGCTTCCCCACGTCTCGCCGAGAGCAAAGTCTACGCGCACACACAAGAACATGCCGTCTTATCGGAACGGCATCGCAGAGTCAAAGTCAATCTACCTCAGTAGCCTCCTGCTTCTCTCATCGCCCCCTTTTTCTTCTCCCGGTGTCGTACTCGCCATTCTTCCTCATTTCCCGCCTTGTCGTCTCGCTTTTCCCCCTCAAAATGGGGCTAAGTCGGAAGACTCTCGCCGACTTTTGCCACGGCCCGTTCTCTCACCCTTGTCTTGCAGCGCCCTCAATCGCGTTTGCTGCTCGCCGTGTTTCTTGGCAGCCGTACCTCTCAAAGTGGTGTTACTACTCCTCGCTTCCTTACACTCTCGTCATTTGTAGGGTTCTTTTATTCCTTTTACTCAATCGCTCACACCATTCAGCATCGCCCCGTTCCTCCCATCTCGCACCACAAAACACATTGCCGATTCCACCAGCTCGTTCCGAGACGGAGTCGCGCGGCAAACACGCGGTTGATGCAGGCCTACTCTGTCGCTTTGGACGTCCGCCTCTTTCTTCGGGAAAATCGAAGGGCTTCCTCATTCGCAATTTCTGCGCTGTTTAGTTTCTCTTTTTCAGCTCGGCACTAGCTTGAGTGCTTGGAGGAGCCGGGGTGGCACTTTCTTTTGAAGTGCGGCAGCACGAGCAATAAAAGTTTTCTTGCATAACACTACTTCTTTTTGAGATTTTTGGGCCAGCGTCCTTGATCTTTTTTTTTTTATTTCCAGTGCCGACTTGTTGGCTCGGGTATGTTTCGCCTGAAACGCGGCTGGCAAGCAATAAACAGAAAAAAAGACGTCTGCGCTCCGTCTATTGGCAATCAACTCGACACTCCACTTTCCCGTCCAATAATATATGTTCATAAGAATTATGCTGCAAGTTCGTGTTCATTCATTCCCGTATTCCTGACTACTAACTTACATTCGCCGTCATGCGTACCTGTACCACATGAATAGCGTTCGTTTCTTCACTTGTGGCCGATTATGCTATATAATGTTCTGCGTAAGTGGGCGTTAAATAATTAACGCCAAATGGTCGAAATTTCAGGAGCCATTCACCGGTGTTCCTCATGGTCATATCGGAGTTTTGAGACGTAAAACAGCAGATATAATCAAAACTTATTTCTGTTTTCAGATCTATAAAAGATCACTGATGACTGGATACATGTGAGCGCAGGGTTTGTTTCAACTGACGCCGCGGTAAGGTGTTTTGTATAGACAACATATCATATTACAAAGAAAGAGTAGGTTTCATGCTTTGAAAACAAAACAACGCTGCAACAATCGTACCTTAAAATGCCTGGAAGTCCTACGAACCTGCACACGAAATTCCCGTATTCGAAAAAAGATTGCGAAAGTCGGCAGAATCGTCGTGAGCTTGAAAAGCGCGAAGAAGTAGTGACTCTCCACACTGCTTGCTGGTATTTCTGGGCAATAACTTTTGTCAAGCTGCTTCATAGCAGCTTTTTGTTCTTGTCCTAGTGTTCGTTATCTCGCTGTAACGAGTGCTAAAATAAACTGAAACTGATTGAACAAAATGCGTTTATTTGACAGGCACCCGGACGCCGCCTGCCCTAGCAGTGCAATGCGATCCGCGCACCGGGAGGGCGCGCTGGGCTGTAACGTCGTTTACATTACGCGGCGCGTGCGTGTTACAGTTGATTGATTGATTGATATGTGGGGTTTAACGTCCCAAAACCACTATATGATTATGAGAGACGCCGTAGTGGAGGGCTCCGGAAATTTAGACCACCTGGGATTCTTTAACGTGCACCCAAATCTGAGCACACGGGCCTACAACATTTCCGCCTCCATCGGAAATGCAGCCGCCGCAGCCGGGATTCGAACCCGCGCCCTGCGGGTCAGCAGCCGAGTACCTTAGCCACTAGACCACCGCGGCGGGGCTGCGTGTTACAGTAGGTGAAGTGCCATGCCACAAGTATCATCTATGGTGACGTAGATCTGATGTGTTCAATTAGAGTGGGCATGGAAGCATCGGCAGAAGCATGTACTCATTCATGCTTCCCTACGTTTTGCAGTTTCTCGTCGAGTGCCTGAGTACAGCCAACGCCGGAGCATTGCTACCGCTCAGCGTACATTCCAGCGTGACTTTCCCTTCGACTGCTAACAGCACCTACCTGGATACAACCCAGGGTCCGGTGCTCTGCACTTTATCTCATCAGAGCTGGTTCTTCGAGGGGAGGGATCTCGCACGTGCCGCAGCAAAATCGTCATCGGCCACGACGACAGCGACACCACTGGCCCCTTTAAAACCGTGTTGCACGCATGCCACCGGCAGTGGGCATGGAAGCATCGGCAGAAGCATGTACTCATTCATGCTTCCCTACGTTTTGCAGGTCAGTTATTTTAACAGACTACCGTGTAGGAGTTTTCGATCTGACAACCCTTTTATTATGGTGCTTCCATGCCCAGAAGCCCTGTTACAGCCTTTTTGTGACCTTTTGTTGTTAATATGTGGTGATGTCGAGCAGAACCCGGGACCCAAGGATGATCAAATTACTGAAATACATAAAATGGTGAAAGATATGCAAGAACGTTCGATTCGCATTGAAACCACGCAAGCGGTAATGTCAGGTGACATCCAGGAGCTTAAGCAACATCAGCTTTCGCTTACTAAAGACATTTCCAACATATTGACGCGCCTGGAAACGGTTGAAAAGCGGACATCCATTATAGACAACATTCAGCGCGAACTGACGGCAACGAGTCAACTTACAAGGCAAGTGCAGGGCGACATGCTTGGTCTACGTGCGCGTCTCGATGAGGCTGAGGATCGCTCTCGGAGGGATAATCTAGTATTCTTTGGTATCGCAGACAATGCCTCTGAAACTACGCAGCAGACTGAGGAAACTATCTTGAGCTTATTTCGCCAGTCCCTTGATCTAACTTTATCTGGTGATAACGTTGCACGCGCACATAGAATCGGCCGCTTTTCCACTAATAAAGTTCGTCCGATTATAGTAAAATTTTCCACCTACAAAACGAAAGAAATGGTTCTTTCAAAACGTCACATGCTCAAAGGAAGCAAAGTGGTTATGCGGGAGGATTTTTCTGCTAACACTCGCCGTACTAGAGCAATGCTGACCAACTTCGCCAAAGAGCTTCATTGCCCTTTCAGTGTGCGCTATAACAAACTTTTTGCAAATGAGAAATGTTATGGCTACGACTACGTTACTGATACAGTGCATGAAATCGGGCCATCCAGACGCGTAACTAATAACGCTAGTGTCGCCAACTCCTCTTCTCGGCAACTTCGTTCTGGTCGACAATTTAATGCTTCCTCGGGAAGCTAGGATGAAGCAAGGGGTGGTGGCACTTGCGTTGACCACAGAAAATTGATCGTGCTGTCTACTAATGTTCGCAGCCTCCTGTCCAAGAAAGATGAAATGAGTGCAGCAGTTAATGATTCAAACGCCGATATTATTGCGGTAACTGAAACGTGGCTTTGCGACAAAATACGAAACGAAGAGCTGCTGTGCTGTGATAAAAAATACAAAATATATCGCTGCGACAGACCTAATAGATGTGGCGGTGGTGTTCTTCTTGCGGTGAATGAGAGCATTGAAAACTACGCTGTTGCAATAGACTCGGTTTTGGAGGCAACATGGTGTTGCCTCAACGTGGCTTTTAGAAAAGTTGTCATTGGCGTATGTTACCGCCCACCTTCAGGAAGTGCAAACTTTTGCAATGACCTACATGATTGTCTGAGCCATGTGAAGGTTTTGTTTCCTCGCGCAGCTGTGATTCTACTAGGCGATTTCAATTTCCCTAACATTGTGTGGTCAAATTCTTATTCATATTCCTTGCCTAACTCAGCGGAAGCGGAGCATTTTATTCGCATCTGTTCAGATTTTGGTTTGACGCAGCTTGTTAATTTTCCTACGCGCGTTACCGATACTACGTCATCCATTCTTGATCTTATATTGACATCAGAACCAGATATTGTATCTTCAGTGTCCAATGTACCTGGTATCAGTGATCACGATATTATTCAAGCAAATATATTGCTGCCATTCTCACGCATGCGTAAGCAGCTTAAAACTATACGGGATTACAGAAAGGCTGACTTTGACTCAATTAACAAGGATTTGGGCACATTCCTAGATGAGTTCTTACCCAACTACCCTGAAAGATCGGTGCAGAGCAACTGGGACTTATTTAAAGCTAAAGTTTCAGAGCTAACCGTTAAACATATCCCTATAAAACAAGTTCTTTCCAATACACGTGCTCCATGGTACAACAGATACATAAACCGCCTTTCAAACCGTAAGAAAAGGTTTTATCGTGCTGCTGTCAAATCCCCGTCTGATAAACGTTGGTCTACTTACAAATCTGCTGCCACAACCTATTTATCTGAAGTGAAACGAGCTAAGTATTCCTTTTTTAGTCACACTCTACCGGTTATGCTGAAAAATAACCCTAGACAGTTTTGGAATTTCATGCGTGGCAGCGAGCGCCGCGCTATAGCCTTGCTGACAGCTGAAGGGCATCCCGTGCCCGACGTAGAATGCGCATCTGTACTAAATGACACATTCATAAAAGCTTTCTCTCACCAGGCGACCATCAACAACCAAATCTCCTTGCCGTCACCCCATTACCTACCTATGGACGCTATCTTCGTTACCTCGGAAGGTATTCGTGCGGTCATTAAGAAACTTAAAAACTCATCATCATGTGGAGTTGATGGTATCAATGCTAAATTCCTGAAGAACACTGTTGAATACTCCTCTATTATCCTGTCATGCATTTTTTCACAGTCCCTGCAGCATTCTAGCCTTCCGGAAGACTGGCTGGTCGGTAAGATAGTGCCAGTTCACAAATCAGGGCTAACACACAATCCATCAAACTTCCGTCCAATTTCACTGACATCTGTCCCGTGCAAAATACTTGAGCATATCATTTTCACCCACCTTGTTAACTTTCTCGAGTCTAACCAGTTTTTCACACCCTCGCAACACGGTTTCCGCAAGAATTTTTCTTGCGAAACGCAGCTCTTAGTCTTTACAAACGACCTGCATGTCCTACTCGATTCTGGATTCACCATTGACTGTATTTTTTTAGATTATTCTAAGGCATTCGATAAGGTCAGTCATCAGTTACTACTTCTTAAGATGAAACACTTAAACCTAGACCCTAACGTGTTTAACTGGATTCGAGCCTTTCTTTCCAACCGAACACAGTTTGTTTCTGCTAACAATATTGATTCCCCCGTCCAGCCGGTGCTCTCGGGTGTTCCCCAAGGCTCTGTGTTGGGACCCTTACTGTTCTTAATTTTCATGAACGACCTGCCAACTAATGTCTCATCAAAGGTATGCCTATTCGCAGATGACTGTGTAATTTATCGGAAAATAACTAACCAAAATGATGTTACCTCGCTCCAGACGGATTTAAATAACATATTTACCTGGTGTCAATTATGTAACATGGAACTAAACATTTCAAAATGCAAAGCAATGCGTGTGTGCCGCACCTCACTTGCGTATCCAGATTATCATCTCAATGATACCCACCTCGAGTCTTTTTCATTTTACAAATACCTAGGTGTTCATATTTCCAGTAACCTGTCATGGAACCACCATGTGGAGCACATCATCGCCAAGGCTAACCGTTCTCTCGGGTATTTTCGCAGGAACTTCTACATGGCGCCCTCATCCCTTAAGAAACTTCTTTACACTACTTATATTCGTCCATCACTTGAATACGCATCATCCGTCTGGGATCCTGGTGGCACTACACTTACACATGAATTAGAAGCAGTCCAGAATCGTTCAGTTCGCTTCATTTCAGCCAATTATAACCGCACGGCCAGTGTTACCTTAATGAAGTCCCAGCTCAACCTTCCTGAACTCGCCATTCGGCGTAAAATAGCCCGACTCAGTCTCCTTCATAAACTTTATCATAGCAAAAATCTTCGTGAACAGTTTATTAAACCCCCCTCATTCATATCACCCAGATTGGACCATCTGCAAAAAGTTCATGTTCCCCGCTGCAGAACCGTAACCTATTCGCATGCCTTCATTCCAAGAACCACATCCGAATGGAATCTACTACCACAATCAGCTACGGCTATTACCGATACATCACGTTTTAGGGCCTTTTTGCAAAACATGTTTTGCGATGTTTGATTTTGCTTCGTGTTATATATGTCGTGCTTTTTTTTTTTATCAAAATCGTTGTCATGTATTCCCGCTACTACATTTAATTCTTTGTTACTGTGTGTTTTTGCCAATCGCTTTGTATTTTCCCTTCTTTTCCTTTACGTTTTGCCGTTTGCTGTATTATTTTGTATTGCCACTCCCCTCTGTAATGCCTTCGGGCCCTGAGGGTACCATAAATAAATACCGTCCTGTGAAATGTCAATGTCGCACTCGCCGTTGATTCACGAATGACAGCACAGGAGTGAGAGCCCTGTACGAGCCCAGGGTGACTTGAGTACGGTGTTTGCGAGAGTATGCTAGCTTGCAGTGGTCAGACTTCCCTGTGGCTGTATGAAATATAATACGTGCTGAAAATACTTTCAAAGTGTTCTGTAACATTTTGTAACACACAGCATGGTGTTTTAGGAATGTCGCTTTATGGGGAAATATTTTACTTCGGAGTACACAGTTCAGCTGTAGAGTGCATCGCCCCAGCGACATCGCGTCAACATCTCAACATATTGCTGGCGCGTGATAAATAACGCGTACAGCACATGGTTTAATTTCCTGCAACGTTCAAATCACACACACACACACACACACACACACACACACACACACACACACACACACGTGCGCGCGCAAAAAAAACGCTTGTAAAAGAACAAGTACTGAAAGCGCACCAAGGTAACTCTCGCTGAAATATTCAGCTTAAAAAAATGCTTTGGAATCAACCAAGGATTGAAAACAGAGTTTCATACAACAATACCAAGACTGGAATCTGGTGCTAGTGTCTACGCGGGCTCCCACAGTGGCGCTTATACCCCCATGGGAATTGTGAGAAGTACATGCTTCAGATGTGTTTCGAGTGGATCGCATTCTTGAGATTTGTGGCGCTTGTTTGCCGAGCGTAAAACAAAGTGATGCGAAGCTATGTTCACCTAAAACTTACGTCATCCCTTTGTACGTAAATTTTATTGCAAAAAGTTTTTGTGACTAGATGGTAGAAGTGAAACATGGGCCAATTCAACCACCAGGGTATGCACTGCTCTGCCATAGCGTTCGAAATTTGGCATCATGATATAACGAATTATTTTTACAACATGCATTATTTATTTGGAAGTAACAGTATTGTGTTAAGTGAGAAACAACTTACGTTTTGTCTGCTGAGATGCCAGGTGCGTCTGCCCAAGAAATCTGCCCTCAACGAACCTCTTATTTTCTTGTCAAGTCGAGTCGAGCAGCGTGACGGTGAGTGTACTTAGCTTTTACAGTCGATATAAACCAGCTTCGGCAAGAACTGATTATGAAAACATCATGAACTCGGTGCAATATCTTGCACTGGCATAGGACGCTACACTTATATGCGTAGTGGTGGGTCAATGACGCTTCGCTTAAACTGTCAAATACAACTTGTGAAGTTCCAACGTCTTTGCAACTCAAGAGACCTATCAGACTTCAGCCGCTTTGAACGAAAATGCGCTGCCTCGGTACTTTGCACCGCACCCCACTACCCGCGCTACGGAAGAGCGTAACTGAAACTGTAGAAAAGGATCCGTAGATAGTTCCATAGCTGAGACAATCCAGTCCGAACCCTGTACTTTCCCTAATGGCCAAACCACATAAGTGCGAAAATGCACGCGACAGCGACGAGCGACGCTATGCGCGACGAAACAGGGCGTTCGCGCGACGTGCCGCGTGCTCGTTTTCGCGCAATCGCTTGGTTATCCAGATTTGGAAACCGTCGCTCATCGCCCGGAAGTGCTGGGCTCAGGCAGCCAATAGAAAAAAACCGGAAAAGGATATACATCAGTGACGTACTGCCGGTTGTTTTCACGTGCTTTTCAGCGCTCTGTCACAACTCGCCAAGGATCCACTGCACGTGAACCTGCCCAAGTCACGTGGGCGCAACAAAAATTAACGCAATGTTTATTACGCATGTGCATATAAAAAAGTGCTGCAAGGCAATAATAAACACTTTCCGTTCCATTACGCAACAATATATCTTATTTTTAAATTGGAAACCGCTCGCTACACGGTTTTCTTGGTGTGAGTTGACGGCCTCATGCCAGCAACAATGGAATTCGCTCGCCGAAGCCGTCGCGTGAATGAGGTTTGCCTGCGCTAGCGACTGATCGCGCGAAGCCGATCTACGTCGCGTCGCTTGTCGCTGTCGCGTGCATTTTCGCGCTTATGTGGTTTGGGCTTAACTCTCATGGGGGTACACGAACAGTGTCAGATTCCGCTCTAGGTATTGTTGTAGGAAACTATGATTGAGAAGTAAAAGCTACCGTCTACGTCAGTAAAATACTAGACTTCACTAACAACCGACAGTGATAAAGCGTGCTCGTTCAATCCAGGCATGTCAGGAGCACCGTGAAGCTGTCTCACGTCGACGGAAGTAAGAGATGGTACCGTCACTTCTCCGGTTTTCCTTATTAGTCAATCAGCGCGTACCAAAGGTGACAGTTTTGTGACTGTGGCCTTTTGCTATTGTTTCAGCATACGGCCTCAGGCCAATCACTGCAGTACACGTCATTGGCTAGTCGCAGGAACGAGCTGTGGACACCTCATATCAGATCGTCTGAAGGTGGTTCCCCCTTTGCTACCAGGCCAGGAACACCTAGGTCAAGTACAGCGCCAGGCTGCTCGATACCTGCTTAGTATAGATAGCTTGCACTCGGAATCATGGTCACAACTTCATTACGTACTGATTCATATATACTCTCTGGTAAGCGGGTATGTAGCACTGGTGATTGAAACTTAGTATCTACCCAGGAACGACGAGAACACACATAGGCAGTTTTAACGCGCGAACATTAAGAAATACCCGACATCGGAAGCGTCGACCTAACGAATGCAAAGACTAAATGTGCGTGTGAATGCCAGACTCGGCATTCACACGCACTTTCTTTAACACCATATTTTGCTCGTACTAACTTGTTCAAATTTTCCTTCTTTCCTCGTACCATTGAAGAGTGGAACGATTTGCCTGCAAGCAGTTTACACTCTCCCGATCTTATTTACACTGAAATTTGAAGTTGTTTTTTTAACTATTCCAACTATTTCCTCTTTTCTCTCCCCACTCTTTCCTTTTGTTGCTTTTGTATAAATAAGTCACGCTTTCCACTCTCTTTATTGTTGATGTTGTTTTGAAATATGTATGACAACTGTATTATCTTGCCCCTCCTGCTTTGGCCTCTGGCCAGCAGTATTTGTAAATAAAAAAAAATGTCAGGGTCCCAGCAGGAATCGAACCCAAGCATTCTGCGTGGAAATGAAGCATTATACCACAGAGCTACGCCAGGTCTGGGAACTACTTCTCAAAGAGACACTAACCTTCGTGAAACGTCAATCATAGTTGCAGTGCTGCCTACCCAATTTTTCAAGCATTACATATCTACTCCTTTGATACAGCCGTCAAGTCGGGTTAACATCAATTGTGGTTAGTTGCCATGCACTGAAGTTAATTTATGTAGCAGTGCCGAGGGCCAGCATCCTCGCGAGCATCACTGCTTCATATAAGCTTCTGGTGTTGCTAATACGCACGTTCCAGTTGGCATTGTTGCGCAAGTGCAATCACCTTGTTATATAAACATTTGTAACTATTCAACATATGTCTCTGTGTGGATGATTTTTACATATATTTAGCATCATTTCATGACGTGTTGCGCAATAAAAAAATTACAACACAGTCACCTTCCCTCCGCATGCTTCGCATAACTTCTCAGGTACGTGGGATCTGCCGAAATTTTTTCGTTGTCTTCCCGCCACAGGTACAAGTTAACCGAAAATACCACACGACTGCGTCATAGCAATGCGCTATCTACCATTGACCATGGTGAAAGACCGGAAACATGTTCTTGTTCAGTGGTATAGTAACTATCTACTTCTGCGTGTCACATCATTAGTTCCTTCTTTTCATGCAAAACATATGTAATATAAGCTTTACACTTTCACTTTGACGGCAGAACCATAGCTACGATGGCTTACTTCAAATGGCTTGTCGTTTGGTGTACATGTTTCATTGTGAGGATTTCGAGTGATAACAGTTATGCTGATAGACTGCGCTCGAAGCACAGGGCCCCACCGCGGTAGTCTAGTGGCTAAGGTACTCGGCTGCTGACCCGCAGGTCGTGGGATCGAATCCCGGTTGCGGCGGCTGCATTTCCGATGGAGGCGGAAATGTTGTGGGCCCGTGTGCTCAAATTTGGGTGCACGTTAAAGAACCCCAGGTGGTCGAAATTTCCGGAGCCCTCCACTTCGGCTTCTTTCATAATCACTTAATGGCTTTGAGAAGTTATAACCCCACATACCAATCAATCAATCGAAACAGAGCCATGTAGATGGGGCTGCCGAATAGCGTACCGCGTTAAGAAGTGGATGGTAGAAAATATTCGTGGTCATGGGGCGGATAGACAGGCCACTCACTGATCAAGAGATGTAGGCGTCTTGGGCGCAGCGCTGCGTGCGATCACCGCTTATGTCTTGGCAGTATCGCGAAATGCTCATGGCCAAGCGCTCGCGCGGTCCATAAACTTTTGTAGTTGACCGTATAGAGAGTAGATTAAAACTGCTGTTCCTTCCTCGTCTCGTTGCAGTCACACAATACACATAACAATTAGAACTATATCACAACAACCTGTTTCGTAACGTCTGTACAGTAGCCTAATCACAAATTGAAAGAACACAATTCAGGGCAATGTAACGCACATACTTTTGTTTTCACCGTCTCCAATAAGCACCAGAAAACTGGCCATATACCCTTCGCAAGGTGACCATGCATGACGGGGCTAGTGGCCACAACAGTACGCTATGTTAAGCTATAGTCGGTATGCCATAACTTGAAAGAACTGGAGCAAGGTGAGAACCGAGAAGAACCAAGAGAATACAAAAAACGCTTTTTTTTTTTCAATGTAATGCCACCTGGGGCACATGCGCATAAATATGAAGAGCCATGTAAAGGCTCTTTGGGGGCATGCGCAGACACAAAGAAGTGCGAAGAACTGGTTCTTCTCGCTTTTAACTTTGCGCCACGTCTATCCAGTATTTATTTAAAGCCTTCAGGACAAAGATATTGCCCAGAACTTTTGTCTCCTTACTTTGATGTGATCGTAATTCACCCATAAAAGCTGGAACCACCACAAGGCGCCGGCCACGCCACTGCAGTTTTTAAATTTCTTAATAGTTTCAGACCATTCGGGTAACACTAGAGCTAACGCTAGACCGACAGATAGCGCTAGAAGTTTCGACGATTCGTGTCGAGAAGACGGTGCGTTGCGCCCACGATCGCATGAGCGACGTCTTTTCCTGTCCCTTTCGCTGCCTTGCGAGTGTTTTACTTTCTTTACCGTACACAAATTTACCAATTGCCCCAATAAAACATTTCATGGTTACCGGCTGCACTTTGGTATCTTCGCAGTCACAACCCCGTAACAATACATGAAGCACACCACGTGCTGTCTGTCACGAAACCCTTACGGAAAGCGAAATCACGCGCCGAAAAAAAAAAGCTAGCGAGAAAAAAAAAGTTCTGGACTTGATATCACTCGCAACAAAATGTTCACCTCCAACTCTTGTTCCCCAAACTTTGGAAGAGTTTCGCTCACAGGCTTTGTTGGGAAAACGGCTGGGGTACTGAAGGGTGCGGCGAGACGCCATAGATATCACACCCACCTCGAAGTTCTGCCTGCACCGGCGCTTCTGTGGCGACGACAGCAGCAAGGGGCGAAAAGGCGGCCGATCCAATATGAGACAGACGATGCCGTGGCAAACCGCTGGTCGAGCAATAAACGAAGCCTGCTTGCCGGAACGCGGGCTGCTGGGATGACGAGTGCGTTGAGCTGGCTCGGCGTTCCTCTTGATCCCGACCACCATCACTGCTGTGGTCGCTGCAAGAACGGCAAAAAAAGCCTGTGTCGTCCACGAGACAACTGCGATTGCCGTTATTGCAAAGCGGAGCAACAAATCTAACCGCACACTCGAAGATACCATGTTCCCATATCGGCGGCTGCACTGCCGCAAGCAACGGCGCCAAACAAGACGCGCGGTGATACAAAGGCCTTTCCCGTGGTTGCCAAAAAAAAAATTGCGAGTGTGTCGCTGCTGCGCCAAATTGCTGACCTAAGTGGGAAAAAATGCGCCTCACTACACGGGACCTTTATGAAAGGAAACCTTTAAACCTATTTCGCGTATATGTTGTCCTTGTTTTTTGTTCGTTTGCGTTTTTCTTTTTCAGCTTTCGCTTAAATTTTGAACCCGACAAGATTTCATGTCTCAGAATTCCGGTGCACAGCAGAGAGCCAGAGCTATAAGTAGTAAAACACAGCTTAATGGTCATTTATTCATTTATTTTATTACCTCAAAGGTCCCAGTTGGGATATTATACGAAGGAGTGAGTGATGGAAAGGCTATTAATATAAGGGTAGTAATGATGTGATGGTTTCAATGAGCCGCGTGAATGCTTAGGGGTCGGGGATTGTGACGACTTCGGCGGGCAGGTCATTCCAGTCTCGGGCTGTGCATAAGAAAAAACGGTTGGTGAAAGATGACAGTATGGACTTGCATTGGATAAACGGCGTTACAGTGACTGTGACGAAAAACGTGATGGGCCCTTTTGATGTATGGGTTATCTAAAAGCAGAGAATGGAAGAATTTATGATAAAGGTTAAGACGTGCAATTTTGCGGCGTTTAGCCAGGTCTGATAAGCTAATCTTTGCTTTTAGTGCCGAGTTGCTTGAGGTTTATGAATAGTTAGGTAGTATGAATCGGGTCGCACGGTTCTGGACAGGCTCGAGGTTTCTGGACAGACTCGACTCGTGTGACTACACTTGCAGCTTTTTTTTTTCTTCCGTTGAGCAATCATAGGTGTACGAGGGTTGTATTTTATAGATAGTTAATCGAGACCTTACTGTACGTATATATAACTGCATTTCAGTGCATACAGTGCAAAAAAAAAAAAACTGCCGCGGTGGTCTAGTGGCTGAGGTACTCGGCTGCTGACCTGCAGGTCGCGGTATCAGGTTCTGGCTGCGGCAGCTGCATTTTCGATGGAGGCGGAAATGCTGTAGGCCCGTGTACTCAGATTTGTGCGCATGTTGAAAACCCCACGTGGTCGAAATTTTCGGAGGCCTCGTCTACGGCGTCTCTCATAATCATATGGTGGTTTTGGGACGTTAAACCCCACATACCAATCAATCAACATGGCAAAAAAGCTATTGCTGTTACACTATGATAGAATGGTTGACAAGTGGAGCTGGTATGGGCGATCCAGATGTTCACCACTTAGTTTATCATGAACTAATTCTATTTCATCAACTTGCATGACCAGCAAATCTAGGCAGCACACGACTTAGGGGTGGCACTGTAATTTGACAAAAGGTACAGAAATGATATTTTCTGGGGTTTTCCCTCCCCAAACCACGATATGATTATGAAAGACGTCGTGGTGGAGTGCTCTGGGAATTCCGACCATATGGTGTTCTTTAACCTACAATGGCATTGCACAGCACCTTGGCTTCTACCATTTCGCCTCCATCGCAACGTGACCGCCGTAGTCGGCATTGAACCCGCGACCTTGGTGTCAGCAGCCAAGCACGTTAACCACATGCTTCACCGCGGTGAACGAAAGGTACAGAAAAGCAGTTAATCTTTGTGAAAAGTACGAACAGTCCCCCTTGAATCCCTCTGGGCTCCTTTAGTATTTCCCATTACAGCAGCAAGCGTATTTCTTGCCGCGACATGCACTTGGCGTTTTGTGCGCCATGCTGAGGAGTGAATTGAGGAGCAAGCACCTTGATGCCTGTGTCTTCGGGCGACCAGTTGTGAGTCGTAAGGCTTGCAGAGTTTCTGTGGTACACAGGCACACTAGGGACAACCTGCCCGCATAAAATTGTTTCACCTCGGCTTTTGGAGCTTCGGTGTCGAACTCGGATGAGACATACCAATGGCCTACGTTTTCTAAGTGCCCATTTGAGTCACAACTTGTTGCGCTCAGTGCGTGGTTAGCCATTTTTTAATCAAAACCTACTCTATAAACAAAGTGGCGTAAATTGATTCGAAAAGAGTACAGGTGCATGCGGATTAATTAAAAAAGCACCAAGCTAACTGCATACATGAGACTGCACTAAACATATTAAAAAAATGTCGTGCTATCGTATCAGGTAACGTGTCGTGGTATCAAGCTCTTTCGCACGGGTTTTATTGCTGGCCACGGTGGCCACACTTCACTGTCGGTAAAATCCAAAATCAACCGCGTACTTATATTTCCGTGTGCGTTCAAGGAATGCGGAACAATCACTTTGCGAGCGGTGTCTGTTGCATAACAAGAGTTTAACTGCTAAAAGTTTCGAAGCATACGATCAGGATGGTACTGATCGAGAGCAACATTGAATTTTCTTGACTATCGTTCTATGTGTCCTCTTCACCTAAGTTGTATCTGATGCTTTTAATGCGTGTGTTCTTTTCCTATGCTTCCCTGTGTATATTGTTATTTTTGTATATATCTTGCAATAGCCATGAGAAATCGCAACTTATATCTATTGGTATTTAAAACATTAAGATGGTTATGTATATTTCTGTTTACTATAAATAAGACTTTATTACTGTTGTCTGTGTTACAGTATTTGCACATGCACCTTATGTATTTTTGTATATTTTTGTATTTTTTCTGTATCCTTCAAAATTCTTAAGTCAGCCTGTCTGCCTCACTGTATTGGGAGCAAATTTGGCCCTTTGTCGGGCTTTCAGCCTTTTGCCTTCGCTCCATTTTCTGTACTGGTACAGAAGGAACAAATAAAGAAACAAACAAACAAAATGACAAATACAACAATGTAATTTTCAAAAAAAAAAGAGAAAGATCTTTTTTTTTTAGTGATTTTCGATTCTGCTTAGCGCCCTATAGCGGTCACCAGCTGCAATACGTCATGACACCCCACGCGATCCCAGCAGCTGCGGTGACAGCAATGCCCATTTATTGGTGTCGGCCGCTTGCAATCCGTCTTTCCCCAATGCCTTGCGCATGCGCCCGCAATGTCGCAAAACGCCTCCTGGACTCGGAGGCCTTCATTCTAACAATGCTAGTTCTCCCGGCCCCTACCAAACCTTATCAAAACGCCAAAAGGTAGCATAGGAAAATTTAAAAAAAAAAAGGCGGACTGTGGCACATCTCAGGCGTCGGCGAAACTAGCCGCGTTGTAGGATGCATGCCTTCGCGTGGTGCTTCCTCGGCTTTAAAAAAGTTCGTCGCCGTGTAACTAAATGCGTAGCTGCTGGTGCGCTCAAGGCTGTCATAACAGCATCGTCGTTCACGACAGACCGTAGCATACGTTTCTTATACATGGGTTGAACGGACATCACATCTGGGAACGAGAGAACCATACGCCGCCATGTTTAGGAACAGCTGGAATTGTAGCCGGCTGCTTTGCAGCGGCGAGATGCATTCTTTGGACACGCTACCGTCTTCACTTTAGCTATTTCCGCTATTTCCGAATGCAGTACAAGAAGCAGAACTTCTACTTTGAAAGGTAAACACTGGCACGCTTTGTAATAGTCAGATTTACTATAATCGCTTGCCCACGATTATAATGAGCGCACGCGAACAAGAATGTCCGAGAAGCACTAAATTCCTCGGCTGGCAAAACACAGTCGTGTCTGTAATTTTTCCTTCAATAAAGGTAAAACTATTTTTGAAGATAAGGCTACAGGCTTAACAGGTGCAATTACTGCTGTGGTTACGTCGCTTCTCAAAAATGCTCCCTAGATATTCGCAGTGACGTGCAAACCAGCTTTTCCCCTTTAATAAACGCGTCTCAAGCGGCTCAGTTTGGCCTAATGATGCGACATATGCGAAGGCGTTCTATTTTTAGGGAAAACCTGTAAAATTCATGTAAACGCGAACTAAGACTGCGCATAGAGCCTACTGCTGGGCCATGGCCGTTATGATCGGACTACTACCGCATTATCTGCGCATTTTCACCGCTGTAAAAGCAACGAAAGAGCAAACTGGATGCGCCGTATAGTGGGTACGTCGTTCACGAAGCCTGTAACAGCATGCAAAAGAGGCAAACACTTGCTCTAGCGTGATGCAACACTGGTTTGACCCCTTCAATACAAAATCCATCTGGGCACACGGAGTTTTACTTCGACCACGCTTCTCCTAGGCGAAAAACCAAAACAAGCTTCGACTGTAATCGACAACAGCTTCACTAACTTTGCTTAGATCGATGACATGCTGTGGTAGAAGCTGCTTTGCTACCAGGCCACTCTCAACCACTGCTGAAGTAGTGGTAGCTGACGTCGACTAGTAACCCTCACTTGTTGCCGCGTGACGAGACTTGTGGAAAGAACAAAATAATTGACAGTTTCACCATGCGTCACGGCAGGCAGCAGCAGATTGACGTTTGATGAAGCATACTTGCCAATGCGCATATCGTATGGGCTGATGGCAGTAATGCACCCGAGTCAGCACCACAAGCTCTTCAAAGTACGGTGGTCAAAGCACGGGCACGTTTTCTTTCGCCATATGGCAAAAAATAAATCGAGCGACGCCGACAAGCTCCGACGCGGTGCATGGTAAGCAGTATGCAAAGCCCGACTCGATGTTGGTAAATATGGCGGTTGCTTGTTTTAAAAGCTAGAAATGACGTTATGTGCAACCCATGTGTATGACAAGCTGCGTAGACTTTGAATACGTGCTGCTTAGACATAGTTTCAAAGCTGCACACATTTAAAAATTGACTTTACTTGCTAGCTTAGAACACTTCATCGCTTCACTTACCCCCGTATCCTAGAACGTCCCTTCACTCAACGCTTCACCTTCACTTGAAAAAGCTTATGGGAGCGCCATCTCTAGGCACGGCAAGTCACTGAATATCAGCAATAATTTGCTGCGATTCTTGAGTAGCCCAGCGTCATCTTCAGCTGAGTGGTGGCGCAGTGTTCAACTCTGTCAAGTGAAGGCTGAAAGTCGAGTCGAGGAGCGTTTGTGAATGCGGGGATCAGCTGCGTATGAAGCTTCGCTCAGCTGCATCTTCACTTGGTGGCGCCACGTAACCGTAATGCGCGCAAGCGAGGCTCGCTTTTAAATATTCTAGGCTCTCCACCACGACAATGTCGAGCCAATCTCGATTATTTCAGCCTGTAAATGGTTTGTGGTTGCGTGGATGTGACAGTAGCTGTCACATGCACAAATCTGTGAAATGGTCGAGAAATTCCACGCATGCGGTGTCCCGTCGCGCAAAAAAAAAACTAACTGCGCAGTGGTCAAACACCAACCACAAAAGCAAACAAAAAACGACGAACTGCGATACCTCGATTCAACTGCCTCTATATATGCCTCGGCAAAGCTACAGAAGCCACGTATTTTACATTCTTCGTTACATTAATTTATGTACACGTTTGACCATGTTGCTTGTGCGGACTGCCTGGCCGGCGCGAACTGTGTCGTTGTCGCTTGGCACAGGATACTCATGAACGTTAGCACTTATATTATCACGAGGTTGTGACTTGAACGAAGGGAGCAGACTGCAGGTCAGATAATAAACTGTTTATTCGGGCCTTACTTGTGACCACGTGAAAGAAAAGTCAGATTACGGAAAGACACCGCCACTGATAGCGGCAAGCAGAGCGTCGGCCGTCGATCAACTGACAAGCGGCGAAGCGCGTTGGCATTTGTACACTTGTCATAAAATGTTCTAGCATTATCGCTAGCGGTTTATTGATATGTCGAGTTTCACGTCTCGAAACCACCACATGATTATGAGAGATGCCGTAGTGGAGGGCTCCAGAAATTTTGACCACCTGGGTTTTTTTTTTTAACTGCACCCAAATCTGAGCACACGGGCCTACCACATTTCCACCTCCATCGTAAATGCAGCAGCCGCAGCCGGGATTTGATCCCACGACCTGCGGGTCCGCAGCCGAGTACCTTAGCCACAAGACCACCGCGGCGGGGCGGTGACGTAGGTTGGCTAGCGGTTACGTAGGCTCCAGAATAATCTGTAATGTTCGCGGAGTGGTCGGGATCTTAACGAAATGATTTACTACTGTCCTGAAGCTTCTCGAACAGTGCAGGCGCGGTTTGCGCTGAGAATTACGTAGTGTAACTGCAGGGGCAATAACAAAACTTGAGGAAGGGAACGTGACTATATCTTGGCAAGTGGAAACGGTCTACATCATTTGAGGCAAATTAATCGCTGGCAGAGGGACCACGTCAAGAATGCATACTGTGCAATTGTGCGACGCCACGCGCTTCAAAAGACCGCAGCCGGCTGTTCAACGAGACTGCCGTGACGCCGCGCCTTCCAAATCACGTCGGACGAGTGGTTTGGCGCATGCGCAAAAAAAAAAACGTCGGAAATAAGACTACCCACCTAAAATTTCGCTAAGTGACAACTTCATCCGACGTAATCAGACTGAAAATTCATTTTAAACATTTCCACAAAATTTTCAAATTTTCGTCCGTATTCCTTTAGAGAACTCGCGTTTTCAAATATTAATGTGGAGTTCATCATTAACTCCACTGCTGCGCGCCCTGATGCCACTACGGTGCTCTGATGTCATCTCTTGACCTGGAGGAACAGGTAGTGGTATGCCTAAGATGTCACAATGACTGACTATGGGGTTATGCTAACGCAGGTACTTGGTGATAATTGATTTGCGTGTACACAGCGCTCACATGAAAGTGTGGTAACTGAATGCTGCATCATTATCCTACGCACCGACTATGTAATAGTAATATCCTATTTTTTACGTGCGAAAACCAAGACATGGTTGTTAAGCACGTTGTAGCGGAGGCCTCTAGAAATTTGGACCGCACATTGTTTCCCAATGTGCACTGACATAGCAAAGAACACTGACCTCTGGCATTTCACATCCATTGAAATGCCACCGGCACGGCCGGTATCGAACCCGCGTCTTTCGATTCAGCAGCCGAGCAGAGTAACAACCACACCACCGCGGAGGACGGCCGATTTTTCAGGACGGCTTTAACGATCCCCCGAGATTTTCGCGCAGGTGTCTTCAATATTCAAAGCAAGTTTTTCGACCAAAGTTCGTAATTTTAGTTGGACAAAAAAAACGTCTTTCCTTTGCTTGCACTCACGCCGAAACGTAGTCATGTGAACATTCAGTACTGCATTATCATTTCAATTGTGAAAATAAAATGTTCACATGAACACCAACGGTAAAACCAACCACAAAGGAATAATGCTCTTGTTGGTGCGCTGCATGCCCACTGTACACCGGCAAATAGGTTTACAGCTCCCGTGGGAACTGTATATGCATGCGCTTCTGCAGAAGTCAAAACGTCCGTCAGGTTGAATACGCTTGATTCGACGACTTCAATGGCCACTCCTCATTTCATGCACGCCAGCGCACGGCTGTTTTAAGTGGTGCTCGAGGAAGTCGGCGACCTTTTCATTCGGTCACGTAGCAGGCTCTGCCTCCGGGAACGTCTTCGAAAGACGTTGATTGCAATTTGGCTGCGCCATTACATTGTGTTCGATTGTTCATTGTCCGCGCGCGCCATATCAAGCTCTTCGGAGCTCTCAAGCTCTTGCTGTTCTTCTGTGACCTGAGGCACTATTTCTCATTCTCAGGTTACTATGCATAAGAGAATTTCCGTTTCATCATGTTTCCTCATAAACGTAAAAGGCACAGATACACGATCTGTTCAAGCTGTGTACAATTGTCCAAGCGCCACCGATCTAAGTACAACATGTAGAAGAAATACACAAAATTGTTTGTTCTATTCTCATTATTCTTCCATCTTTACCGGCATGCGTTCTTTATTCAGTCCATACTAACGCTGCTTGCTTTGTCTTTATATGTACGTTGAAAAGACTGAACTGTTGTTCGCTGTTCAATTGTTCATCTTGATCTGTGCGCACATGCGTGCACTTTCGCATCCAACTTGTTTGCGTCGTTTGATTTCAATATTCATGCAGGTGTGCCAAACCAAGGTTTCACGCGTGCTGCGTAATAACAGTGTGGATTGCATGCAGTAAACAAGCGGAACCGAGAGTATGTTCATTTAGCCATGTATTTACGTTAACTTGAGCAAACAGCTGACTAGCGTCCGTCAAGAGCGAGAATTCTATAGATGGTTTCGCAAAGCGAAATAGAAAAGAGATAAATAAAACCAGGAAGAAACAAGGGGAGGGAAGATCGAGAATGTTTAACCTCTCCCTTTTCTCCCCGTGCATTCGAGTACATTGTTGACATGGCAGTAGGCTGTAATCGGACACACAGTGGTTCCTCGTTCTTTTTTTTATTTAGGCAACAGACACTAACTCTGTTGATTCCATTTCCTTCTTTGAGTCATGGCGTCAAACAATCCAGATAGCTCAGTCACGCTGTTTCAGGAAAGCGGGCAATTTAATTGCTCCGTTTTTCTGGCCCTCCGAGCCTCATCGCGAAGTACTCAAGCCGTTGAAAGCGAGTAAGGGGCGGGGCCTGCGAAACAAAACGCCCGACCTTGGCTACTCCCGAAGAATAATTATGGCGTGGAGCTGGTCCGGCAAAGCCGGTCATTAGGTCCGGCTTCTGTGTGCCTCCGTCTCTTTCTTTCCTCCTGTATCGCTTTCTTTCTTCCCGCTGCTCTCGCGTTGCCGTTCTCCAACCCACAGCTTGATGGATGGCTGTCTACTGGCCGAATGGTCGCAGACGTAGCGCGACGGTGGCAAGAGAAGACAAAGGCGTCCCAGAAAAAAAGGAACACCCGTACCCACGGAGACGGTAAAATAAAAAACCCACAAAACAGATGAAGAAGACAAAGAGTGTAGTGGTGGGAGACGGAGGCTTTTTTTCGCGCAGTCGGGCCAAGGAGTTCGAGCCCTCCCCATATGGGGAGACGGAAAGACGTCCTCTTCCCGCAGTCATCCCGAAACGGGAAAGTGCGCAAGAGGTGGGAGGGAAGAGGCCAGCGACGTCTCCTGAGCGCGCGGCGTGGCACGCAGCTCAGCAGTCACTGCAATCTCTTGTCTGGCGCAATTTGTCCCGGGTGCACCCGAGATTCATCTTGACGGTCTGGCAACCCTGCAATCACGTTCTTCGGCGGACCCATCTCGGCCCGGAGAACAACCCGTTATTTGGCCAGTGAAACTGCGGCACCCGTCGGTCGGTCCGTCCAACCGTTTGGCGGACCTCTGGTTCCACTCTCTCGCTCTTACTCTCTTTCTCTTGTTTTCTCTCGTGCTAGCGTCGTAGAGGGTGAAACCGAAAAAGTCCCGGACCAACCGTTCTCTTTTTGTGGGACACACCTCCCCACAAACCCAACGCTGACAGTGTGACCACCAGCCAAAGCACACCACTTTACCTCACACCCCCTCCAGCAAACCTATGGCGCTAGGATGGTGTTCTTGGCTTGCTTGACCATGTGTACATCATAAAAAAAGAAAACGAAACGTGAACCCTCAGTCAAATCGGAACTGCGAGTTCCCATTCTTTTCATACGACTTTGTTTAGGCGACCCAATTTTTAGTTCTCACTTGACCTTTCTTTTTTGTTCACCTCCCCTGTGTGTGCGCTGTTTTTTTACAGACACCGTGGCGTTCACGTATGTGCAACTCCTTTTTGTCGACACTCCTGTTGGTCAAGCTTTTCTCTCCGCAGTTCTCAACTGCCCCTTCACGATGACCAGTTGGTCGATCCACGAGTGGACCGGTTGGTTGTTTCCTCCAGATTATCCATCGCCACCGCGCAAGGCGAAAAGCCTAGTCACGGTACCCAGAGTGCCCCGAAAAAGCGGGGGAGGTTGTTATCGTCATCTCAAGCCCGTCAATACTCACCATCCTTACTTTCTTCCCTGCCGAATTTCGTCCACTTCCCTCTCCCCCTTTATTTGTGTTTCTCGTTGTCTTTCTCATGCGAGGTATACCTCTATTTCCTTCGTACGCTTCTGCTTCCTTCTGCTCACAACGGTCGTTTGCGTTTATAACAACGTGTCTGGGCTGTCTGCAGTAGAAGCGACTGTCATTCCTTTTCCTGCTTCTTCGTTTTTCTGCTTTTTTCTTTCGGACTCTGAAGCCACGTAATCGATGAACGCAAAATACAGCGAGACTACGAACTAAAGCGGCACTCGCGAAAGCTAGCACCGGTACTTACTGTCTGAATAGCCGTAAAGGTCTTATTTTATACCTTCCTTAGAAAGAAAGAAATAGATAAGAAGCATAAACTGTGAAAAACAAAATGTTTGAGGCGAGCGTAAAATTCCGTTCGAACTATATGTGTTCTCACTTTCATTCTTTCGCGCTCTGGCCCCGTCGTTTCGACCGAAGATTACAGAGTGCTCAGAGGAGCGGGCTTTCATGATCGAAGATGACACTGCTTTGGTGCGTCCACATCATACCCCTGGAGCGTCACTTCCTTTTTTATTACTCGCATACTTTGATTTCAGATCAGACGTTTCTTTTTTTCGTTGTATTTTGTTAATAAGCACTAGAACCTGAAATGCCAACATTGTAGAAATTGTCGAATTCGATTTAGCGGCGCTCTTGTCTGGTCTTCCACCTCGGTACTGGTTTTCACAGTGAGGTTTAAATTATCTTTCAAAGAATCACTTCTTCTCAAGCAAAGTTGTCAAAGGGGTCCCGCTAAGCGTTGTGAATAAGAAACGCAAGAAACTGTTGCAGTCAAAATGAAGCGGTCATGTAGAGGCAAATTACTTAAGGCACTCTCATTCGAAAGCAGAGCCAATACCAATGCCCCTAAAGAACACATAGAGCGCTGAAAGCGTAATTAAAAGTGACACCAACAATTATATAATTTTCCCGTATGAAATGTTATCTTTCCGCAATAGCCAAAAAACACCATTGCCACGAGATTATGGCTGATAATTAGCAAAAATTGCACAAAAACAGAATGCACTGGTGGAACGCCCCAATATCTTTGTGGCACCAGAGGTTTTGACTACGTCTGTTAGGATCCTCATGGCTTAGTCGGCAAGAATAAAGTATAGCCAACAGCAAAAGTTTGTAAACCATGCGAGCACGTGATTTCAGCTGTGGCAGCGGTAAACGCATTCCTCTCTTCATACATAGTCTGCCAATTTTCTAGCAGGTCACGAACACTTTCTATCTTGCCCCGCCGCGGTGCTGTAGTGGCTAAGGTATTCGGCTGCTGATCCGCAGGTAGCGGGATCGAATCTTGGCTGCGGTGGCTGCATCTTCGATGGAGGCGCAAATGCTGTAGGCCCGTGTGCTGAAATTTGTTGGGTGCACGTTAAAGAACCCCATGTGGTCCGAAATTTCCGAAGCCCTCCACTACAGCGTCTCTCATAATCATTTGGTGGTTTCGGAACGTTAAACCCAACAGATCAATTGACACTTTTAATCCTTCTTTCTCAAGGGCGACGTGCTTTTGAAAAGCCATAACTACGCGCCTGTGCCTCGAGAGCAGTATGCTTGTTCTAAATCGTAGCCTTTCGCACAGACTGATAAACCAAAGCAGAGTGTCCTAAAACAGTCGTGAAACAAGCTTGAAAAAGTGAAGCCCAAAAGGGTTTAGACGCTTTTGGCGCTGCGATCAGTGGACTGCAATGGGGCCTCGTTTAAGAGTTGCGCGCACCTATCCCGAAGTTGTGCAGTTTTAGAACGCGCGATTCCTACTCAGAAGGCCCTGGGCTCTAGTCGCACCTATAGATGCTGGGCTTTTATTTTTGCTGTCGCTTGTTATAGCTGTATTGGTTTTTTTTTTTTTCTTAAAGCACGGCCGGTCTAGAGGAGCATCACGCAAGAGGGCCCACTTGCCATTCCTCAAGCCCGGACGTGCTTTAATTTAACATTAGAGAGTTTTAGTACTGCGGAATGGTGCTACGTACGCATCACGCAAGCGCCTTGCGTTACGTGGCGTCGTTTGCCACTGATCGGCTTTTAGTACGCCGTAGTACCCGCGTACGTAACGAGCGTGTTGCGTCATCTGGTAGATCAAAATAGAAGCACGTGTTGTTGACAGCCAATGTGAGCCAATCCAAGTGTTATAGCCAAATTATGGCCATATTTTAAACCACAGAGCCGGTCGGTGCTTGCCTTCGATGCCGCCATTTTGCAAAACGAAGTCTCGCGCTGTCGCGAACTTGTTCGATAGCGGCGCGATCAGCTCATACCTACGTACGTACGCACGCACGCATCTCATGCGTGCGTACGTAGCGGCTGCGTACGTAACGCGATACGTGCGAGTTGCGGTCTGCGCATGCGCGCTACGCAGAACGTGGCATCCTAACGTACGCAACGCCGCCACGTACGCCGCGTACGCAGTACTAAAACTCTCTATTGTTGCTACGTGTTGCGACCTTATGTAACGTAGAATGTGGAGTCCTGTTTCGAGTGTTGTATTTGCGACAATCACGGAGACCATACTCTACGTTTTAGTTGAATGCCGAGTCGTTGCGTTGCAAATAAATGCTCTCTTCTTGTCGAGGAAAACGTTTAGGCTTCACTTTATTCCTTTTCGCACCCAACTCGGATCACGGAAGAGGGCGAGCGGATTTTCAAAGCGGAGAAGCAGAGAGGGCGCCCTGTCGTTCACACCAAACGCGTGGCCTCCTGCCCGCTCCGTCGCATGTGCGGATCAATTCACCATGTCATAGGGAGCCTACATGACCGGCCGGTCATGCAAGCTACCTACTTCCCTACTAAGCCACAGTGTATGTGTCGTCATCTTGCGGCAATACGCGGTACTGCGTACGCGTGCCTCGTGTCCTGAATGGCTGCGGCCAGAACGGCTAACTGTTTAGTGCGGAGAAAATCGGTTCTGGTGCGATCCGGGCAGGTGCACGGCGCGGGTTTTCTGCTTTTGCGGAAAATCCGCATCCGCTTTCCAGATCCGCCTCTCTGCTTCGAGGATCCGCGCTTGGTGTCAACGCGCCTTTTCTGCACATTGGTACTGCAACTCTTCCGAGCACAATCCTATTGCAGTCCTTCTAACTAAAGGCACACCACTCGACGCCAACCGTGATTTCTGTGATTCTGCTGCCGATGTAGAAGTGCGACGGCTTACTGCCGATTAGCGCCTCATGTACCAACAATAAACTAATAATGCTCTACCTAGTAGTAAAAATTGTCTTGCGACGTAAAGCTCCAGATATATTAGTCATAAAAAAGTAATATGCCCGTGAATAACAATAAGACTCCTTTCAGGCCTTGCGCTACGGTCAATGGTAGGTGGTGCCAACAGCTAATTTTGACCGTGCCCGCGTGGTCTGTAAACTTTTTGCGGCTGACTGTACATTGTCCTGAGAAGGGAGTACAGGCTTAGTGTTCGAAGTCTCCGGAAAATGCCATTTACCCAATGTTGTCAACGTAAAAATAAAACACTGATATCTCTGATGTCAGGCTGTCGTTTATGTGCAGAGATTTCAGACAAAATTTTAAACATTCACCTTCCTTTTTCTTTCCTAAAAAAACATAAAATGGTGAAATCCGCAACAGTAGAGGTTTCGAGGAATGACGTATTCGTTTGAATTGGCTCATTGTTGACCACTAGCGTTCCTTTAAAGACGCGTGCTGTAAAGTGCACTGATGAAGAGAGCACTCTCGGCGTCCACGTTGTCCGGTGTTCATCTTAGGTGCAAAGCACCTGAGAGGTCAGGCTTGTTGGTGTAGCCTATCGTCACGGTGTGCTTTGCAGTCACGGTTCATCATAAAAAATTCACATCATCTCACCAAAGGAAGCCCTGGTAGGATGCATATCAGTAGTGTTGCGCACGGGTGGCGTCAAGGGTTGAACGCCGCTAACATGGATGCTGCGGTGAGTGCTGGAAGATTCATTTGAAGCAACGGCTGGTGAAGGTTTAGTGACACGTACAGACATGTTTCAACGCGTATGTTAAGCGCGTGAGGCTTATTGAACGTGAACCGACGAGTCGCGGGTGTAACAAGCGGTGGTAGTGGCGGAAGTTGCGGGCAAACGAACGAGGCGGCAGCTGCGGGCGCTGCGTCGAGCGTGTGACCGCTGATGGAGAGAGTGATGTAGTGCGCACTGCGAGGGGAACGTGACGTCAATGTGACAGCTGTGGCGTGACCTACTTGGCACCGCTCCAACACCTGAGGCGAGGGGAGTGCGCCACGGCGCGTTCGTTTGGATGTGCACAGAAGGAGAGAGAGAGACAAAAACTTCATTAAAAAGTTAGTCAATTGTTCAGGCATGGCCCGTCGCCCCTAGCTGTCGGCCGGAATCCCTTGGGACGCGGCAGCAGCAAGGGCTTGACTGATGATGTCGCGCTGGACGTTGGGATCTGGGCTGCAGAGCATGGCCTCCCAGGATTCTACAGTGCGAGAACCATCGTTTTGCCTTCGACATGTCCACACCATGTGAACCAAATTCGCTACCTCATCACAAAATTTACACTGGGACTGGAAAACTGCGGGGTGCCACTTGCTGTAAAGTGCGGGGTTTGAAAAAACACCGGTGTGTAACTTTCGCCACAAAACCTCGTTTTTCTTACTTAGTGAGTTGTCCGCTCTCGGGTGAGAAACGAGAAAAAATAAAGGCAGGGAGGTTAACCAGATGCTAGTATGCGGTATGCTACCATACACTGGGGTTGGGGAATAGGGGGTAGAAAGAGAAAGGGAGAATTAAAAAATAAATAAGAGAAGGACAGTGTTACGCAGGCTACTCAAAGAGCTGCTTCGCATGTAAAACAGGTATGCGCCACAATGGGTAAATTCCACTACTTACCCGCGGTCCACTAAAATGCAGAAAGCAACAGTTAGCCCAGCAGGCAGCCGACAACGGTGGTGAAGCGGGAATAGCCTTTCCTACACGCAGTAGAGAACCAAAAGCACACATGTAGGGAGAATAAGAAGAAGCAGAACTTAGGGTAAGCTGCATTGCGACACAATTTCTCGATGATGTTAGGTGAGCAAGAACGCCATTTCCTACACCCCTACCCAGTTTCATGCCTTGCTCCGCTAGTGCCTCATCAGAGATATCTCTGTCAAAACACTGCATTCTTCGCCCTTCCCAGTTTCTCGCCTCCACCGCTTTCGAGTTCACTGTTTCATCACCGACTTTCCTGTAGAATGGGCGCAAAAGTTAACTTCTCTTTTTGCACTGACATAAAAGTCTAAGTATCTCTCTTTCACACTGACATCAAGGTCTAGTAACTGGTGAACACAAGTTTAGAATGCCATCGTTCTTTTCTGATTTCCACATGGACGGTTTCATCATGGCTGCTGTTGCACTGATGCTGGGCAAACCCGACGAGTACAAGGTTACCTTGTGTGTGCTATAACCAGCTTGTTCGTGCCCGTGGAAAAGGACTAAAACAAAATCGAAATGAGGCGGCGACAAGAACAGAGCCCAAGTACAAGGTCTTTTTCGAAGCGAAGAACAATAGCCTCCCTTGCCTTTGTGAACATGCCACAACCGCTACGAACCTCGTAGCCTAGTTCTTTTCGGGACGCAAGTATTTGCTCTAGAAAGAACACCGCGTACGTAACGAGTGCCAAGAGGGAAGCTTTCCGAGCGAATCGGATAACCGTACTGCACTGATATCGGTGAATGTTGAGAAACAAGGGCGGCATTCCACCCATACATGCTCGGCACGCACGGCTCGCGACGTACCGGTTTGCTTAAACGGGCTGTGCCCGGCCAGACAATGCCGCGCAAAGCAACGATACTCGGGCGCAGACGCCCCAACTTCGGCGATCGCTTTGATCATACAGCCGAGGCGTGGTTTCTAAAGCCGAGGTGGGAGCGGACCCAACCACGTACTCGGGCACAAGCGCGAGCTCACCAACGCACAAGCAAACACAAATCCACATCCTGGAGTCTAGGTCATCATAAACGGGCCGTTGTGTAGCGAGCCAGCCGGCAAGGTTAGGGCGACCAGGGGGGAGGGGGGGTGTCTTTGTTGACCCCCGTGTGATTGAGGGCAAACAAGGGCACAGGCGCAGCGTTCCCAATCAGACTTTCCTGGGGCAAGCAAACCTCACCGCCTGGTGGGCCCACCCAACAGGCCCTGCAGCCGCACTCGCGCCGTTACCTATACTTGCTTACGGCGCCGGCTGGACCGCTTGGAGCCTCACGCTTCGGCGACGACGAACGCAAGCCGTGAGCAAGCGTACTAGCGTGCGAATGGGGCTCGTCAAAGCTCTGCGCGCACGGTCTAAGTGGCGGATAGGCGACGAAGCGACATGTATATACTTACCCTGCTCAGGTAAACGCCCAGAGAAAGGGGCAAGGCCACACGCACACTCCTTTTTTACGTTATAGATGCTCACGAAAGCAAACAGCCGGGCGTGTATCTGCACTGTGTTTACAACAGCGCAAACTGTCCGGTCACGTGACGCGGCATATCTGTGAAAGAAAATGCCGATATTCAGTTTATGGCTACGTACACGTGCAGCCTCTCTGTGTCAAACAACGGGTTTGTGCTGCTTTGCGCGAGAAAGGTTTCGACAGCTTGAACAAAGAAAGATGAACGCAAGTACATGAGTTCCTAAGGATATGTTCAAAGACCGTTACGTCGAAGCGGTTAGCAAAACCGACAACGCGAATACTACTTCCACGTCTATAACAGCAATCAGAGTCACTGGCTGTCTTTCCGAATGGCTTAGTCACCTGATTTGGAAGGTGGAAGAATTTCGATTTATTACATGCAAGCAACGGGAAGTGCGTAATACAGAGACAGGGAAAGAATGCATGTCTCCTGTGCGTTAGTTCATCTTGTTTACGTCGTTCACACTACTAACTTCTATGAAAGGACACCTCTCACTATGCATATCAGCTATCTGAGTTTTTATGTCAGCAAGTTTTAATGTCAACAAAATCGCGTGTTCCAGAACAACGAGTTTTAAACCAAGTTGAAGGATACCTGCGACACTTTCGACTACTAGATTTGCGAGGATCAATATAGTTCATTAAGTGCACAAGAGGTGCGGAATTCGCACGGTGTTTTTCCTCTTCTGAACTTCCCATTTTAAGGTCCACTGTTGGTCCTTTACATCTTTACTTTTTTTTTCTCACAATATTCACCATCAACCTCTTGCCCTCCATCTCCTAGGGCCTTTCTGTCATTTATCTCATTCCCCTATAGATAGTTTCATGTATATGCCGATAAACATGAACAGAGTTTTGTTTTTCATTAAAATATTTCTCTCTCCCCCCCCATGTACCTATATTGGACGCGGAGTTTTTCGGAAGTCAGTGTTTCTGGAGACAAAGTTTCAAGACATGCTTCAAGTGCACAGCTTACGGCGTTGCATTTGTGTTTCTTGAACTTTTTACCACAATGCAATACAAACCAACTTTCTTATTGCATGCTAATATACGTCTGTATATCTTGAGACAAGGCTGTAACCCTTCTCTGAAAGCAAGCACTAAAGCTAATCAAGCTTATACAAGCCAATAATGCTGCCATCCGAACGTCGACACCCATATAGCATATCGCAATGTGTGTGGTGAGGTTAGAAACTCAGTAATGTATTCTAATTTCGTTCTTTATTTTCTATATTGAAGTCTTCTCCGCGCGTATTTCTCTTTTACTTTGTCGTTTATGACTTACTATAATACTCGGAGTGTGTTAGAGATATCAGCGATCATTCTAAATGAACTTCAAAAAATTGACGTAGGATTAGTGAAGGGCTTCGTATAGGTTATTTTGATTTAAATGGTTTAAAGTGGTCTGACGTCACGTAACTTCACGTGACGCGGGCTTGTGGCATTTCGCTGCCATCGAAATACGTTCGCCAAGGCCTCCACTGAACATGCGTCTTTCAGGTCAGCGTCCGAGCACCGTTGCCACTATGCCTCCTTTATGGTTCTCAGTATAAAGCGCTCAGAATAAGGTGCGTTCTTACTATATGCTGTCACTCGACTTTGAGGGCCGGTCATCATGGAGAAAGGTAAGGAATGCGAACACGGCCACGAGAGCAACATAAACGCCGCTGATTGTGTCCTCTGGCCTTATTTCTTTCGCCCGTATCTTCGTTACTTATCCCATTTCATGTGGAATTTCCGCTAACTACCTTAACTTTTTTCTTTTTCCGCTGAGCAGCCCGAATAGTATACGTCTAAACTGGCTGTCCGTCATTTCCTTTTACCGTTGTTCCTAGTATCTTCCGAAACTGCTTCAGTAAAGGCGCATGAATTGCGTCGCAAAAACAGCCTCTTTGATCCGGAAATCAGAATATCGCACTACACTAGAAGCTCCTCATACCCCGAAAGAAAAAATCCAGCTCACTCACTAAGGGAGGGTCAGGGGGCAGCGCACTCCAAAGAAACTTTTAACGCGACCGGGCAGCCAAACGGTCCTGCATATTCCTGGCTCGAGAGGGCCAGAGGCTTTACTCGGCCTCCCACTCGACCGGTCGACTCCGCTCCGTTTTATGACTGTCATCGTAAAAACGAGAGGTCGCAGAAAAGCGCGCTCTAGCCGCTTGTTCTCGGTCGGGTTGTCGCCGTGCGCATGTTTCTCCCAGCACCGCCTGTACGTTTGGACGAGTCATTCCTTACCTCTAGTTTCTTTCTCGCCTTCCTTTCTCTTTCTTTTTCGGCCACGACTTTTATTTCTCTGTCTCGGCTGATATTCGTCCCCACGACGACTGCTCACTGACTCTCGCTCTCTGTGCGTGAGCTGCTTTACTGCTGAGTGCGTGAGCGATCCTTGTTTAGTGTTACGGCGCCTAATTTGGCCCGGCTTATTTTGAAGTCGACTGCGATTGTCTTCTCCTTTTCTTCCCCTACAGTGGCTCTACAGTGCCAATCTCACTTGAATCTATGCTTGGGGACGTAGCATGCTCGTTTATTATCTTTTACGTTACGTCGTCAATGCCTGCAATTAAACAGGAGAAAAAAAATATCCCACACTGAACTCTTTTGGGGCGGTGTTTCGGCTGAGGTTTCCCTCCGGGTTTAATAGACTTCGAATACCTAAAGAAAAGAACATTTAACTTTTCTTTATTTGTATGGTGGATGGTTTACGCTTGTGCACGAGAGCGGGCTATGGCTGTGTACATGTGTCCATATGCTATTGTGGTATCACCTGTATGCTAATGAACGAGCTAACAGATAAAATCCTTTTGACTTGTTCGCTGATTACCCAGGCGTGAGGTTGATATTATCGGTACATAAATTGCTCAAACCAATCATTTTAAAGAACCAGTTTTGTCGTGATATATAACTCTCATATACACCTTCAGTTAAAGTCCTCTTTATTGATTTCGGCTTAGCAGGGCCCATGTTCAGAACTGGTTCAAATAGTCACACGTTAATTCAAGGTATCTTATATTAAGCATATGTACTTTAAAACTAGTTTTAAAGCGAACCTTGGTTATCTTCTTCTCACTCACCTTTTTCCTCGTATTGTATCTACTGTAAGCTTTGAATCTATTGTTCTCTATTCAAAAATCACTATTGTAGTTTTTTTTGTTCTGTTATGTTTAGGCAATGCAGGGTTCTATGACACTTGTGCTATTCTTTATAGGTAATGCTGTTGACTAATAATATCAAGAAGTCTCAATAAAGCGAGGCTGCGTTAGTAAAGCAAAAAGCGTGCCACATGCCGTTCAGACTGACTTCAAACGCATTAATAACGGTATGTTCCTTAACTCCTAAACGACCCAATTTATGCATCACCTTCACATTTAGCCCACAAACAAACACCCTGCAACGCTTACTTAAGACGACGACATTGAAGCTCAGTCTCCTCAAAAAGGGCCGCCTCCGAACCACCTCCAATCTCAGCACGTGGTTCGCCACAACAAGCCGTGCACGCATGAGCACCGAGAAGTACGTTTCTCGGGCAAGACTGGCGCTGCCTGCAGTCCGCCGGCGTTCCAGATGCCCGTCATCACCCCGACTACACTACATCTAGTGCGGGCATGTAGCGACGTCGTTGTGTATCCGACCAGCCCGAGATGGGTGTGCCGGCGAGCGGGCTCTTTTCGAAACCGTCCGTGACATGCGCTGCATTAGTCTAGTTCCGGCAGCCAAGCGGGAATACGTAATGAGCGCCAATCAACGCGATCTCGAAAAACTCGGGAGCAAGGGATTACATCCTCCCGCTGCCCTATGCCATCCCCCTTCCCCCAACTCTTCTAAAACCAACCCTCAAACCACCTACCCTTCCGTTCGCGACACACACTCCGCGTGGTGCAAAACAGCGTGTGTAAAGTATGGTGTCACGAGTTTCGGGCGTTCGCAATGTTTTTGAGTGCCAGAAGCTGTTGATGAATGAGGTCGCAGATTGATGTTCCTACAGGGGGACCCGCCTTGCTGCCATCTGTCCACTCGAAAACCACTTCCTGGAGTTTCTTGCGGCACGGCACTCCGTTCGCTTAGATTGCGAACAGACTTAGTTAGGTTAAGCTGTGTTCGTTGCAGACGCGTCAAGAATGTCTAGACGCCTTGGTTTGTGAACTTAGCTGGTTCTTACTCAATGGTCGCGAACCGAACTGGCTGTAAAACGAAGCAGATATTCGCGTAAGAAATAATGCAAAAGTCGTTAATCTATTGCCACTATGAATCGACGGAAACTGTTCTTTTTTTATAGTAAACAAAAAAGAAAATGTGCTGTGCTAAATAATTAAGGAGAGAGATTGGTACGACCATTCGGGAGTCAATTAAAGAAGGTGGCGAAGTGGTGAAGCAGTCGTTTATTACTTCAAGGCAGCCGCCCTCGATAAAAACAAAGCATATCTCTTAAGGGTTTTGTTCATTGCTTCTCCACTCCTAGTTACAGACTCAGCAAAAAAAAAATCAATTGAGTTGTGGTCTCTCTTTTTTTCTACTTTGTACAACACTCCAGAAATGAGAACCCACGTTGTCGTTTAGCAGGTTAAACACTGTGTTCTTTACAGTTATTTTGGAGTGGCGCTCCTAAAAAAACTCCTGGCTATAGCTAGGCAGTTTGTAAACCCAACATTTGTTCTCCAAATGTGGCGTCAAATTTATTTATTTATTTATTTATTTATTTATTTATTTATTTATTTTCAAATACTGCAGCCCCGTTATGGGGCTATCGCAGGAGTGGGTACACAGCAAGAAATAATAAAAAGGTACAAAACAAAACAGCTGAATACACAAGTACATTGGCAGATCATAGAAATACAAAAATTTTACAAACAGTTTTACAAACAATGAAAGGTTTACAGCAAACCGTCTTTTAATGCCTTCAAAAATTCAACTTTCTGCAAAGACCGAATGTGACCTGGTATGAGGTTCCACATTTCAATACATCGAGGAAAAAAGGTGTATTTGAAGAAATCAGTACGGGGATGACACACAGATACATTAAGTGCGTGGCTGTTTCTGGTGGATGATGGTTTGGCAGGTGTTATGTAGTTGTTGTGTGGTGAATATTGCGGTGAATTAAATAAAGAGTGAAAAAGTTTCAGAGACTCGATGTCTCGTCTTTTAGAAAGTGATGATAGACCAAGCTGCGCTAGATGGCATGATGGTGAAAAATTACGATCATAGCGTCTGTAAATGAATCGAATAGCTTTTTTCTGGATGGATTCAACGCGTTTTATGTCAGTGATTTTATAAGGATACCATACAGTGGCTCCATACTCAAGGATCGGTCGTACGAGGGTTTTGTATGTAAGCAGTTTTGTTTCCCTTGGGGCTAAACGTAGTGAGCGGTTAAGGTATCCAAGTTTCTTCAGAGCCTTGTTGCATGTTGTATCGATGTGACTAGACCAAGATAAGTTAGTAGTGAAAAGGAGACCAAGGGACTTATATTGTGAGACCCGCTGCACTACATAGTTATTAAAAGAATAATCAAACACAGATGGGGTTTTCTGTCTACTGAAACACATAGCAGCTGTCTTTTGAAAATTAATGCTCATCTGCCGATTTCGGCACCACCTGCAAAAGTTTAAGAACGATGTATGGAGTGTATGATGATCATCAGATGAATTTATTACGTGATATAAAACGCATTCGTCAGCGTAAAGACGAATTTTAGTGGAAACTGTGTCGGGTAGGTCATTTATATATAACAGAAAAAGTAATGGCCCTAGCACAGATCCCTGGGGCACTCCGGAAGATACACGTGCTTTAGATGAATGGAAGGTGTTAAATGATACGTATTGGCTACGACTTGAAAGGAAACTTCTAATCCACTGAACAAGCGATTGGTTTTTTAGTAAGAGATTGAGTTTATATAGAAGTTTTGAATGGATGACAGTATCGAAGGCTTTAGAAAAGTCTATGAATAATGCGTCCACCTGAAGACCTAAGTCAAGAGCTATAGATATGTCATGAGTGAATTCTGTCAGCTGAGTTATGGTACTAAATCCACGCCGAAAACCATGTTGTGCATTGGACAGAATATTGTTAGTTTCGAGAAAATTGATGATGTGTTTGAAGACAATATGTTCCAGTAGTTTGCATGAGTGAGAGGTTAATGATATAGGCCTGTAATTTAATACAGATTGCCTACTACCTGATTTGTGGAGTGGGAGGACTTGTGCAATTTTCCACGATGATGGAACAGTTGATGTTGATAATGATTTGTTGAAAATTACTGACAGGTATTGGCTTGTCCATAGAGAATAGCGATGAAGAAAAATATTATTAACATTGTCTGGGCTAGACGACTTTTTTGAATCAACATTTAAAATCAAATTTAAAACACCTTCTGTAGACACAGAGACATCATCAATAGAAACAAGTGAGGCATGAAGTGGAGTGCAAGAAGAAATTTCGTGATTATCCTGAGCAAAGACAGACGTAAAGTATTCGTTAAATGCATTGGCAATGACCTGCGGCTGGCTAGTAGGAGTTTCATTAAGGACGAATGTATTAGTAGAGCATTCCTTTGGCGAGATTGAGCTCCAAAATTTTCGGGGATTATTCTTAACCATATTTGGCAAGGTAAACGAGAAAAAGAAGTCTTTAGCAGCATTTATTTTCCTACGAAGTTCCTCCTTCACTGTATTGAATTCAGCTCTACGCAGGGCATTGCCATTACGACTTGCATGCCTTAGTCTTGATAGTCGACGCTTTAAATGCAGTATTTCTCTCGTTATCCATGGAAGTTCAGTATTTTTCTTTTTAGTTTTTAGTGATACATGTGTTTCAATACATTCTATAACAAGGTTTCAAAATAAGACACCAAACTGTTGACATCACCAGTATAGCTAAGTTCTTTAAAAATGTCAAACTCGCTGCTTAAGGTGTCAATTATAGACACATCGTCAGCCAGGCTATAATCACGAAAAGTTGAATATTCATAGCGGTGTTTCGGAACTGTGCAATAAGAGAGATTAGTACACCTTTATGATCAGAAATACCATTAATGACCTGAGCTGTAAACCCCCTTGTATACAGTAAAGCACTGAGAAAAACGCAGTCCAGTATAACATTGCCCCTTGTGGCATCAGTGACAACTTGTTTAAGACCTAAGTTTAGTGAAAAATTATTCACCTTTCTACAAATTGATGAATCGGTGCCCAAAGTGGAGAGCGATGGCCATGAAATGCCAGGCACATTAAAGTCTCCCATGCAAATTAGGTTACCTGAAGAAAAGCCTTTTTGTTGTATAAAACTACTGAGTACTGTGAACTGATCTAGTGATGAACCTGGAGGACGATAAAATACACCGACAATTATAGGAGAGTTCGCGATATGAACCTTGCACCAGACGGTTTCAATATCTGCAGGTGACTTTAATACAGAAAAACTTAAATCAGACCTCAAGAAGATGGCAACGCCGCCACCTCGGCCATGCAATCGATCAGTACGAACAACATTGAACCCTGGTGGAGTAATTTCAGAATCGTATATGTCGCCATGAAGCCAGGTTTCCGTGACGCCAATAATGTGAGGACAACAGGTAGCAAGCAAGTGTACAAAATCAGGAAGTTTATTAGTGAGACTTCTGGCATTTATATTGAGAATACACACCTTATCATGATTCGGTCATTTCGTAAGAGTGGGGCGTTTAGAAGACTGTTTGGTAGATTTTACTAATGAGTTGGAAATACAATCCCAGTCATACCGCGCATTATCTACATATACATGATCGTACCTTAATTGCACAGTGAAACCGTCATTCCTAAAGGATGCAGTGGCGTCCCATAGTTTTTGGCGAATAATCCGTACGTGTTCAGAGAAGTCCTCCGTTATACGCACGTTAGAACCCTTCAGCTTAAAGCCATTCTTCAGCACCTTAATCTTTTCGCGGAAGTCAAGAAGTTTAAGAATGACCGGGCGAGGTTTACTACCAAAGTATCTACCAATCCTGTGGAATCGTGCGATCTGCGGAAATTCAACTTTAAGTATGTCTGAAAAAAAACTTCGACAGACTGGCCTTTAAAGAATCGCTATTTTCATCTTCCGATTCCTCCAGACCGTATATGATAATGTTGTTTCTGCGCGAACGATTTTCTAAATCATCATTTCGAGAAGAAAGCTTGTTGACTGTAGAAGACAGCTTTTCAATTTGGCAACGCAGTTCGTCGTAGAATGCAGCATTGTGAGAAGGTGGAGTCTTCTCTAGAACAGTTAAGCGCGTTTCGATAGTCAAACCGGGAGTTGACAGAGTTACGCAATTCCGCGACATCTTGTTCTATTTTCTTCTGGCCAGATAGAATTTGAGAAAACATTTCTGAAACAGACCATTCAGTATCGGCATCAGAACTTGATGGATTATTAGAATCCGTTCGAGTAGGAGAACCTGTGCGCGATGTAAGGCCTGAGTTAGCCAAATTAGCCCGAGTTAGTCTTTGCGGAGGTCCCGGGTTTAACTCCACATCGCCGCTTAGTAAGCGACTACACAGGCCATGTACAATATCAGCATATGATGAAGTAAGCATAAATGAGCAAATGTGGGGGCAAGGTACCAGCAGCAAAAATCGATCGTCAGAACGAAGGCAATATGCATTGCTTAGGTAACGTACCTGCACAAGGAACAGACAGCGATTAAGCATTGTGCTGGTGCTGCTGTCACCTTCCTCACTGAAGCGATGCAGTTGCGGCGGCGCTTTTATACCCTTGACCACCGATGTCACATCGGTGGGCGTTTTCAGAAGTACGCTGTCATGGATGATGTCATCGAAGAAGGTTGCCGGCATGCTGACGAACGAACCATGGCTTTGCTCCGAGAGAAGGACAGGGCAGTCGGCGCGCACGCAAACCGAAACTTGCGCGTGTCGATCAGCAACCGGTGAAACATCAAAAACCGTCGAAGATGTGGCTACCAAGGGAGCTGCCAGGCCAGCGCAAAACTGCACAAGGAACAGACAGCGATTAAGCATTGTGCTGGTGCTGCTGTCACCTTCCCCAATGGTCGATAGAACGCTTCTGCTTTCGGCTCCGAGCATTGTTATCAAGTTTTTCGCTTTCTACGGGAGACGCTGCTCCCTGCCCCAAGGCGACGGACGCGGAGTCATCCACTGGTCCGCCCAGCCAGAGGTCTGCTATGGCGAGCTCCTCGGTAAATCAGCGCGCCTGGCCCAGAACCAGTGAGGCCAACGGTGATAGTCACTGCATCATGGCTGTGGACGTGGAGCCTTCTGCGGCTATGTCCGACCACAGACCACCTTTGGCAAGCTCGTCGCGGAAACGAAGCACCTGTTCGAGCACCAGCGAGGACACGGAACTGTACTCGGCCACTGGCGACGACTCGTCGGATGACGACTTCGAGACCGTGAGAAGCAGGAAGGCCAAAAGAAGAAGTATCAAGTCGTCTTCACCAGCAGGGACATTAACGTCTCAGTCAAAAGGAGAATGCTGGCCGCACACCATCCTCTTCATGCCCGAGGACTCCACCATCAGCCTTCGAGCAGTAAACAGGCAAGCTCTCTCTATGTACTTTGAGGGGGTAGCACCAAACGACATTAAGGATATCCGGGTGAACACGCGGAAGAATATTCTAGCTGTGGACACAATGACTGCCAGCGCCATAGACAAGCTTCGCAGAGTATCAGATTTGGGAGGCATCAAAGTACGACCGGTTATTCCAATGGACGGTGCCTGCACGGCGGGAGTAATCTACGACATTGATTTGGCCATAGCAAACTCGGACCTCCCAACTCTCACAAAACCAGCGAACGAAGGAGTTCTCATCGCGAATGTACTTCGCCTCGGAAACACCCGATGTGTTAAGATAATGTTCAAAGGAGATTCCATTCCGTCGCATGTCAAAGGGGGACACTTCCGACATCCTGTTCGACCATTTGTCCCTAAACCACTCCAGTGCCATAACTGCATGAAAATTGGTCACATCAAGAGTGTATGTACAAACACCACAGTATGCCCCCGATGCGCTGAGCCGCACACTGCAGACGCATGTCGGGCAACAAGTCTGAAGTGCAGAAACTGTGATGGTCCGCATGATGCTGCATCCAAGGAATGCCCTCGGATTAAGAAGGAAATCGCCATTATCAAACAAATGGTTAGGGACAATTCAACCCACAGAGAGGCTGCTGAAAGGGTACGGCGGCGACGTAGTCGCCGACGGAGGCGTGTAGGACAGAGTGTTGCGCATAACCCATTTCCTCCGAGCACGAGTGAAGTAGTAAGCACGAAGCGAAAAGAAGTGGAGAAGCTCACAGCTGCGGATGAGTGGCCTACGCTTCCGCGTACACAGCCTGCAAAGGAGCCTCCTGCGAGGCCTCGCCGCCCTACACCTTCCACCGAGTCTACTTCCGTTGAGGATGTGTCAAGGGTCGATCGACAGATCATCCCGATGTTACGATCCCTCGTAGCTGTCATGGCAGACATACTAAGAAGCCTGGGAACTCCAACCGCTCGAAGCGGGTTACAGGTGTTGGACGCGCTGAGCCCAGTCCTCGCCTCCCTCGCGTAGAGTCATGGCAGGAGATCAACAATCGTTCCGCAAAGACGTCAGAGAAGCATCAGTCATCCAGTGGAACGCAAGAGGACTTAGATCACGGATTTCCGATTTTCGTCAGTACGTGTCTTCTAACCTTTTCCCAATCATCGTAATATGTGAACCGAAATTATCAAACCCGATCAGGCTATCTGGCTACGAATCAATCCCGTCCAAAACCCGAAACGAAAGCAGCAAGGTCATTGTGTATATTCGTCGGGAGCTTACCTACATCATTCAACCTGTGTCGCCTCATGATGAGAACCAATATGTTTGCCTGACTGTGAAGCAGAAAACCCTCACCTTCACATTAATAGGTGTCTACTTATCTCCCTCAGCCCGTTTTGATTGCCAAAGATTGGATGACATTCTTTCGAGCGTCCCGGATCCGTGGATAATTATAGGGGACTTCAACGCCCACCACCCAATCTGGGGAAGTTCAAAAGTCAATACCACGGGCCGGAGGCTGGCTTCATTTGTATCGACTCATGAACTGTCTCTACTTAATGATGGGAGCCCTACATTTCTGCGAGGATCAACGTACAGCAGCTGTTTGGACTTGACGTTCGTGTCACGTCGCTTCGCCACAAGCGTTAAGTGGTTTTTAGACATCGAGACACATGGTAGCGATCACATCCCCAGTTATCTCACCATCGAAGGCTTTGCTAGCGACCACCCGCCGAAAACCGTACGGAGGATCGATCTTTCAGCATTCACAACCAACATTGAACACGCTTGTGAAAAAGGCTTAACCTCTGGCATTGAGCAAGCGATCAAACAAGCAGCGCAGAGTGCGATGCGCACGCTGGCATATTCTTCAAGGCCCTCAGAAACGGACGTGGAGTTAGAGCGACTCCGTGCGACTCGTCGGCGTGCGGAGCGTAGATATCGACGCACAAAATCCATTCAAGATCTACGGATGGCCAGGCGCATGCAAAAGAAGATCCAGCGTCGTATAGACAAACTGGAGTTTCAACGGTGGGCGAAATTTTGCACGAGTCTAGACCCTCGCAAACCGCTTTCTCAAATATGGCGAACCGTGCGAGGCCTACGCACATTTCCCCAACAACGTTTTCCGTTTAAAGCCTTGGCCCTTTTCCAAAATAGAAGGGATATCGAGGTAGCGGAAGATTTTTGTAGGAAGATTGCGGGCCCACCAAATTGCACAGAAGCCCTTACTGCTGGTTACACGCCACATTCACTTGACCCGCACCTGGACCTGCCTTTTTCAATGGAAGAACTGAATGTGGCTCTTGCTTCATGCAATCGATCGTCATCGCCTGGGCCGGATGGCATATCATACCGCCTATTATGCAATCTCGGTGATCGAGCACGAAATGCTTTGCTGGAAGTATTCAATGAGTCTTGGAGAGATGGAACGGTCCCCAGAGAGTGGAAAACAAGCCGGTTGGTTGCACTTCTCAAACCTGGAAAATCGCCTCTAGAGCTGACATCATACCGCCCAATAGCGCTGGCTAGTTGCGTAGGGAAGCTGATGGAGCGAATGATCCTTGCCAGACTCGAGTGGTTCCTAGAACGCCATAGAATATATCCAGACGCCATGGCCGGTTTTCGTCGTCTTCGGAGCTCCATTGACAATGTCATTGACCTGGTGACCTACGTACAACACCAGAAAATGAGCAGACGGTTATCTGTCGCACTATTTTTAGATGTCAAAGGAGCATATGACAATGTTTCTCACGAAGCCATACTTGACGCCCTCGAGTCAGTTGGTTTGGGTGGGCGAGTGTACCGCTGGATCCAATGCTACCTACATATGAGATCATTGTTTATGCAAACTGATGATGGGCCGACTTCTGAACATTATACACACCGTGGTGTTCCTCAAGGTGGTGTATTGAGCCCCACACTGTTCAACCTGGTTCTGATCGGTCTCGTTGAACGCATACCAGATTCCGTGCAGATATCTCTCTATGCAGATGATATTTGTGCCTGGACATCAGGTGTAACACGTCCTCAGGTACGTGCGAGACTCCAGAAAGCAGCGAATTCAATATCGGCGTACCTTAGAGAACAAGGCCTCGAGATTTCTCCTGAGAAATCGGCGCTGGTCGCGTTCACGCGGAAGGCAATGACGTCATATCCCATCGCCATCAATGGACACAGTGTCTGCTACGCCAGGACCCACAGGTTTTTGGGGGTCACGATCGATCGAAATCTCTGCTGGAGTCCCCATGTGGCCACTCTAAAGAAGCGCCTAACGGCCATCGCACAACTTTTCAAGTTCCTCGGAGGCAAAACGTGGGGCACATCAGTGCACGCGATGTTGCATTTGTACAAAACGCTGTTTCTGGGGTACCTGCGGTATAGCTTGCCGGTTCTGACGAACGCTTGCAAAAGCAGTATACGCACAATAGAAAACGCCCAGGGCCAGGCACTCAGAGTTTGTCTTGGATTACCACGCTGTACATCAACAGCGGAAACCATCGCAATCGCCAAAGATCATCCGGCCACTGTGCACATTACTTTGGAGGTGCTTAGAGCTCGTATTAGACACCTTGCTCGCGCCCCTGCCCACCACCTAGCTTCGCTTCCAGAAGATCGACCGAGTGCCTCCTTCTGTAAGAGAGTATTGACTTTCCGTGAGTGCCTTCCAACAGTCTACACACCTCCGGAACGGATACTAACACCTCCTTGGTGCTTGGACCGACCAAAACTGCGCTTGACAGTGCCGGGGATTCGCAAGAAGGCGGAGCTCTCGGCGCCAGCTTTAAAGCAGATGATTCTACTCATGCTACACGAAGAATACAAAGATCATGTCAAACTTTACACGGATGGCTCGACAACTGTTGGAGGATCTGCAGGAGCTGTGATCTTCCCAGCAAGAGCCGAAACCATCCAGTTCAGAACGTCACACAAGACGACATCGACAGCCGTGGAGCTCGTGGCACTCCGCAGCGCACTCCGCAGGATTGACCAAGAGACACCACAAAAATGGAGCATTTTTACTGATTCGAAACCAGCTCTCCAATGTCTACACAATACTCTACGTCGTGGACCTCAAGATCAATTGGCGCTCGAAATACGACAACTGTACCATCACCTAATAGACGAAGGACATGACATATCTTTTCAGTGGTTACCAGGCCATTGCGGCATCATCGGTAACGAGCATGCCGACAATGCAGCTAAGAATGCTCACGAAAATGGAGTGATGGAACCTATTCCACTATCAAGAAGCGACGCAGCAGCAAAGATTAATACGCTTGCGCAGGATGTCGCAAGGTCTATGCGGAATACGCCCGGTTTTCTCCACACCCGTCTTCACCGCCTGGACCCATGCCTACGACTTACTATTCCATCTGGCCTACCCCGATCCGAGACGACCCTTCTCTGCCGTATGTGGCTTGGGGTGTCTTTCACGAACGCTTTTGCCTGCCGCTTCGGAATGAGAGACAGCGCTACATGCGATCATTGCGACAATGACGAAACAATTGAACATATTTTATGTCAGTGCCCCCAGTACAGCTCTCAGCGACAGTCCCTCTCAGCAGTGTTTGCTCGCCTCGACGACCAGCCATTTTCTGAGCAGTCAATCTTGGAATGTCGGAAAGATCGAGCTTCACGCCAGAAAGCAACGAAGGCGCTGATGAAGTTTCTGCGAGCGACCCGCCTCGTTGAACGATTGTGACACTACTGTGTGCGAGTGTGTGTATGTGTGTTTGTGCTTCTCTTCCTCCCTTTCCCCTTACCCTTTCCCCAGTGCAGGGTAGCAAACCGGATATGTTTTCTGGTTAACCTCCCTGCCTTTCCGCAATAAATTTTCTCTCTCTCTCTTCCCCAATGGTCAACTTTTATTGTATATAAGAAAAGCTAAGATACAGCAATCGTTAGTAACACTTCTCTTTTAAATCTAAAATAAGACGTCATCTGAAGATCACACGAGTGCATTTTGTGGGCTCATTACGAAGTTCGTGAACCGGAGCAAAACTTGTCAATGAGGAATATTGTGAAGCTGTTACAGAGCTGAATCATTCTTGAATACAAGCAATAGTATTCTCTCATTAACGGTGCAGTGGGAATCTCGATGTGGCCTATTATAACCAAGCATATAACTAGATTGTAAGCCATATCTTTAATATAGGACTGCGTTATATCATAATACGACGTAAACAGGTTAAGGGGGGTGTAGTAAAAACAAAACTATAATAATTTGGAGACTTCAAGCATTGGCTTCGTAAAGTACACCGATGAATAGAGCACGCTTTCCAGCTAGTTTTGTGTCCGTGGGCATTGAGTGCCCGTATTTAGTAACTTTCTTTCATGTCTGATATTTTTTTCGCTCTTCTCGCCCCCCTCTCCGATTGACCAATCTAGGCTGAAAGGGTGTGACTTTGTGACAGCCAACGACAAACGTGGAAAAAAAGTGATTATTGCGATACCTGTATGCGCTCGTAAGTAATTATTTGCAACGGAAAAGCACGTGCAATCAAACTTTTTTTTATTATGCGAACAGTTACTGCTTGCTGTATAAATGGACATTAGAACTGTGATTTAAACAAAGAGACGTAAATAGAAAACAACTTTGCCTATACCCAAGCCATAACTGTTCAAGCAAGAAGATTTATATGGTAATACGAAACCTAAATAACCGTTTTCTAGCAGCGACAGCGTTTGCAGAGGTAACTACTATTACAACAGCCACTACTCTGGTGTTTAACGTTTATCGCTAAGTCTTCGTCTAATAATTTTAGCGAGCGCATTTCCCAGACTGCTATATAATTGAATGACCATAGAGACACTGTGGACGTTATCAAAAGTAAATCCTAGACACTCGGTACAGAACTGACTCGGAATCGGCTCGAGGGAGCGATGCAGCCAAAGGACCTTGCACAATCAGCAGCATTCGCAAAAAAAAACGAGGGGGGGGGGTGGACACTGATAAGAAGATTCGGGTGTACTTTACGAATTCCATGCCCTCGCTAATATCTTTCTATTGCGCGTTGTGAAAGACCACCGAGAAAATTTGCCGGCAGCGAAATCACCCACGAAATTACGCCACGGTGATGGGCCTGCCGACTATAGATATATTTGATAAAGACAGAACGATATCATTGTTTCTTCCCTGTAGAAGTTAGCAGGATACACAATTCTTGAAAGCAAGAGACTCGGTGGCCCGATATTGGAGGAAATTTTCCTTTCCTCGCGACCTCATAAGTACGCGGCCGCCCACTTGAGAAGGCGAAAGCCGGGAGAGAGAAGAGGGCAACATGAAGGGGGGAAGGGAGAGGGTAAAAGGAAAGAAGGTTCAAGAGTGGAAGCAAGGAGGATGCCGGCAGCGGCTGTTCGAGTGTCCTCCACGGCTCAGAATTCGCGGCTTCAATTGACGCCGAAGCCGAGGCCTTTATCTTGAGCCCAGGAAACCCCGGGCCTCAGGAGCGAGCCCACCGAATCGCTACGGGACATAGGCTGAATGAACTCCGGTGCATTTCAGGAGGCCGACAGCTGACGCCACGGCAGACAATGGCCTCGGCGCGACCGCTGTTACTGCTGCTGCTTTCGGTCAGAAACCCCTTTCCTTCGCACAAGCTCCCTCTCATTCTTTTTTCTGTTGGAAGGGCAGCGAAGGACCCGGACGCACGAGAAAAGCGGTGAAGGCGGTGGTGGTCACTGCACTATGAACCTCGTGAATAAGAGTTCCGCTCATCCACAAGCAAAATAAATATGCAGAAGCACTTGCGCGAAGTAGTATACCGCCACGCTTTCTCAAAAAAAAATGAGACAAAAAGGGGGAAACTGTCAGAGACTCGGCAAAGGCATCAAATCACAGGACTTTTTCGCATGATGCTTCGAAGAGAATTGTAATACATAACCCAATTGACCGAATGCGGGAAAAACAAAGAAAGCCTTTCAGCGACACCAAATCTTTAGTTAAAATTTTGCGCTAGGTGCATCGTCACGTCTGTCTTTCTTGTTGCGCAATCATACTGACGTTATCAATTATCATTTCGGCCAAAATGCTGCCCTCATTAAGAAAGGCTGTTGAACTGTTCCTTTCGTCATGTTTCACGCATATTACAGAACAAGTATATTATGAATGCGAAGCATTTCTTAGAAGACTTGAGCATTTCTAATTATCTATCTATCTATCTATCTATCTATCTATCTATCTAATCTGTGTATATGTCTATCTATCTATTTATTATCTCTATATATATATATATATATATATATATATATATATATATATATATATATATATATATATATATATATATATATATATAACTATCTATCTATACGTCAACTCTAGCCACCAACGTCTTGGTGCTCTCGTGATCGCCTAGGGGAAAGAGGGTTGACAAATGTCTCTAGCTGGCCGTAACATAAATAACGTGAAAATCCAATAACCTACGTCGTAAGACCCTCTCCTCGAGACACGGGTGGCACATGACCGTACACCGCAGGCCACGGTATGCGGGTATGCGCCTTAGGTGAGTGAAAGTTCATTGTAGAAACAACGAGAACTGACGTTGGTAATTTAAAAACGAGAGCGTTAAAAAAAAATGACATCGGCAGCGTTGAGCCGATGAATGCAAAGAACAAATAACAACGTTCCATCAGGAGTCGAACCCAAGAATTTTTCGTGGCAATGAATTATTTCACCACAAAATAACTGCAGCTCTCAAAATTGCTTCAGAAAAAGACCGTATGCAGGCGTTATGTTAGCGAAACGTCAATTGTGGTTGCAATGCCATCTAATTTTTAAATATATTACATATCTACTCCTAGTATACAAGTATCGCGTCGGGTTAGCGTCAGTTGTGTACTTAAGCGCCATCTACTGAAGGGGGTCTACGTAACCCTACCCAGGGCGACCATCCTCGCAAGCACAAGCGCTACATATCAGCTTACCGCTTCTGGTGTTGGTAATGCCCATGTTGTTGTTGGCATTACTACGCAACGGAAGACAACTGGTTCTATAAAACATATGTGACTGTTCAACATATGTAGGTGCGTACAACATTTGTACATATCTAGCTTTCATTTTGTAGTGTCTCGCTCAATAAAAAAATTCTTTCCGCATACTTCGCATCACACATATTTTCATGGTGCGTGGGATGTGCTGATTTTTTTTTCTTGAATGTGCGCGCCTCTTTAAATCACCAATTATAGCAAAACAATGACAACTATCACCAGGTTAGATACTCTAATGTTAACGCTTTCACCTTTTAACCTTAAGGTTTTCACCATAAGTCTTGCACCTTTCAGAAGCTCAAATTACCAATAATAATGATAGCAGCGTACCTCACGCACGAAGGACCATTGGTCGGCCTGCTCGGCAAGGATGACGTAACGTTTCTCACTCGGCTAGATTCTCACGTGACGGGCCATCATTCGAATTACGTGAAGTTCATGAAGAGTATAACTAGTAGAGACGCCCTCACTTCATATATTAAGTATATTTTTCCTGTAAAGCATACGTCTCCAAAGCAGTACAAGCGCTGCAAAAACACTAATTTACTGCACTCATATTATATATGCTTCACTCATATTATATATTGCCGCGGCGCAACGCCAAAAAAACACAGGTACACCGCAGGATCATCTTCTTCGTTCTCGAATAAAGCCAGAGCCCCACAACCTGGTGTCCGCTGAATCTCCCATCGTCGTTTTCATCTGCATGTAAAAACTCGTCATTTTCCTCCCACTCAAAGAGCATCGCCCCAATGCCAATTCAGTAATGCAGCTTTTTTTAATGCAAAATATTTTCTAGCGAACTTCGGCAACTTTCAGAGTATCTATCGATCTATCTAGCCGCTTACCTTTGGGTGCTCTCATGGTTACCCCCTTAACTTGGTGTGACCCAAAATTAGCATAAGAGGGTAAGATGATTTGACAAATATAACGCTGGTTAACACATGAATAATGTCGCAATCCCGTCGCACACGTCGTCAAACACTTTCCGCCAGACAGTGACACATACTCACGGGCGGGTATGTGCCGCTGGTATGCGGGTAGTATGTGCCACAGGTGACATAGCAAGTGTAGACGTTTAGGGGCGAAGCTCCTTAGAGCGGCACCCGTTCGTCCCTCGTAGTCGTAGTCGTAGTCATAGTATGTAACCAGTCTTACGCTTTGACCTCCAAGGTGGTGCCGGTGGTAGATTTCTCCTGTGCGTTGTTGAACAATAAAAAAATTCGCAGCGTGCGCGTCAACTAAACGCTAAATTCTTCTGTCTCTCATTCCCCATTAACAGTCATTGGCATGTTCCAGTAGAAAACGTTAGTAGAAGTAGAAGTGTTAAAAGCCGACTTCTGCTGTCTCTTATTCCAAGTAGCAGTCATTGTTTACCTCCAAGGTACTGCCTGGTGAAATTTCTCCTGTGCGTGTATAAACAATTAAAAAGTTTTGTTCAAAACGCTGTTGATTGATGAAGTAAACCAACAAAAAACGCCAGATGTTTTCTATAGACAAAACGAAAAGACGCCAGATGTTTCTATAGCAAAACAAAAAGACGACGCCAGCTGCTTAACGAAAGACGCCAGGTGTTTTCTAAAACAATGGTTTTATAATCAAAACCATATCGATACAGGTTTGTAGTTGCCGATGCTCGTTGCCGTCGGTGTGTGCTCGTATGGATAAGGATGCCGAAAGGCGGGTGCGCAGGGCAGCGGCGGCGCGCGCTCGCAGACAGGATCCTGAAGTGAGAGCACGCGAGGCAGAAGCGCGCCGGGAAGCTGCGCGACGTTACCGCCAAGATCCTGCTGTACGGGAACAAGAAGCCACATCAGCAAGGCAGCGTCAGCAAGATCCCGCCGTACGTGAACAAGAAGCTGCAGCGGCACGTCATGGTCGGCAAGATCCTGCTGTACGGGAACAAGAAGCCACATCATCAAGGCAGCGTCGGCAAGATCCCGCCGTACGTGAACAAGAAGCTGCAGCGGCACGTCAGCGTCGGCAAGATCCTTCCGTACGTGAACGAGAGGCCGAGGCAGCACGTCAACGTCGCGAATCAAATCTTGAAAACGTTCGACAATGGGAAGCGGCGAGGAAGCGCGCATATCGCCAGGCGAGTTAACGAAAGAAAATTTCACGGTATTACTTCCAGGAGCTTCACCCAATCTCATCATCATTCACCTCGTGGATCTGCCGTCAATTTTTTTTTTGTTAAGCGTGCATCTTCACTGCATGACAGGCGTTGCAAGAACACTGCTTTGCACAAAATTGAATGATACCGTAATTACGCGAAAATAAATATCTTGTAGTTTCCACTCCCTTTCTAGAGATGTATATTATTCCACCAGCGCCCAGCGGTTTCTCTCTGACACCTAGGCGTGCGATCCGCACCACCGAGGTCACCAGATTCTCAAATATATTTCTCCTCCTCCCCATTTCTGTAAAGTGTCCATCTACACAGCATGAGAAGTATAGCAAAGAACACTACTTTACACTACGTTGATTCACTTTACATATCAAGTATATTCTTTCTGTAAAGCACACGTCACCACAGCACAACAAGTGCTGCAAAGAACACTACTTTACACTATGTTGACTTATATCGTCAGTAGGGTATAACTCAACATATTGTAAAATAGTGTCGCACTCATTTTATCATCAAGTATATTCTTCCTGTAAATCATGCATCTCCACAGCATAAAAATGCTGCAAATAACACTACACGATGTTGACTTATATCGTGAGTTTGGTAGAACTGAACATCCTGTGAAAGTGTCGCACTCATTTTATTATCAAGTGTAATCTTCCTGTAAAGCGTGCATTTCCACATAATAGCAAATGATGCAAAGAACACTACTTTACACGATGTTGACTTATATCGTGAGTAGGGTATAACTTGACATACTGTAAAATAGTGTCGCACTCACTTTATATATGAAGTATATTCTTCCTGTAAATTGTGCATCTCCACAGTTTAAAAAAAATGCTGCAAAGAACACTAATTTACAAGATGTTGACTTATATAATGTGTAGTGTATATCTGAACATTCTGTAAAATAGTGTCGCACTCATTTTATCAAGTATTATCTTTCTGTAAAGCGTGCATCTCCACAGCATGACAAATGCTGCAAAGAACACTACTTTACACAATGTTGAATTGTATTCTGAGTAGGGTGTAACTGAACATACTGTAAAATAGTGTCGCACTCACTTTATATATCAAGTATAATCTTCCTGTAAAGCGTGACTCCACAGTATAAGAAATGCTGCAAAGAACATTACTTTACACGATGTTGACTTATATAGTGAGCAGGGTATAACTGAACATCCTGTAAAATAGGGTCGCACTCATTTTATCAAGTATTATCTTCCTGTAAAGCGTGCATCTCCACAGCATGACAAATGCTGCAAAGAACACCACTTTACGCCGCCGCCCGATTTAACGGGTACAGTCACATACATACATACATCCATCCATCCATCCGATTGTCAGCTGCGCGGGCTGTGCCTGAGTACGCGGAGAACGAGTGCCTGTCTCAGTCTCCTGGATAGCCGTCGTACGTGGTGAATCGTTGGTGAGGCATGGACGAAGCAGAGCGGCGGGCGTGTTGAAGGCGCTTGCGCTCGGCTTCCTTGGCTCACGTCTCGTCGGTGTTACCCTCGCGCCGTCTGCGTTCTCGAACACGATTGTACGCATGGACGCATGCACAGACGGATGAACACAAGGATGAATGAACGGACGGGCGCATTTCCCAGCTCATCGTCATCACTCCATGGATATGCTGTGATTTTTTTTTTTTTTTTTTTTTTTTACTGCACTCATATTATATATGCTTCACTCATATTATATATTGCCGCGGCGCAACGCCAAAAAAACACAGGTACACCGCAGGATCATCTTCTTCGTTCTCGAATAAAGCCAGAGCCCCACAACCTGGTGTCCGCTGAATCTCCCATCGTCGTTTTCATCTGCATGTAAAAACTCGTCATTTTCCTCCCACTCAAAGAGCATCGCCCCAATGCCAATTCAGTAATGCAGCTTTTTTTAATGCAAAATATTTTCTAGCGAACTTCGGCAACTTTCAGAGTATCTATCGATCTATCTAGCCGCTTACCTTTGGGTGCTCTCATGGTTACCCCCTTAACTTGGTGTGACCCAAAATTAGCATAAGAGGGTAAGATGATTTGACAAATATAACGCTGGTTAACACATGAATAATGTCGCAATCCCGTCGCACACGTCGTCAAACACTTTCCGCCAGACAGTGACACATACTCACGGGCGGGTATGTGCCGCTGGTATGCGGGTAGTATGTGCCACAGGTGACATAGCAAGTGTAGACGTTTAGGGGCGAAGCTCCTTAGAGCGGCACCCGTTCGTCCCTCGTAGTCGTAGTCGTAGTCATAGTATGTAACCAGTCTTACGCTTTGACCTCCAAGGTGGTGCCGGTGGTAGATTTCTCCTGTGCGTTGTTGAACAATAAAAAAATTCGCAGCGTGCGCGTCAACTAAACGCTAAATTCTTCTGTCTCTCATTCCCCATTAACAGTCATTGGCATGTTCCAGTAGAAAACGTTAGTAGAAGTAGAAGTGTTAAAAGCCGACTTCTGCTGTCTCTTATTCCAAGTAGCAGTCATTGTTTACCTCCAAGGTACTGCCTGGTGAAATTTCTCCTGTGCGTGTATAAACAATTAAAAAGTTTTGTTCAAAACGCTGTTGATTGATGAAGTAAACCAACAAAAAACGCCAGATGTTTTCTATAGACAAAACGAAAAGACGCCAGATGTTTCTATAGCAAAACAAAAAGACGACGCCAGCTGCTTAACGAAAGACGCCAGGTGTTTTCTAAAACAATGGTTTTATAATCAAAACCATATCGATACAGGTTTGTAGTTGCCGATGCTCGTTGCCGTCGGTGTGTGCTCGTATGGATAAGGATGCCGAAAGGCGGGTCCGCAGGGCAGCGGCGGCGCGCGCTCGCAGACAGGATCCTGAAGTGAGAGCACGCGAGGCAGAAGCGCGCCGGGAAGCTGCGCGACGTTACCGCCAAGATCCTGCTGTACGGGAACAAGAAGCCACATCAGCAAGGCAGCGTCAGCAAGATCCCGCCGTACGTGAACAAGAAGCTGCAGCGGCACGTCATGGTCGGCAAGATCCTGCTGTACGGGAACAAGAAGCCACATCATCAAGGCAGCGTCGGCAAGATCCCGCCGTACGTGAACAAGAAGCTGCAGCGGCACGTCAGCGTCGGCAAGATCCTTCCGTACGTGAACGAGAGGCCGAGGCAGCACGTCAACGTCGCGAATCAAATCTTGAAAACGTTCGACAATGGGAAGCGGCGAGGAAGCGCGCATATCGCCAGGCGAGTTAACGAAAGAAAATTTCACGGTATTACTTCCAGGAGCTTCACCCAATCTCATCATCATTCACCTCGTGGATCTGCCGTCAATTTTTTTTTTGTTAAGCGTGCATCTCCACAGCATGACAGGCGTTGCAAGAACACTGCATTGCACAAAATTGAATTATACCGTAATTATGCGAAAAAAAATATCTTGTAGTTTCCACTCCTTTTCTGGATATGTATATTCTTCCATCCGCGCCCAGCGGTTTCTCTCTGACACCTAGGCGTGCGATCCGCACCACCGAGGTCACCAGATTCTCAAAATATATTTCTCCTCCTCCCCATTTCTGTAAAGTGTCCATCTACACAGCATGAGAAGTATAGCAAAGAACACTACTTTACACTACGTTGATTCACTTTACATATCAAGTATATTCTTTCTGTAAAGCACACGTCACCACAGCACAACAAGTGCTGCAAAGAACACTACTTTACACTATGTTGACTTATATCGTCAGTAGGGTATAACTCAACATATTGTAAAATAGTGTCGCACTCATTTTATCATCAAGTATATTCTTCCTGTAAATCATGCATCTCCACAGCATAAAAATGCTGCAAATAACACTACACGATGTTGACTTATATCGTGAGTTTGGTAGAACTGAACATCCTGTGAAAGTGTCGCACTCATTTTATTATCAAGTGTAATCTTCCTGTAAAGCGTGCATTTCCACATAATAGCAAATGATGCAAAGAACACTACTTTACACGATGTTGACTTATATCGTGAGTAGGGTATAACTTGACATACTGTAAAATAGTGTCGCACTCACTTTATATATGAAGTATATTCTTCCTGTAAATTGTGCATCTCCACAGTTTAAAAAAATGCTGCAAAGAACACTAATTTACAAGATGTTGACTTATATAATGTGTAGTGTATATCTGAACATTCTGTAAAATAGTGTCGCACTCATTTTATCAAGTATTATCTTTCTGTAAAGCGTGCATCTCCACAGCATGACAAATGCTGCAAAGAACACCACTTTACGCCGCCGCCCGATTTAACGGGTACAGTCACATACATACATACATCCATCCATCCATCCGATTGTCAGCTGCGCGGGCTGTGCCTGAGTACGCGGAGAACGAGTGCCTGTCTCAGTCTCCTGGATAGCCGTCGTACGTGGTGAATCGTTGGTGAGGCATGGACGAAGCAGAGCGGCGGGCGTGTTGAAGGCGCTTGCGCTCGGCTTCCTTGGCTCACGTCTCGTCGGTGTTACCCTCGCGCCGTCTGCGTTCTCGAACACGATTGTACGCATGGACGCATGCACAGACGGATGAACACAAGGATGAATGAACGGACGGGCGCATTTCCCAGCTCATCGTCATCACTCCATGGATATGCTGTGATTTTTTTCTTTTTTTTTTCTCTTCTCTCTTGTTCTAATAAATGCTTTTTTATCTTTTTGTGTTCATTTTACATCATTCTTTCTATATTATTAGTTTCACTCTCTCGCTCTATCTTTTTTTCTTTTCTTTTTGCTCTTTCTCGCTCTATTCCTCGCTTCCTCTTTCTACTTCATTCCGTGTTTTTCTCACTCTTTGTTTCTTTCTCTCCGCTCTTTCTTATCTCTTTCTTTCTCTGTTTTTATGTTTTCTCTCTCTTTTTTCTGTGTTTCTTTCAATAACTTTCACTATCACTATTTATTCATCTGCCTTTATATTTATCGGTTTGTTTCCTTCTCTCTATTTCTCTCTTTCTCGTTCTCTTTCTTTCTTTCTCACTCTCCGTACGCGCGCTCGTCTAAGTTTATGTATCCCACACCGGACAAACCTGAGCACGTGCTGTGAAAATGAAGCAGAAGATGAAGCAGGGGACGAAGAGAGCGCCAGCCAGCCGAGCTATTCCGTTTATGATGGTGCTGCTTTTTGTACACGATCGACCAACGGCGTTTCTGCTCGCGAAAGAGTTCAATTTATTTGTTTTTACTTGGTCGTGGGACTTGCCCGATTCCTCAGCGCATACCCTGCATTTTTAACAGTGTAGCTGTTTAGACCAGCCATTCGTCCACACAAAACCGCAAACATCATCATAATGAAGCAGCAAGCGCTCTTTGTCCTTTTCTTCATTCTAAACATCGTCTTCATCTTCTGCCTCGCTCTCAGAACACGTGCACCTATTTCTTCAGCCTGGAAATGAATTGCTCTAATAGGGGAGAAAACGAGTATGGAGAGAGTGAACGATAGAAAAACAGAGAAAAATAAAGATATATAGATGGATTAAAAAAACAGACCAATTCGTTTTGGAAACGAAGTTCGCGGCTAAGTCCGCGTATTCACAATCTGAAGGCGAGAATCTTAACCATTCGTCTATCTAGGTACAAAAAGCGAACTTAGCACAGTCTCGTAAAGTGTTGTGTAGCACAGAGGTATGAAACAGAAGTGAGGGTGAGGAGGACAGATATGAGGGGTGGGAAAAGAGACGGCAAGAGGAAAGAAGGATAACAAATAGATAAAGCAAAATAAAGATAAATAAGGCAAGATAGAGAAAGAGAGAAATTCGTTTTAGACAGAAAGTTCTAGGTAAGACCAGGTTCGAATCCACGTAGCTACAATTTAAAGGCGAGCGTTTTCACCAATCAGCTTCCCGGGTATGCCAGCAGATCATAACATAGCCATGTATAGTGCATAGCGCATATCAAGAGTTGGGAAAGAAAAATGAGTTTAATGAGAAATACGAAGTCCGGAGGAAAAAAAACAAAGAAAGGGAGCAAGTAGAGAAAAAAAAAGGGCAGATTACTCACACGATTGGATTGATATTATATGAAACAGCCAGCAAGGAGCAAATCAGGTTGCACATGACACGCATGTCATGATTAACGTGCCAGGACCTGTCATTTATGTTCGTCTACAGTCACGTCGCATGATACCCATTTTGATGTATATCACGTTAGTGAACTCAACACATGCACACCATGAGTGTGGCATATAAATGGCGTTGTACGTGACATGCATATCATGATTTTCATGTTACCACCTTCCGCTTATGTTCGTCATAATGTCACACCAAGCAGTACAAATTTGTCTGTATATCAAGCTAGCCAAACGGCCGCAAGCGGGACATGAGCGTAGCATGCAAGTCATTTTGCACATTACATATTATCATTTTCATATTAACACTTGTCATTTATGTTCGTCATTCAGACACGTCACGCAACACTAAATTTGGTGGACATTAAGCTAGTAAAGCGGCTGCAAGCATGCAACTGAGTGGTGTATGTAAATCATGTCTTATATGGCATGCACATCTTGATTTTTATATTCCCACCTGTCATTTATGTTAGTCACGCAGAAATGTCTCATGTCAACTTGTGAATATATCAAGTTCAGGGAATAGCCACAGGAGCTCCACAGCCATGGCCTGTAAACTATATTATTAGTGATAAGTTAGAATGTATACCGTCATTTCAGTGTTGGGTATACCAAAGCGGATGTGCACCTGCTTAATTTTGGCTCCTTTTATTACTTCTCTCTCTCTTTCTTTGGGCCACTCTTCTGGAATAAAAATGTACCACTGTCGTGACAGGGATGTCAGCGTCTATATATATATATATATATATATATATATATATATATATATATATATATATATATATATATATATATTCAGCGCATCGTGAACAAAAAACGCCGCGGCCTTTTAGAGCCTTTTCAAAACACTCATTCGGTAACTACTGCAAGCACACTTGCTTCATACCCACTGGGCCATTAATAATAAATTTTTGAGAGTAGGCCAACATTTGCTATGCTATTTTTCGTCATTCTTCTGAGAAGCGTGGTATCCGCTAAATACTTGCAAGGAATATTGTGTCAGTTGTTCATGAAGTGGCTGACGACGATGAGGAATTATGTCTGAATTGGGTATGCGCCACAGTTATTAGGGAAACAAGAACAAGCTTTTGTGATGGGTTGGAGCATTGGACGGCCTACTCGTTACGCTTTTCGTCTTGTGCCACGACTGGTCGTTCTTTCGCTGTTTTAAAACGTTTTATAGGTCGTAATAACGCGATCGCTTTGCCGACATCAAGCCTGCCTAAGGCAAGTTTGCCAACAAGTCACGAGCACAGGAATCTGTTCCTCAGCGGTGGTCGAGGGTGCAAACCCTGACAGCTCTCAATGAAATATAAAGCTAGTGTCTATTCTGTAGGACTGGCAACACCTGTTTTCGCGGCCTTTACGACATTATTCATGTACATAGTGTCTGTAAAAAAGCACTAAAGCAAAAAAAAATGAAAAACGGGGTAGCTCAGTGGTAGAAAACTAGGCTGGCACTCAGCGGACCCGGGTTCAAGCCCCACTGTATCAATGGGGCTCGGTCTTTCTTTCTTGATTCGTGCGATAAAGTTACGAACGTCGGCGGCGGTGGCTCACAACTGCGCGTGACCCGAGATGTGATCTCATAACAGCTTTCGCTGTACAATTTCTGGAGTCATCATTCATATATATATTCTCTCTGTCTTCCGTCTCTCGTGAAAATTACAGCATTTTGCTGGGTCGACATTTTATTTAACGCTTTCTTCATAACAGTACAATGATCCCTCCTTGTATATTTTTTACAGCTGGTAATTTCGTGAATAGTTCCCACTGAAGCCTGTGCTTCATTAAACTTGAACACTATCCGCCATATACCAACTTGGCTACGACACTTCGACGACTCAATACTAGCCTTAATTTTATTTTGTTCCATTTCTTTACAAGGAAGCCACTTGTAGAAATAACGTGGCGGCTTGCCACGTGCGCGGCCAGACCAGTGTAGGCTTCCGATAACACGATTAGGACAGAGGCGGCCGCCGCTTATTCGCGTCTCGCAAAGGATCGTCGCGCCACTAGAATTCGTCTGACGCTCGTATGAAACGGGCTCTCCCTATCAGAAGGGCCAGGCTCTGTCGACACGAGAAGACAATGAATCGCAAGCGTGTTCCTTTCTTTCTGATTATTTTTTTACCCTCTGCGACGGCGCAAATCGAGCATCGTGGCTCTTGTCGCTAATGTCCAGCCACCATGTTGAGCCAGCCTGCAGTGTTGCCGATAGAGTCGGACTGACCAGGAAGCGCTGAGTACAAGGAGGACATCATAAAACGGATACAGAAAAATGGAGGCATCCAGAGCGAAAACAAAAATTGGAAGAGAAAAAAAAACGTGAATCGGTTGGGCAACAAATGGTACTGCAACGAGCGTAGTGCAGATAAAATAGACGCGCTAAGTGTTTTGCGACACGCCGAGAAGAGATTGGGTTCTCGCTGCATAAAAAAACACCGCACGGGAAGACCACCACTAAAGCGGCCCGGCCTCGAAGCAACCCTTTCTTCTTGACGCGGCTGCAATTACAGCGATATTGAGCTTCTTCGTCACTGCGGGATTGGCTAAGCGCGGATTAAAAGCCTCAGAGATGTTTTCTCTTCCCTAAGCACCGGGGCCTCTTTTGCTGCTGCATCTTTTACCTTTTTTTCTTTGTCTTTTTTCGTGCTCTCTTTCCTACACTCGTCTCGCAATCGCCGATTCCCTCTAATCCTTTCTGTTGGTCACCCAGCCTGGCCCACAAGACCTGCTAGAGTTATTAGTCACAGGCTCGACACACAGACAAGCTCGTCGTATATGAAGCTTTCTAGAGCACGCGAATATCTATTTTACTGTATTTTTCTTCATGCTTTTAGTTCTCGCAAAAATCTCTGTGCATTCTGGTAGGAGCACAGCATTGTCAGACATTATTGGCTAAGCACTTCAGTCTTCAAGCTTCCCTGTGCTTCTTTTTTATTATTATTCATACGAGCACGTCCTGCGGTGGAAAGATTAGAAGCATATAGGCTCACGCCTGAAAAACTGTACCGCTGTGGGCCTCTTTCTCACATTGTTTTGCTTTCCACACACTGATAGATGTGTTTCTTATTAATGTTTATTGGTGAAGCTTTTATAGTGACACCTCATTCATCTTCAGAATTATTTCTTTCTTCATAACTGCAATCACAATTTAACCGGCGTACATATTTGAGCAGCAAGACACCTGTCATCATCATCGTTTTGTATTACTATTGTTACTGGCGCACTTTGTCCTACCTGATATATCTTTCTTTCATCTCACCATTGTTTCCAGACGGGCAAATGACAATGTAATGTTGGTTGCTTCTCCCTTTAAAAAAAGAGTTAGATGAGAATGTGAAATTTTCTATCGCCTGAAATGAATGTTTTCAAGTGCTTTCATTTCCAGCGTGCCCATTCTGTTTTGTTATTCGGTAATAGGAGTACTGCTAAAACATAATAATAACTGCAACAACAGCAACAAACATAAAAACAAATGAACGCGCGCCATGCTGTAGAAACAATGTTTAGCCCTTCAGAACGACAAAACACAGAAACATACACTTGAAACTTGTTGCATCGCAATTTTCTAGGAGTGGATCGAGTCTTTAAAACCCGTTTTTTTATCCTTGCGCCAAAATCAGACGCAGCAGTAGAACTGAGCTCTTAGTACGATGGGCCTATTTTCTAGAAGACCTCGGTATTCCCCAGGAAAATACAAATGTAACTTGAAAACAACACATGAACACTCAAAAATAAAGGAAGTGAATCAAGAGATCCTAAAAGTAAGGGTGCCTTTGCACCCTTACTTCAAATATGGCACCCCTGAAGGCGTTTTCAGTGTCTCTTGTCCCTCTCACGTATGCGTCGGCTCACGAAACGGTTGTTGAAGAATGTGCTCACAAACTCAGCTCTATCTCTAAGCTTGTTCGAACTTTCGGTACTACGGCGCTGACCTTGACATCTTCCTCACAGCAAACTCTAAGTGATGGATGACTTATGCTTAACGTTCACTAAACACTTCAGGAAACGAGAGCTCAAGTAACAGAATAAAAAGGAAAAGAACGTCCAGTATATATTGGTAAGTGAGTTCCAGCCTGTTAAAGTAACTTGCTCTTATTATTCTAATTAGTTAGTTATTGTCAGTCAGTCAGTCAGTCAGTCAGTCAGTCAGTCAGTCAGTCAGTCAGTCAGTCAGTCAGTCAGTCAGTCAGTCAGTCAGTCAGTCAGTCAGTCAGTCAGTCAGTCAGTCAGTCAGTCAGTCAGTCAGTCAGTCAGTCAGTCAGTCAGTCAGTCAGTCAGTCAGTCAGTCAGTCAGTCAGTCAGTCAGTCAGTCAGTCAGTCAGTCAGTCAGTCAGTCAGTCAGTCAGTCAGTCAGTCAGTCAGTCAGTCAGTCAGTCAGTCAGTCAGTCAGTCAGTCAGTCAGTCAGTCAGTCAGTCAGTCAGTCAGTCAGTCAGTCAGTCAGTCAGTCAGTCAGTCAGTCAGTCAGTCAGTCAGTCAGTCAGTCAGTCAGTCAGTCAGTCAGTCAGTCAGTCAGTCAGTCAGTCAGTCAGTCAGTCAGTCAGTCAGTCAGTCAGTCAGTCAGTCAGTCAGTCAGTCAGTCAGTCAGTCAGTCAGTCAGTCAGTCAGTCAGTCAGTCAGTCAGTCAGTCAGTCAGTCAGTCAGTCAGTCAGTCAGTCAGTCAGTCAGTCAGTCAGTCAGTCAGTCAGTCAGTCAGTCAGTCAGTCAGTCAGTTAGTTAGTTAGTTAGTTAGTTAGTTAGTTAGTTAGTTAGTTACAATTATCATAATAATATATGGAGTTCTACATCCCAAAACCCCAGCATGATTATTAGAGACGCCATCGGGGGGGGGGGGGGCATCGAAAATTTCGACCATCTTGTGTTTGTTAATGTGCACTGTCTTCGCACAGTGCACGGCTCTCTACCGTTTCGCCTCCATTGAAATGCGAACACCGCGGCCGGGATAGAACCCGCGACCTTCGAATCAGCAACCAAGCACCACAACCACTGCTCCTCCACGGTGGATAATTTATTGATTTATTAGGGCCTTACGTACCTCAGCAATCCCGAGAATCGACAAGTCTCCCGAGCGCCCGTGTCAGCCGTCGGCGGCGTCGACGCGAGTGATGCAGTGAGGTATTATCACGTGATGTACGTCGCTGCGACACCTCATAACGTTAAGTGACATGGTGACGTCATTACAAGACGTGTTTGCTCGCTGAAGGGTGGGCTGATCTCGTAGGCAAGGCAGAATGAGGCTAGGGGCCGAAAGCTTAAATTATATCCGATCCTGGGGGCACGACTACGTTAGTTGCAGAAAACTTTCAGGAGACGGTGGAGGGGGGTGAATAGGGGGCTTAATACATCGATATAAAAAAAATGGTTTTCGCCTTCCAGTCGACTGAGAAGGATGCATGCCCTGGGGGCTTTTTTTTTTTCTTACATATCAACAGGGTTTGCCGATTACAGGGTGGAGGAGCCTACTACAGACTTACATGAAAAAACAATTGACGTAGTTGTAATCAGACTCCTAACAGACAAGTAGCCAGGATATTCTTTTTTTTTTTGGCAAGGGAAGGTGAGAAGAGACATTATTGTTTGAGAGCAAGTCTTTCCTTGACAAAAAGAAAAAAGTTGTGTAGGAGTATAGAAGGTGCTCAGTTAATAGAAGAAAATGAGGACAAAGTGGAACTCAATTTTTCGACACAATTTTAGGATCTACATCTACATCTACATCTACACTGCAGTAAAGCTAATGCTTGCGCACCAAAAAGATGCTTTCCAACCAAATAATATCGACCTAGGGCCACACAGAGTCCGTGAATTTAAAAAAACTTACAAAATAGAAAAAAATAGGGGGAGGAGGAATGAGAGGGATTCGGACACCGAATCGCGGATGTGCGGCAAAATAAAAAATAATATGCCAAACACTTTCTCTACCGAACTTTTCACACTCAACAACAGGCGTGCGAGAAAAACATGGGAAATTTTATGGCATCAATTCTTACACAAAGAACGGAGACATTAGAGAAAACAATTTTATTTGAAAATAAAGAACCAAAACACGGATTCTTTCTTGACGCAAAAGATGCAGAACGCTAACATTCATTTTAACAAGCAGTTTTAAAGATTTACGAATTTTGAATACCTTCTACCGAAAACGAGGAAACAGCAAGTGAACGTGGAGGAGCCCTAATGGCGAAAATAAGAACGAAATATACTTTATAATGAGTGCACACCCAGGCATCGTGCAGGATGTGGAAGTGGTTGGCAAGGTACGATGCAGTGACCATAGAATGGTACGGTCTCGAATTCGCCTAGACTTGAGAAAGGACCGGCAGAAACTGATACGCAAGAAGTTTTAAAGAATGGCATTGCAAATGATTTCAACATATAGTAAAAGGCCTATGCAAAAGATAAAAAACAGAAACGAACATGGAGACTTGCCGAAGAGAGCGATTCATGTCGCGATTTTCATTCATGGTGGTTTCTCCATAAACACAGCGATGACTGTCGACACTGACTTGCGTCCGGTGAATGGACACAAGGACTATGCCATTAAACCGCTCTTCAGCCGTCCGATTCCTCCGATATATTTTTAATCATTTCACTGTCGAGAATCTGCGTTCTGCAGCTCCTGTACTCACTGGGAGCGCTGCGTTGAAGAGCGTGTGAACGTTCGAGAAAAAGGCTTCGTCGCACTCAGCTAAAGCACCCGTCGCAAAGCGGCGAAGTTCCTTCTCTTGCATGGGTTGCCATTTGGTTTTTCAGATTTTCCATTCACCTTTTAGTGTAAGAATACGAGCTGCTATCATATCTTTCAGGTAAAAATTGAAGGCCACCTGCAGAGATACCAATTTGCCTTAAAGGCACGCTTTGGCAACACAAATCGCAAACTTTGCAGTGTTTTCCGGTGGTTCGCCAATTGCCGCTTGAGGGAAGCTTTCAGATCATATATGTACAAAATGAACAATATGGCTCGCCTGTAGTACTATTCGGCAGAACTACAAGCGTAGTTTGCCCTCTATCTTTGTGTTGCTACCACTCGTGGAATCTTTCACTTCACTTCGAACTCCGCCGCTCTGTCAAGACGCCACCCTATCTCCAACGCTGTTTCTTGTTGATTTCCTCGACTTACGTTTGCTTTCATTTGTTTAAATGTGAACGCCGCTATTTGCACTTGTGACTCTGTACTGTTACGTCAATCGCCGATTGTACGAAATGTAGACGGGGAGGGGGAGGGGAGTCTCCTTGTTTACATACCTGACTTTTAACTAAATATTGACTCAAAGATATTACAGTAGGCTGAATGGTTCTTGTTTGTAACATGTAACAAGTAATGGTCATAACTCACTTAATTGTTCCGTAACACCTGGCGTGCCGCAAGGTTCTGTCGTTGGATTTTTACTCTTTCTAATTTATATTTATGATCTTCCATCCTGCGCTCTTTGCTGATGATTGTGTCATCTATCGCATAATAACTAACCCACATGATTAATCACAACTTCAACCCGATCTTGACAGCATTTCCTTCTGGTGTTTACTATGGTCCATGAAAGGGAATACTAATAAGTGTAAAATAATTAGGATATCTCGGGGAAGTACTGACTGCACTAGCCACGTTTACTCAAATACTAATTTTCAGTTTTTTCTGTCACTACTTACAAATATCTAGGTGTTCACATTGATAACCATTTAACATGGAATAGCCATATTACTTATGTGATTAACAATGCAAACCACACTCTCGGCTTCTTGCGCCGTGACTTTTCATTTTCACCTGGTTCATTAAAACTTCTGCTTTATAATACACTAGTCAAATCTAAACTCGAGTACGCTTGATCAATCTGGGATCCTCAGTCGTGTACACTTATTAACGCACTAGAAGTCACTCAGAATTGTTCAGCTCATTTCATTGTCGATAAATACTCTCGCACTTCTAGTATCTCATCAATAAAAACTTCTCTCGACCTCCTTACCTTTTCTAACAAAAAGAAGCAGGCCCGTCTATGCCCCTTCTACATTTTTTTTTCATAAATTCTAAAGTATAACTCACATTGTTCTTGCCATCTTCTAACGTTTTATGTCGCATCGACCACAACATCACAGTTCATGTGCCATTTTGCCCTACCAACTTCTACTTCCACTCCTATGTGCCCAAGACTTCATCTGAATGGAACCACCTTCCTGTCTACATTGCCAGCAACACTGATCATGATTAGGACCTGCAGCGTTTCGGCTCCTCGTTTTTCACGATCGGAACCTCCTGACCACCTCTTCGGACCCTCCAAGGAAAACCTCTCCACCGTCACCGGAATGTGATCCGGTTCATTGGTACACCCCATTCGGCAAGTGGACCCAACCTCACAACTTCACAGGGCGCTTACATCTGGACGGCCGGAGGGCGGGCCCCCACGCTCGGCCTACTGGCTTATGGCCGCCCACCGGCAAAATGGGCGATCGGTCCCCCCCACACACCACGACCGTCCACCGTGGGCGGCACCCTACACCGGCATACGACCCCCCACGCATGATGTGGACTACCATCTCTACCTCGGACCGCAGCCGGTAGCTGCCCCAAACATTAAGAGCACCGCGCTTGCTGCCGCGGTGGCAAGACGCGAGCGAGCGACGCGGCAGTGGCGGCGTCCGCCAATGCGGCCTCCCCGACCACGGCTGTCGACGAGGCAGACCGCTCCTCCTCCGCACTTCCGCCGCCTGCGCCGCGCTCCGCGGGCCCGCAACAGGGGAGGAGGTGGCCCTCGTGGCAGCCTCGGCCGAAGCCGAAGGAAACTGATTTTGTTGTTGTTCTGAAAGCACGGACACAACTATCCCTCACCGCCGTTTTCCCCGAGAACGGAGCCGGCAGCGCGCTCATCGCCCACCTCGGAGCGAGAGAGTGAACGCGAACCGGCTGGTCACAGTCGTGATGGTGCAGGACCAAAACCTCATCCTGGCCTACACCCCACATCCGCTTATTGCGGACAAACTAATTGGTGAACTGACAGTTCCTTCATCCGTCGGACCGGTGCCCCTGTTCGGGTATCTCCGCGCGGACACCCAGGACTCCTGCTACGGAGTGGTGACAGTGCGCAGCTCTGACTCTGAAGCCGAACTTCGCCAACGCTTCTACTGGCCGGAAGGCGAAATACTGCACATCCGGCGTTTGGGCACCTCCAACAAGGTGCGGCTCACTTTTGCAGGAAAGGTGAAGCACAGGTACGTCACCTATGACACCCTGCTGATCCCGGTGCAGCCATACAGAAAAACTGTACCAGCCTGCAACCAGTGCGGCTCAGTTGGGCATCGACCCGACGCTTGCCCTAGCCCTAAACCGGACCTCTGTGGTACCTGTGGCAACACAGTGCCACTCATAGATGGTGCTCGCGCACCTCACGAATGCACGCCGAAGTGTGCTCTATGCGCCGGACCCCACGTCACCGGGGACCGGTGCTGTAAGGAACGAATTACAGGGCACCACAACCAAAACCATCCACTCTTCTACCGAAGAACCAAATCGGCTCCAAGAAACGCAAACGCCGGCGAACACGGAAGCCAAGCAGGCCGACCACCGGGACTTCACCGCAGGGGGCCCAGCCTCCTGCCACCAAACCTTCTCCTCCACCCCCGCATCCTGGCGCGGGGGCTCCCGGGCCCTCCAAGCGAGGCCCCACCCCGGCCGGACCTCCCGCCGCGAGGTCCACCTCGAGCCAGGGCCCACCTGCCTTCCCTACACCGCACCCGCCAGTCACCCGGAATCCAGCCTGCTGACCAAGGGGATGCCACATGGGCCGCTCGCGTCCGACAAGGACCCGAGGTGAGCGGCTCGGGCGGGGCAGCCTCCCCATCCGGAACCCCCTCGAACCCACCCAAACCTCAAACCTATTCCGCCCCCACACGGGAACAACTCGAAATTAAACAGCTCCGGGCCCAAGTGGCCTCGTTGACCCGTGCAATGGAGGCACTCGCAAACCGCCCGCCTCCATCTAACTCGACACCTTCCGGGCAGGCGCCGGAAGCGATGGATAGTGCCCCCTCGGAACAAAGGGACACCACGTACGGCACTCCTCGCTCCGATTGAGGCGCGTCTAAATAGCCTGGAGGGCCAGGTGGCCTCCATAGTAACTACTATCGAGGATCGCTTGGCTGCCGCCCTCCAAACCGTATTCGCCAGAATCCCGGGCATGATAGTGGCCCAGCTGCCCCAATTCGCTTTCAGCACCCGTCGTCCCACCCCAAAACTTAAGCGGGTTAATAAACCTCAGACGCCTAGGCCACTTCCCAAAAGGGCTGAGGCTGACAGGCAGCCTACCATATTGACTGCAACATCAGCAGCAAGCCCCGGACCGAGCGGTGGAGCACCTCTGGATCTCTCTGCTCTCCTGGAGGCTACCCAAAATTCTAATACCCATGATGGCGGGCAACGCCTCTAGATCGCGCCGCGCCCGCGTTAATTCGGACCCTTTCACAATCCTCCAATGGAACTGCCGGAGATTTCGGGCTCGCACTAAGCGGGCTGGTCTCCGGCTCCACTTAGAAACCTATCCCCAATTACCCGCGGTAGTGGCCCTACAGGAACCGGGCGAACACGCCGCCCTTACAAACTATACCGTGTATCAAAGGGGCGCGCAAACGGCACTTTGCGTGCATCGAGATTACACCGCCAGTTTGGTGGATCTTGAATGCAACCCGGCTTACTCGTATGCTATGGTGACTCTCCTCCCTCTTAGGAAGCAGGACCCATCCATACACATTTTTAACATCTACAGTTCACCCAAACTGCCCAACATAACATACGCCGACATCTTTAGCAAAGCTCACACGGTGGCAGGCAAAGAACCACTAGTCATAGTAGGCGATTTCAATGCCCCCAGCCCTCACTGGGGTTATCGTCGGGAGGAACGACGTGGTCGGAAATTGGCGGAACTCATTTCCACCATGGGCCTAACCATCCTGACGGAACCCACACACCCAACCCGCATTGGAAACTCTGTTACCCGAGACACATGTCCCGATCTCACACTCACCAAAAACATCAAACACGCAGATTGGCTCAATACCGAGGAAACCCTCGGTAGTTACCACTGCATTGTCATTACCACAATCCGGACACACCCCCTTACTCGTCCCCACCACCAAGCGAAACTTCCAGACTGAACCAAATTTCGCTTGGTATACTCCAATCCGACCCCCATAGCTCACCAAGGATACTACACTTGGTCCCAACATCTCGTAAACTCACTCCACAAAATCGAGCAGACGGTTCAACTTTCAGAGGCCACGCCGGCGGTGGACAACCACCTCCTGCATCTCTGGGAGGCTCGGCACAGCCTAGTGCGCCGATGGCGCCGACAGAAACACAACCGACAGCTCAAAATCTGCATAGCGGCTCTCACCCTAGAGGCCGACGAGTACGCGGCCCAGCTCGCCGACTCAAACTGGGTAGAGCGCTGCAACACTGCCGCCACACAGATGTCAAGCCGCAACACCTGGCGTCTCTTTAGGGCTCTCATCGACCCTAGCCAAACACGCACAGAAACACAGAAACACCTTCAGCGCGCGCTTACGCCTATGCGGGTGACGCGGAAAAATTGGCACAGGCTCTCAGAGACAAATATCTCTGTAGCCAACAGGACCCCATCGGACCGGCGTATTCATATGCAGGCACGGAAAACGCCGAGTTGGATCGTTGCTTTCAGCTCCACCATCTGAAGGCGGCCCTGTCCAAAATGAAACGAGGCACAGCGCCAGGTCGGGATCGAGTGACGGTTCGGCTCCTAGCCAACCTCCCTGACTCGGCGTACATTCACCTCCTCGACTACTTCAATCAGATCTGGGAGGGGCGCGAACCCCTACCGGTCGATTGGAAAACGGCCTTAGTAACTTTCATCCCTAAATCAGGCAAATCTGTAAACATCGACAATCTCAGATCAATTTCCCTAACCTCATGCGTAGGGAAACTTATGGAAGCCATGGTCCGGGACAGGCTCTCTGAATACTTAGAGGCCCGACACACTTTTGCAGACACTATGTATGGCTTCCGCCCACATCGCTCTGCTCAGGACATCCTCCTGCAACTCCATCGTGACGTTGTCGAACCGGTCGAACATCCCAGTGACGACAAGGTAGTCCTCGCCTTAGATCTCAAGGGAGCTTTCGATAACGTTACCCATGACATCATCCTTACCAACCTATCACAAACAAATTGTGGGCATAATGCTTTTAGGTACGTCCGCCAATTCCTCATAGAACGGCAGACATACCTGCGTATTCAAGACAAGGAGCATGGACCGTACCCCCTCGGTACGCGCGGAACACCACAGGGAGCAGTCCTCTCTCCTCTTCTGTTCAATCTTGCCATGGCTCACCTTCCCTCATTGCTAAACGATGTCCCAGGCGTGCAGCACGCTCTGTACGCCGACGACATCACGCTATGAGCAACTCAGGGTTCCCTTGGTAGCATCGAGACATGCCTGCAACATGCCGCGTCGATAGTTGACAGCTACGCCCGCGGCTGCAGTCTCGAATGCTCACCCACCAAATCGGAATACGTGCATCTTCGCCCCAAACCGAACGACACGACACAAATTGAACTCACCTTGTGTAACAGGGCCATTCCGGAACGCGACGAAATCAGAGTCCCGGGACTCTTCATACACAAGCACCGCAAAATTGACACCACTCTGCGCAAACTACGCACTGTGGGCGATCAGGTGGGCCGCATGATCCGCCGGGCTTCGAACAAGCGAGGAGGTCTCAAGAGCCGTGCTGCTCTGTGCCTCGCCAACGCTTTCGTGACCAGCCGGATCCTTTATTCGACACCTTACCCGCGTCTGCGTAAGTGCGACGAGAATACACTAGACTGTATACTCCAAAAAATTTACAAACGTGCCCTAGACCTCCCCATCTCAACGTCGAACCAACGTCTCGCAGACCTGGGCATGACAAACACGTACGGGGAACTTAAAGAGGCTCATCTCAATAACCAGTACCTGCGCCTTAGTAGGTCTCAGGATGGGAACAACCTCCTACACCGCCTCCACATTTCCAACACCCACAAGGTGGAAGAGCGTACCGCGATCCCCGAGGATTGGCGTGGTGCACTGATCATTCCGCCTCTGCCCCAAAACATGACAAATGGGACTCACGATGGGCGGCGTACAGCGCGGGCTACAGCCCTACAGCAACGGTATGGCTCACGCCCGGGAGTCTTCTACACGGACGCATCCGGCCCCCACCACGGCGGGTGGTACACGGCCGCTGTGGTTCACCAAAACGTACCTATTCAAGGGCTCACCTTTCGAGCACCGGACATCACACACGCGGAGGAGGTCGCCATAGCCCTCGCCGCAGCGGACCCCGCATCTCGGATAATTATTACCGATTCGCGGAGGGCGTGCCAAAATCTCACACGGGGTTGCATCAATAATCGCGCCGCCGAAATCCTTAAGCGATGCTATTATCTAGATCGCCCAAATCCACGCACCGTCATCTGGACTCCTGCTCATACGGGGCTAGTTGGAAACGAGGCTGCAGATGCCTCGGCCCGCGCGCTTAATTACCGGGACCCGCCTCGCCCTCCATCGCCTGATGTTCCAGAACCCAATCCGGCTATCTCTTTCAGAAAAATCACCGCTATGTACAAATCGAACAGGCTCCGCTTCCCACCCCCAGCATCGGGCCTGCCCAAGAAGGACGAGCGCTGGCTCCTCCGTCTCTATACCAATACAGTATTGTGCCCGGCGATACTCAAACATTTCAATCCGGCATTCTCTGGGGAATGCCCGCGCTGCGACCATCCGTTCGCGGATCCTTTCCATATGGTGTGGGCATGCCCCTCAAATCCCGCGGTCCCGCCACTTCCTTCCCCTTCCCTCCCTACCCGAGAGAGCTGGGAGGCTGCCCTGCTCGGTTGCTCGACCCTAGAGGACCAGCGTGCCCTAGTGGCCCGAGCGCGTGCTGCAGCAGAAGCCACGGGGGTCCCGGACTAGGGACTCCTCCTAGATTTTGTAAGGGGCCGGCCCTTAAAGCCGTCCCCAACTCTCTCCTGTCAACTGAGTGAATAAAGTTTGCTACCTACCTACCTACCAGCCACACAGATTAGCTCGCGCCAGTCTATCTCCTTCGTCTTCTTCAGCTCCATGCACTGGCACGTAGCATGAACCCTGGCGGCGGAGGCACCGTCCCGGTGCTTTAAAGGTCGTTATCTGACGCATTATTGTAGGGCTTGATCCGCGAGACGTGTACGATATCACTGGGCCGCATAGTAGATGATGATGGACAGATGGGGCTGATCTCGTATGTGACAGGTGTTACTTGACGCAATATACGGTAGGGTCCCGTGTAATGAGACAGAAGTTTTTCGGATAGGCCCAGCCGACGATGAGGGGACCAGAGTAAAACGAGGGTACCGGGAGCAAAATGTACGTCTCTATGTTCCGCATCGTACCGACGGCATTGGTTGGTTTGCGACGCCATCAGCCGAGCGCGAGCGAGCTGACGGGCATGATCGGCTCGCGCAATCGCGTCGCGGGCATACTCGGTGGTGGACGAAGTGTGAGCTGAGATGACTGTGTCCAGTGGTAAAGTCGGCTCTCTTCCGTGCAATAAGTAGAACGGCGAAAAGCCCACTCTGCCGTGACGGGATGAACTATACGAGAAAGTTGCGTAGGGTAAGGCAAGGTCCCAGTCTCGGTGGTCGGGCGACACGTACTTAGCGAGCATATTTGTAAAAGTGCGGTTAAATCATTCCGTGAGGCCGTTTGTTTGAGGGTGGTAAGCGGTTGTCAGTGTGTGTTGCGTGGAACAAGAACGCAGAATGTCGGCGATGACTTGAGATACAAATGTACGGCCACGGTCTGTGAGAAGCTGTCTCGGAGCACCGTGAATCAATATAACGTCCCGTAACAAGAAGTCAACGACGTCGGTTGCACAGCTGGTCGGTAGAGCTCGCGTAATAGCGTACCGTGTAGCGTAATCTGTAATAACGGCTATCCATTTGTTTCCCAATGTTGATGTGGGAAAAGGACTAAGCAGGTCTAACCCAACACGGTAAAATGGTTCCGCGGGTATGTCAATTGGTTGAAGATTGCCAGCGGGTAGCAGCGACGGTGTTTTACGACGTTGGCACAGGTCACACGTGGCAACGTATCGGCGTACCGAACGAGCAAGGCCTGGCCAGAAAAAACGGCGCCGGGCGCGCTCGTACGTACGGGATACGCCAAGGTGTCCAGCCGTGGGAGCGTCGTGAAGTTCGGTGAGAACACAGCGGCGCAAATGCTTGGACACAACAATGAGAAGGTCGGGCCCGTCTGGTCGGAAATTGCGACGGTATAGGACACCCTTTTGAATGACAAAGTAGCGGACGGAAGCATCATTTGTGGAGGATTCCATACGGCTGATGATGTCAAGCAGCTCTGGATCACGCTTCTGTTCTTCCCCAATATTAAGAAAGTCGGACACTGACAAGACAGAGTTCTCCGTGGGCTCGTCAGTGTCCTCGGGATCGTCGACAGGGTACCGAGAGAGGCAATCGGCATCACGGTGTAGGTGGCCAGATTTGTAGACCACCGAATAGGAAAACTCTTGCAGGCGCAAAGCCCGGCGACCAAGGCGGCCTGGTGGATCTTTCAGGGAGTTGAGCCAGCAGAGTGCGTGGTGGTCGGTAACTACCGAAAATGGGCGTCCGTATAGGTAAGGTCGAAATTTCGCCACCGCCCATACAAGAGCCAAGCACTCACGCTCTGTTATCGAATAGTTACGTTCAGGGGCGGATAGGAGGCGGCTGGCATATACAATAACGCAATCATGGCCATGTTGTTTCTGAGCCAGCACTGCACCAATGCCATGCCCACTTGCGTCTGTACGGATATCCGTAGGGGCAGCAGGGTTGAAGTGTGCCAGAATGGGAGGGGTAGTGAGAAGAGCGACGAGAGTCGAGAACGCAGAAGCCTCTTCGGAGCCCCATGAAAACGGGACTTCTTTCTTGAGGAGCTGCGTAAGCGGCCTCGCTATGTGCGCAAAATTTTTCACGAAGCGTCGAAAGTAGGAGCATAGTCCGATAAAGCTGCGTACATCCTTCGCAGATCGTGGTACAGGAAAGTTTTTGACCACGCTGATTTTTGCCGGGTCTGGTTGTACACCGTTGGCGTCTACTAAATGGCCAAGCACTGTGATTTGATGGCGTCCTAAGTGACATTTGGACGAGTTGAGCTGCAGGCCAGCGCGACGGAAGATTGCCAGGATGGCTGAGAGACGCTCTATGTGAGTTTCAAATGTTGGTGAAAAGACAATGACGTCGTCCAAGTAGCACAAACAGGTGGACCATTTGAATCCTCTGAGCAGGGAGTCCATCATTCGTTCGAAGGTGGCTGGAGCGTTACAAAGGCCGAAGGGCATGACCTTGAACTGATATAGGCCATCGGGGGTGCTGAATGCCGTCTTTTCACGGTCCATTTCATCTACCTCTATCTGCCAGTAGCCGGAACGAAGGTCTATGGGTGAAAAATAGTGGGACCCATACAGGCAATCAAGCGCATCATCTATTCGTGGCAGAGGGTAGACGTCTTTTTTGGTAATTTTGTTTAGGTGTCGATAATCCACGCAGAAACGCCATGCACCGTCTTTCTTGCGTACTAGCACTACAGGAGAAACCCAAGGACTGCAGGATGGCTCAATGATGTCCTTGGCGAGCATTTTGTCGACCTCACCTTGGATGATGTGACGCTCGGCTGCCGACACCCGATATGGACGCCTATGAATAGAATGCTCATTACCAGTGTTTATGCGGTGGCTCATACCGGTAGCTTTCCCCAACGGACGGCCGCTGATGTCAAAAATGTCGATGTAGGACAGCAGAACCCGGTGGAGCTCATCAGTCTGCTGCGGCGTTAAGTTGGAAGCGATCATCGAAGTAATAGCGCTGTCGGAGCAAGTGGCAGATTGATGTTGAGCGTGGGGGTCAGAAGGGGCGGCCATCGCGAAAACATCTACCGCATTGTCTTCTAAGGTGCATAGCAACGCCAAAGAGATCCCTTGTGGCAAAACTTGAGGTTACAAGCTAAAGTTGACAACTGGGAGGCACGTAGAACTTCCTGCGACGGACAGAACGGTGTGCGGTAATGTAATGCCACGGCTTATGAGGACATCGGTGATAGGCGTCAGAACATAGTCCCCGTCGGGAACTGGTGGTATTGAGACGAGCTCTATGTAGGTCAGTATCTGTGGAGGGAGGCGCGCGTGTCCCGTTGTGCAGAGGCGACTCGGCCGTTGCGTAAGAGGTTCTGTTGCGGAGCGTACTGGTCGAACAGTCTATGAGGGCAGAATGCGCGGACAGGAAGTCGAGGCCTAAGATTACGTCGTGGGGGCATTTATCAAGGACGGTGAAGAGAACAACTGTGTGTCGATCGGCAATGCTCACATGAGCGGAGCACATTCCCACGATAGATGCTATTCTACCATCCGCAACATGGACGAACTGAGTGGTCGCAGGTGTGAGAACCTTCTTGAGCTTGCGGCGAAAATCACTCGTGATGACGGAAAGTTGGGCGCCTGTGTCGACAAGAGCAGTGACATATACGCCGTCTACTTGTACGTCTATGAGGTTCCGTTTCGTCGGTATCGTCAAAAGAGCATTTTTGGTCAGTCCGAGCGATGCAGCGCCACCTCCGGGGGCTGCAACGCTTAGTTTTCTGTCGGGGAACCTCGTGGGAAGGCGGGGGAAGATGGTCGGCGGGGCTGTGGAGAACGAGACTGGCGATGTTGGGGGGATGTAGAGCGGGAGTAGCGGTGTTCAGAAGCAGGTTACTGGGCAAAATGGTCGCGGCTGGTCTCATGGCGATAGGCAGGACGTCGATAGAAGGGACGAGAGGACGGTTGTGCAGGAGGACCCCAGCGACTTCTGCAATGGCGAGAAATGTGCCCGATTCTGTGACACGAGAAGCATATCGGCTTTTCATCGTGTGTTCGCCAAGCGGACGGATTACGGAACGTTGAGGGAGAGCCGGTCGAGAAGGGACGTGTAGGCGTGTGTCGGGGCTGGTAGTCGGTGCGGGGAGGCGGTAAGATAGAGTGAATTCCCAAGCTGGCGATTTCCTGCCGGACGACTGCTTGTATGAGAGGCTACGTAATTGGCAGAGAGGGTTCGGGGGACGTTGGTCCCACCTTAGCTGGAGCAGCCGCTTCAAGCTCCCACCTAACGATTCGCGTCAAGTTGTCACAGGTGTCTGGTGGATGATATCTGTCGAGACACGAGGACGTCGCAGTGGTGTTCGGGAGGCGCTGGAACTGATGGGAGATGCGTCTGCTTTTAGCTTGTTGGAACCGGCGGCATTCTTGAATGATCGCATCAACAGATGACACATAGTTGAATACCAACAAGTTGAACGCATCGTCGGCGATACCCTTAAGGATATGCGCAACTTCTTCAGGTTCAGACATATTTTCGTCAGCTTGGCGGCATAGTGAAAGGACAGCCTGAATATTATTTATTTATTTATTTAATAATACTGTCAACCCTCCAAGAGGGTCATAACAGAGAGGACAATACAATTACATACATAAAAAATGTACAAGGTACATAAAGTTGCGTAACACTCGGCACTTCACAATGAAAACAGGTATTTCATTAATAACAATTCAGAATTCAAAATAACAATTCAAAATTCACTGACATATTCCAAAATAATGGACATGAGGTCGCTTACATCAAACTCAACAATCTCGTAAGTGTGCCTCTACAGCATTTTCGAAGTCGGTGACATTGTTTAAAACAACAATTGCGTTTGGTAGTTTGTTCCACATTTCTACGACATCCGGGAAGAAAGAATATCGAAACATGTCAGTATTTGTTTGGTATGGTTTTATGACGCAATCGTGGTTAGTTCGGGGATTTATTTTGCCTGGGGGGTGTAAATATTTGAATTTATCAATCTTAAGTTGATCGTGAATTATTTGGAAGAATACCTTCAGCCTATATTTTTTTCTCCGCAGTTCAAGAGTATCTAAGTTGCATCCCTGTAACATCAGCGTGACCGATTCCTTTCTTCGGTATGTTGAACAAATAAAACGCGCCGCCAGTCTTTGTATTCGTTCCAGCTTCTTCTTAAGGGTCGCTTGATGGGGACTCCAAACAACGGCTGAGTATTCTAGTATCGTCCTAATGAAGGTGGTGTATGCAATATGTTTTACGTCACGCGATGCATGTTCCAGTTTTTTCCTCAATATGTACAACTTTTGATAGGCTATCGTGCAAACGTTATCTATATGTTCAGTCCATGACAATTTTCGCGTAATTGTTACCCCGAGATACTTGAACTGTTGCGCATGCACCAACAAGTGTCCACCAATGCTGTACGGAAAGGAATGGATAGTTTTCCTTTTACTGATGTGTGTATATGTAGATTTAGAATAATTTATTGACATTTTCCATTTCCTACACCAATTATCTAACTTTTTCAAACAATTCTGAACTTTCAATTGGTCATCTAACTTGGTAATTGTGGCGTAGATTAGGCAGTCGTCTGCAAAAAGTTTAACTTGGACACCCTCTTCTGCCGCCACACTACTGATGTCATTGATATAGAGGAGAAACAATAGTGGTCCCAATACTGAGCCTTGGGGCACCCCTGAAAGTACAGCTAAAGGATCTGATACATGGCCATCCAGTTTTACTACCTGCGTACGGTTTGTTAAATATGCTTCAATCCATTTTATTACGAGCTCATTTATTCCTGCATTACGTAATTTGAAGATTAATTGGACATGGGGTACTTTATCGAACGCCTTCGCAAAATCCACGCAAACCACATCAACCTGTTGTCTTATATCTACAGCAGCCACAAAATCATGGATTGTTTCTATTAACTGTGTCACGGTTGATAACCCGGTCCTGAAGCCATGTTGATAAGGATACAGCAAAGTGTTCTGATCTAGGAACCTGAGTATATGTTTTGCTATTATATGTTCGAACAGTTTGCAGGTAACTGAAGTAAGTGACACTGGACGGTAATTTGTAGCCTGTTTTCGGTTGCCTCCTTTAAATACAGGAATGACGAATGCGGTGCGCCAATCTTGTGGCAGTGAGTGCATTGTATATGTTTTTTGAAAGATGATAGTCAGATAATGTGACATCCATTCTGCATATCGCTTGAGGAATACAGTTGGTATACCGTCGGGACCGCTCGATTTTTTCGTGTCTAATTTGAGTAGTTGTTGAAATACGCCTTCCCTAGCTATTTCGAGTGTTTCCATTGGAACAGTGGGAAGAATTCTTAAGGCTTCTTCCGTACTCGCTGTAGTTTCCAGTGGGTTAAATACAGACTGAAAAAAGTTGTTGAAATGGTTTACTATCTCATCTTTTTTTCTTATAATGTTACTACCAACATGAATTTCATCAGCTGTTTCTTTCCTGTCGCTAAAATACCGCCAAAATTTCTGAGGTGAAGACCTGAGGAACTCACTGAGGTTTTTTTCAAAAAATGTTTGTTTAGATGTGGCCAAGGTACGCCTGAGTTCAGTTTTTAAATTTCTCAGAACCACTGGCGACGTGCTCCCCTAACCGATGTAGGGCTCTGTGGAAGATTGTGCGCGAGTCGACAACTCATTTTTCGCAGCTTCACGATGGCCAGAGATGTTTCCAAAAAGCTCACGGATCTTTGCCTTGAAGCTGTCCCAGCTTGTTATGTCATGCTCGTGGGATCCCACCTGTAAGTGGCGCTGACGCATTCGTAGAGGCGTAGCCACTGGTCGACGTCGGAACCCTCGATGCCCGAGAACACGCCGGGGTCTTTGAGCGCGGAAAGCGTCACGAAAGTTGTTGCGGGCGCTGGGTTTACAGTTTGGGCAGAAGGGGGAGCGACCGGAGAGGATGTAGCCGAGTCTTGGGTGGTCATGTTGTAAGCCGCGAGGGAGCGTCCGCTTCGGAGTTCCGTGGCGAAGAAGGGGATCGCACAACTCCACCAAATATGTTACCGGAAGGAGACTGACTCAGAGGGGTAGTCACCGATGTATTTTCAGCCAGTTAGACGAGCAGCGCCAGCCACACAGATTAGCTCGCGCCAGTCTATCTCCTTCGTCTTCTTCAGCTCCATGCACTGGCACGTAGCAATATCATCAATAAAAACTTCTCAGCCCCGCCGTGGTGGTATAGTGGCTAAGGTACTTGGCTGCTGACCCGCAGGTCGCGGGTTCGAATCCCGGCTGCGGCGGCTGCATTTCCGATGGAGGCGGAAATGTTGTAGGCTCGTGTGCTCAGATTTGGGTGCACGTTAAAGAACCCCAGGTGGTCGAAATCTCCGTAGCCCTCCACTACGGCGTCTCTCATAATCATATGGTGGTTTTGGGACGTTAAACACCACATATAAATCAATCAATAAAATAAAAACTCTCGACCTCCCTACCCTTTCTAACAAAAGGAAGCAGGCCCGCCTATGCCCCTTCCACAATTTGTTTTGATAAATCCTGAAATAAAACGCACATTGTTCTCGCCACCTTTTTTATGTTTTATGTCGCATCGACCACAACCTTAAAGTTCATATACCATTCTGCCGTACCAAAATCTACTTCCACTCCTATGTGCCCAAGACTTCATCTGAATGGAACCACCTTCCTGCCTACATCGCCAGGAACACTGATCATGCTTCATTCAAAACTGCTATTTCTTACTTGCAACACCCTTCCTCTCTGTAACGCCGGAAATGGCACTGAGATTATTTGAAATAATATAAATAAATAAATATTCTAATCGTTTTACAGGGGCAAAATAAGGCGTAATCGAAGAGCAAATTCAGAAACAGGACATTATTCGATGAACCTGAGAGTTGTGCCATGTATGTAGCTTTTAGTGACGTACTTCAGTGCTCCAGTGGCAGACAACGTGGCGAACCTTTGTAGGGTCGATCACTTCTAAGAGAAACACTTCATTAGACATTCAGAGTTCATGAAAAACTCTGTTTGGTATAAAATGCAAAAATTCAGAAAACTGCTCTTACATCCACTAATATTTGGGTATTAATTATCGGTGAACTAAAAGAAACGTTGCGATTATATCGGCTCCAGTAGTAATGATCTATCTCCGCCAACCCTGGATGATATCGGGAAGCTTCACAGTCATCACATTAGTTCATGCAATGATTCGTGCCACGCACACGACTAACAATCGCGTTACATTACTCCCGGTACGTAAATGCACTCTGCTTGTATGCCGCACACAGTTTCAAGCATCCGTTAGTGTAACGTGAACGTCAGCGGTCAGTAAAAAAATGGTCTGCGACCTCAACGTTCTTGCACCAAACATGAAAATGTTTAGCATTAAAAAATCTTCGCTGCGCAGTTTTTTTTTTTTTTTGCCGATATTTCTGTTCGTGAGGTCCTGTTCGCAATTTGAAGTCAGAGCAACAAACAGCCTTGAACAGAAGCCCGTTCAAGCCACTCGGGACCACCCCTGTCCAGATCATTAATTGTGTGCAGCGCTGCCTCTCTAGAGCGATGCGACCGGCAGTCAAGCGGTTCAACTCGGAGTCCGCTCCGCAACGTAGTTCCGGATTTCGACCGTGCCACTGCGGTGACTTATTCGAGACATCGCTAGATTTCACGCAAGAACGCGCGTAAGTCTAGATCCATACAACATTAAACACACGCATATCAGTGAATAAGGCAACGAACGAAATCAAAATGAACGACGCGCGGCCGCGGACCGACACATGGTACACATCGCGGTGAACGCTTTTCATGCGATTACATAAGCAGCGGCTTCAGCAGCCTACTGCCGCGTCACTGCATCGATTTAGCGGCGGGGCACATGCGATGAGCATGAGGCAGGACGGACTGCGGGAACGGGACTGCAGAAACACCGCGAGAATCAACAGCTGTTACGCATAGCGCTTGATCACGCGAACCAGCCATTTCCCCGAGAAGAACGGAGTGCGCGCACAGAAGAGGGTGGCCCACGTGCGTAGAGAACAAAAAGCGTTGAAGAAAAAACGAAGCGTGAGAGGGAAACGGCAGAAGTGAGTAAGTGTGGGTGAGAGTGGGCTTATCGGCGTATGGTTTAGCGCGTATAGGGAACAAACGCAACGGTGGGCACTTCGAAATTTCCTCTCAACTGGTGCGCAATGAAAATAAGACATATTTAACTGGTCGTCAGATGAGGAACGGGTCGGACCTCGACATTTAAAGTCGAACGCTGCATAGCGCGTGAGCTAATGCTGCGCGAAATCATTCCCCAGCGTTACGTGAAGGACAGATTCGTCGGCTGGATACGGACGTTGTAGAAGAGTGCGTGATCTGGCAGCATCAGTACAGCGTGAAGAGAGGACGACGTTGGCAGAGGTCAACCGATTGTCCCCCACTCCCTTGCTTTTCTCATATCTGCGCTGTTCGGGTATCGCCTCCTTGCATCCTTGCAGCTCATGCTGAAGAATGCCTGCTTGTAGAAAGCGTGCGGCGAAGTTTCTCCCGCGAAACCCTAACGTTCTGACATTCTTGCAGGAAACGAGAAGCAACAACTCGCTGTCATTTAAAAACGAATGAACGTGGCTTGTTTTTACTCAAACATATTGCTATACAGTTTGCCAAATTAGCTGAACTGAAGTATGCAAGTTCAACTTACGTAAAAAACACATTGAAGTAAAAAAAATTTAAATATGAAAAAACAGTAGGAGCCCGCTCCTTATTGGTAAAATGGGAGAAAAACCAAACTTGGAGAAGGAGGTGGGAGAGGTTACTTCTTGTCGAAAGTGATGTAGCTTGGTCTTCGTACGGGGTTTCGTGAAGATGAAGTGAATTTCTGACCAACATGTCATTTTCATTGCATACGTTGCATTTTAGATGGTACTAGTTGGCAAGGTACGCCACTTGTTAACTGCGATTCTTAGCCGAATAGAGCAAACAAAGAAGGATAGCAAGCACCCAACTACGAATCCGCAACTGCTTATACGACCACACGAAACTGCGAAGCAGCCAAAGTGGCCATGTCTCTGCACCCTGCTTACATATATGGTGACTCTTAAAGGCTCGAGAATATAACTTTTGTTTGTGTCTTTCCATCGTCAGTTAGGTTTGATTTCGTTGAAGTGCTACAAGATGTAAATACAGGTGCGTCTTCGAAATATTCTAGAGCCACTAGCTTTACTCGGCAGCAGCGAATCATCAAGGCTGCTCAGGGGCTTTCAGTGCGAAAGCATTGTCCTCACGAGTCGACGTGGCAGAAACCCTTTTCTGTGTCTGCCTTCTACGACAGACAGGTGCAATATAACTTCCAAAAAAGTCAGTAGGTGATCGAGTTCATACTGATTATAAGGGATTATAAATTAAGAAGAGGAATTAAGAAGCAATCACTACGAATGTGAGCCTTCCATTTCTTGTTCTGGCACTCAACCCAACGTTTTTAGCGCGACCTAAATTCAAAAGAAAGAAAGAGAGAGGGAGAGAATAAGGTTGAGTGAAAGGCAGCGCGGTTAACCAGAAGAAAATATCCGGTTTGCTACCCTGCATCGGGGAAATAGAAATGGGCATGAAAAGCTAATGTGGTAAAAATGAGGGAAAGGAATGGTTAAAGAAAAGAAAACAGAAAAAATTTCGGCAGATCCCCCGTACCTGGGAATCGACGTTATGCGAAGCATGCGGAAAGAAGGTGACCATGTTGCAATTTTCTTATTGAACGACACGTCCTGAAATGACGTTAAATATATGTACAAATGTTGCACGCCCAAACACATGTTGAAGAGTTGCAGATGTTTATATAACCAGTTGTTTGCACTTGCGCAACGCTGCCAACTGAAACATGCGTATTAGCCACACTAGCAGCTAATATGAAGTGCTGATGCTCGCGAGGATGCTGGCCCTGAACACTACTACATAAATCGACCTCAGCGCATTGCAACTAACCACAATTGACGTTATCCTGACGTGACGACTGTATCAAAGTTTCTAAATTGGGTAGGCAACAGTGCCAACACTAATGGCGTTTCACGAAGATTAGCGTCTCTTTAAAAAGTAGTTCCGAGACCTGGCGTAGCTCTGTGGTAAAATGCTTCATTGCCACGCACAAGGCTTGGGTTCGATTCCAGCTGAGACCCTGGCATTTATTCCTTGCATTCATCGGGTCGACCCTACCAATGTCGGGTATTTCTTAACGCTCGTACGTTAAAATTTCCCATGTGTGTTCTCGTCGTTCATGGGTAGATACTAAGTGTCAATCACCTGTGGCACATACCCGCATGCCAGCGGCACATACCCGCCCGTGGTTATGTGCCACTGTCTGGCGGGAAGCGTTTGACGACGTACGCGACGGGATTGTGACATTATTCATGTCTTGACCAGCGCGTCATATTCGTCAAAACATCTTACCCTCCCATGCTAATTTTGGTTCACGCCAAGTTCACGGGTGATCACGAGAGCACCCAGTCATAAGCGGCTGGATGGATGGATGGATGGATGGATGGATGGATGGATGGATAGATAGATAGATAGATAGATAGATAGATAGATAGATAGATAGATAGATAGATAGATAGATACGCTCAAAGTCGCCGAAGTTCGCTAAGAAATGCTTCACATTTAAAACACCAGGCCTGCGTGGAAGGCGCAGCGTGCACAGTCACAGCGAAAGGTAGAAGAGTGGCCCGTCAGAGCCTTTACAAAACACTCATTGCGTAACTACTGCAAGCACACTTACTTGATACCCACAAGGGCATTAATAAGATTTTTTGGGGGGGAGGGGTGGGGTGGGGAAGGATAGTGGGCCGGCATTTCTTACGCTATTTTTCGTCATTCTTTCTGAGAAGCGTGGTATCCGCTAAACTATTGCGAGGAATTTTGTGCCAATTGTTCATGCAGTGGCTGATGACGATGAGTAATTATGGCTGAAGTGCATATGCACCACATTTAATAGGGAAACAAGCACCAGCTTTTGTAATGGGTTGGAGCATTGGACAGCCCACTCGTTGCGCTATCGCATTATGCGACTGGTTGTTCTTCCGCTGTTCCAAAACGCTTTATAAGTCGTATTAACCCGATTGGTTTCCCGACATATAGCCTGTCAAAGGCAAGTTTGCCAACAAGTCACAAGCACCGGCGTAGCTCAGCCAGGCGTGACCTGGTATGGTGTGGGTGCGGACGCATCATGGCGTGCTCCGTGGACAGCGTTTCATCGGCCACGTCTAGCCGCGGTGTTCGATGTTCTGGCCCGCCTGTGGGCTACAAATTTGTTCTGCCAACTTTACCATAGATTGAAACAATAAAACTACGTGTTTTTTAGCATTGCGACATTGGAGATGGACCCTACAGGATTGAGGATTTCCGAGCACCACTGGAAGAGCTGAGTGTCATCAAAGTGGTGAGTGGCATTGGACCTTACCAGATGCGTCACATTTGGATGCTCAAGCTACGTACTTCAGAAGCAAAAAAAAACGTGCTTTTGGGCACTGGTGGGAATCATGTGAAAGGCCGCTACTGTGCGGTGATTGACCCTGTGAAGAAGGAGATTACAGTGAAGCTGAACTGGGCAGCTTTCGACGTGCCTAACGAGGCTATCCGAAACGTTTTGAGCGAGTATGGTGACGTGAAAGAAGTCAAGCTACAGGAGCGGTGCGTACCAGGATTTGAGCAGGCAGAATCGACAACCCGCGTCGCTCGTATACGACCCTTCGTGAGGGCATCCCTGCGGACGAGTTGCCAGACCTCTTTAAGTTTCAAGGTGGAGCAGATTTGGTAGTGGTGCCCGTAGTGGGACCTGTCTACGCTGTCGAATGAAAGGGCATATCGCACGCGATCGCAGAACGCCGCGGTGTACCCCATGCCGCGCGTTCAGTCATGAACGGAAAAATTGTTTACGCACTTATGCTACAGTGATAGGTGCCACGCCAAACCAACACGATTTTCATGACTTAATGGATAAAGTAGAAGCGGAAGAGGCGGTTTCGCCATCAACCAAAGAAATTACCGAAGCAAGCCAGCGTAGTCGTTGTGCAGCAGGAACGCAAGCGGTGCCGCAAGAAGCCGAAAACTGATGCCCCCCCCCCCCCCCAAAAAAAAATGGCAGCATATCCACGGAGTGAATGATGGAGAGTGGGGCGAAGAATTCGTCCGTCCATTCGTTCTTGCTTCCGTCCGTCCATGCGTCCGTCAGTGTGACCGTCCATGCGTCCATCAGCCCGTCCATGCGTGCGTCTGTTCGTGCGTCCGTCCCTGCGTTCGTCCATGCAGCCGCCCCTGCGTCGGTTCATGCGTTCATTCATGCATCTGTCTGTCTGTTCGTCCATCTGTTCAACACTCCAAGTACCACCATCTCGCATCTTTTCATCATATATTGGATGGATGGATGGATGGATGGATGGATGGATGGATGGATGGATGGATGGATGGATGGATGGATGGATGGATGGATGGATGGATGGATGGATGGATGGATGGATGGATGGATGGATGGATGGATGGATGGATGGATGGATGGATGGATGGATGGATGGATGGATGGATGGATGGATGGATATGGCTGTACCCTTTAGATCGGGCGGTGGCTAGCGCCACCAAGCCGTAATACTTAATGAACTCAAAACTATATTTATTTTTTTTCTTTAAAAAGTGAGTTTGAGGATTCGCACTTTGCAGTGAAGAGTTTAATTTTCACTCGTGCCTTGACTTTAGCCACCAATCAGATAACCTCCTTCTAGTTAAGTCTACTTGCTTAAAGTCTATTTTGCCCTCCCGGTCCCTAAACCCCAGTGCTTTGAAAAACTCTGCGCCATCATCCTGAACTATAGGGTGAAGCCCTTTACAGAACATTATCAAGTGTTCGGCAGTTTCTTCTTCCTCTCCACACGCACTGCATACTGTGTCTACCCCTTCGTATTTGGCCCGATATGTCTTGGTTCGCAGTACTCCCGTCCTAGCCTCAAGCAATAGAGAACTACCCGAGTATTATCATAGATCCTTTCCTTGGCAATTTCCTGCTTAAATGTTCGATAGAACTCTAGTGCGGACTTCTTAATCATGCCCATTCTCCACATGTCAGTCTCCGTTTCCTTCACTTTCTTCTTAACCGATAGTTTTTTTTTTTTTTTTTTGGTTTGGCCCCCTGCTGTTTTCTAGGTATTTACCAGTCAACTTCCTGGTTCGCTTCCTCCATTTTGTATCGACATTCTTCATGTACAAGTAGCTGAAAACCTTCCTAGCCCAACGCTCTTCCCCCCTTTCTCTCAATCGCTTCTCAAATTTTATCTTGCTGCTAGCTTCCCTGCCCTCAAATGATGTCCATCCCATATCACCTTGTACTCCCTGATTTGGTGTATTCCCGTGAGCCCCTAAAGCAAGCCTACCTATTCCACGTTGCTTAATTTCTAATCTTGCTTGAACTTCTGATCTCATCCACAAGACCGCAATGCCGAACGTCAGCCCAGGAACCATGACCCCTTTCCATATTCCTCTCACAACATCATACCTATTGTAATTCCACAGTGCCATATTTTTCATGACTGATGCATTCCTGTTACCTTTAGTCGTCACGTATGTTTCGTGTTCCCTCAGATACTCGGTCCCATTGCTTATCCATATGCCCAGATATTTGTATTTATCTGTTATCTCTAGCGTGACCTCCTGTATTCTAAGCTCACTACCTTCGTTGTCATTGAAAATCATGACTGCTGATTTGTCCTTACTAAATCTAAAATATAACCTATCTCCCTCATCACCGCATATGTCCATCAATCTCTGCAAATCTTCCTTGTTGTTGGCCATTAACACTATATCATCTGCGTACATTAATGCTGGTAGTGCCTGATCAATGAGTTTTCCTTGTTCGACTAAACAGAGGTCGAAGGCTAGTCCACTTCCCTCTAATTTGGCCTCTAATCCTTACAGGTACATCATGAATAATAAGGGTGACAGGGGACACCCCTGCCTAAGCCCCCGTTTTACCTCTGCAGGCTTGGATACATGTTTTTCCCACTTTATAACTACCTGGTTAACTTTATAGATATCCTTTAAAAGATTACTGACTACATGTTCCACGCCTAGTGTGTCCAGTATTCCCCACAATTCCTCTTGAACCACGCTATCGTACGCTCCCTTGATATCCAAAAATGCTAGCCACAGGGGCCTGTGTTCTTTTTCTGCTATTTCGATGCACTACGTCAGTGAGAACAGATTGTCTTCCAACCTCCTGTGTTTCCGAAACCCATTCTGCAGTTCCCCCAGCACCCCCTCATCCTTTATCCACGCCTGCAGTCTTTCCTTTATAATCTGCATCGCCAGCCTGTAGACCACTGATGTCACTGTTATAGGACGGTAGTTGTTTATGTCAGCTTTGTCCCCCTTTCCTTTATAGATCATGCTCATCCTGCTAAGTTTCCATCCATCGGGAACTTCACCATCGATTATTATTGTACTCACTGCTTCTCTCAATGCCTGCTTAGACTTCGGACCTAATGTCTTTATCAGCCTAAGTGGAATGCCATCTGGGCCTGTTGACGTACTACTAGGAACCCTTTTCTCATCCCTTTCCCACTCTTGTTGTGAAAATTGAGCCATTGAACCACTTGATTCGTCCTTCTCTATTGTGGTGCATAAAGTACTTTTTTGTTGAAATTTTTCTGTCACCCTTGTTCTTATATATTCAATAGCTTCGTCCCCTTCTAGCCTAGCACCTTGGGCTGTAGTTATAAAACTCTGCTCTAGGCTCGTCTCATTTCTTAGGGAGTTTAGATGGTTCCGAAATTTCGCAGCTGCCTTTCTATCTTTTTATGTACTTCTGCCAACCACTGAGCTTCCTTCCTTCTAATCTTTTCATTGATCAGAAGGGATGCATCCCTTCTACAGCATAGAAAGGTTGCCCATTTTTTTTCAACATCATCTGTTGGTTCACCCCGCTGCTTAGCATGCCTGTGTTCCCTAGAGGCTTCCTGGCGTTTTGCTATGGCTCTCTTAACTTCCTCATCCCACCAACTTTTGGGTTTGTGTCTTCTTTTCCGGGGTGACTTGTCACGTGTCTTAGCAAGCTCTAGCTCAAAGAGTCTAATTAGATTCGTGTATGTCCACACTGTCTTATTATCCTCCGTGATTACTTTCTCAATTTGGTTAGTGGCTATTTCAATTTGCCTTTCTGCATAAAAATTTTCCTGTAGTTGCTCATCTTGTCTCCTTCCCACTTTCACTGCTCTTCCAAAACTTAGCTTGATACGTTTGTGATCGCTACCCAGACTTCTGGAGCCACCTTCATCTATGTGCATTCTTCCCCTGAGCTTATCATACATCCTATGTGACATCAGTGCATAATCTATCGTCGACTGAAGCCTTCCTACCTCCCATGTTATTTGCCCTTCACACTTTTCGGTACTGTTGCAAATGATCAAATCAAGCCTTTCACACATATCCATGATCATTTTGCCTGTCGGGTCGGTATACCCATCTATATCTTCTATGTGCGCATTCATGTCTCCTAGTATAATTATCTCGCACTCTCTTCCTAACTCCTGAATGTCCTTTGATATACACTCTACCATTGCCTGGTTTTCCGCTCTGGCCTTTGCTCCCGTCCACAAGTACACGAAACCAAGGAGTGTCATTCCCCATATAGAAGCACCGCCATCCAGCGGACATTCCAAGAACTAAACGAGAGGTGGCACACGCACACTTTCTTACGGCTTGTGCTTCGGGTCCACTTTCCACCTTTAACCACCTCGAGTTCATGTTATATATTAGTTCACTGTATCCATGGCACTGCGGCCGAACGCTCGCTAAACCTTTCGAAAACCAAGGAGGTTACGCCCAGCGAGTATGACGTAGCAAACTTTTTCAGTCAGATAGTGCTCAATGTACATGCCAATGGCTGCTAATGGTGATCGCAGCCTGCGCGTTAACTAAAAGCCAAATGCTCCTGTCTCTCATTCCCCATTAGCAGCCTTTGACATGTACGCTGAACACTATTTTTTATTGTTCAACAACGCACAGAAGTAGTCCCTAACCTGCACCACCTTGGAGGTCAAAATGTTATACTTGTTATATATTACAGGGGACGAACGGGTGCCGCTATAAGGAGCTTCGCCCCTAAAAAGAAGAGCGCTAAACCTGCAGCCGATGTGTCTTCACCTGGATTCTCAGAGACGCGTTTATCGCTGCATCAGCAGGCAGCGCATCACGACGCATCTGTCCAGGACGGCGATAACGCAAATGTGGGAGGCACTACGTCAATAGACGCGCCTGAACAGAGAAAAGACACGGATCAGAGCAAAGAGGGCAGCTTTGGATGAGATCAAGGCGCTTCGACAAAAATGGATTTGGACCCAGCACTTGTAAAGAGACGCCGTGAAGATGATGCCGTGGATACGGAGCGCGAGCGGCGGCCGCTTTACTGCGAATGGAAGAAGGCAACTGGCATGAAGAGGGAGTACGTTCCCCGCACCCGAGCAGCGTCGTTAACTCGCGGCAGCTGCTCTGGCGAGTGGAGAATACTGCCTGTTGGCGTCGCCGGTATGCGCACGGCTCCCGGCATTAATTCGAAACGCAAATGGCGGCACCTAGTCAACCCATTCATGTGGCCACTCTGAATGTACGATTAGGCGCTAGACGCAGGCAGTATCAGCTAAAGCGCCTGGCGCTTGATCTGGGCTTACATGTGCTTGCGGTTCAGGAAACCATGGTGGACAGCGACAGTAATACCGACAAAATGCTTGAACTTTTCCATGCCTACTACTACGTGTGCGTGAGTCACGCTGTTGGCTCCTCCGCAGGATGTTGTCTCCTCCTGAAGAACTCGATTCGTCAACCGAGCGGTGGGCCCCGCCACGAACCCAGAAAACTACGGCGAGCCCCTCATATCCCATCGCGAAATTGCTCAACACTATCGCCTCGAACCTCGAACAAAACCACCGCCGCATTCTAAACTCACGAAACCACAAGAAACCACATGGCGCTGCCTCCAAACGAACTAGTTCCCGTGCTCACGGGTATACGCACACATTTACCCCGATCTGTTCAGTCCGCATTGCTCAAAATGTGGCTCCGTCGCCTCCCTCTCTCGTATACTATGGGACTGCAGCGAGGATCCACCCCCGCCTGATCTTCTGACCACTCCTTCGTCCAAGGCATGGGAAAGAGTACTCTGAGATGCGAGCCTAGAAGTACAGCTCCAGGCCATACAGCGAGCTGTGGAGGTGGCGACGAGGCACGGCCTGGTCGCCATTCATCTGTGAGTTTTTTTTTTTTTTTTCACTTAAATAAAGTTGATTTTCTCTCTCTGTCGATCGGCATTACGGTAGAAAAAGTGGTGTTTTGTGACCACGGTAGATTTGTGATGTGTTATTTCCAGTTTGCTGGGTGTGCCTTTTGTGTGGTGTGTGTTTATGCACCTACGTTGCCAAAGGAACGTTTCCAGTTGTTTCAGGATATCTCTTGTATGTTAGACTTTAATAGAGCAACAATACTGCTTGGGGACTTCAATTGTGTGTTTGAAGCTGATGACCATTCTACTGTAACACGCGTATGTGATGCCGGTTCAGTGTACTTAAGAGATGTAATTGGCAATCTTGCTATGGTCGATGTGGCTTATACAGCTGTCGGTGGGAAACGCCGGCACTTCACTCATTTCCAAGGTAGCACTCACGCTCGACTTGACCGAGCTTACGTGACCTCAAACCTTGCATCCAGCTGCAGAAACTACATGGTGAAACAAATATTGTATGCTGATCACAGTCTGGCCATGTTCGAGATAGGGACCAAGACTAGAAATAAAGCTGAATGGGAACTTTGGAAGTGTGATGAAAAGCTGTTAAATGATAAGGAAGTCATTGAACTCTTGAAGAGTAAAGTCAAATATTTGGTTGCTCAAAGGGAGCAGTATAAGTTCGAAGAATGTAAAAGCTTTAAACAATGCATTAAAATCAAAGCAATAGAAAAAGGATACCAAATAAAGTTTCAGACGCGTAGGGAAGAAAGGTGCTTGCGATCCCATTTAGACAGTTAAATACTTGAAGAAACAAGTAGTCCTGGGCTGTTCATAAACAAAATAAGGGAAACCAAGACAAAAATGGAAGCTATATAACACGAAAAATACAAAAGAGCAATCATTTGGGCTTGATCAGGGAAATGTAACTCAATAAACAATTGTACCGGGCCAATTGTATCGGGCCAGTAAGCGCTTGTGTTGCGTGTTCTTTGTAATAGTGGCTGCGCTTCCTAGCAAGATCGGTCAGAGAAGCTTCTTGTAGGAGAGGTGCCGAACAAGCATGCCCTCTCGGTCGAGAAGACTTATGCGCGTAGTAATGAAATAGGTGAAATAGAGCATGCGGACGCTGTTGTGAGGGACCAGAATGCAATCGAACTAGCGTTCGTAGATTACTATAGAAAGCTCTTCGCGTTGCGCAAACCATGCAATCCGAACTTTCAGCGGGATTTTTTACCTGAAGTACCACAACTAGAAAGCGAACAAACGAATTCATTAGAAAGAGAAATTGCCATGAAAGACGTGGGCAACTCTATAGATGACCTGAAACCCGGGACCAGACGGCTTAACAGCTGTCTTTTATAAGACTTTTAAGCCACGCTATGCCTTAATTCTGCAACAAGTATTTGTTAAGGCTTTTCGAAGATAGCGCTTACCACCATTTCTTGCGCAAGCACACACGATGCTGATTCCGAAGTCTACTGATGGAACACAGCGTGAAAAACAGTGAAAGTATATAGGCTTATTACATTAACAAATGTGAATTACAAAATGTTTATGAAAGTCTTGGCTAGTAAGATGCTTAGTGAGATTAAGGATTAAGTAAGACCACATCAGGCCTGTGGAATCAAAAGTAGAAGTATATTTACAAACATACATGTAGCGAGGAGTGTTCCAGAATACTGTGATGCTGATTTAAGAAGAGCAGCGATGGTACAAGTAGATTTTTTTTCGAAATCCTTCAATATGGTGTGTCATGTCATACTTTTTGATATACCAGAACATGCTTGCCTCGGTTCCATTCTATGTAAAGGGGTTCGAATGGCATATCAAAACTGTACCGCCAGTGTGGTTGTAAATGGTGAACTCACAGAGCGCATTGATGTTAAATCATCTGTGCGACATGGATGCCCTATGTCACCATTGTTTTTTGCTTTGTTTTAGAGTCCCTGTGTAGGAAAATTATTAACAGTGATCAATTGAGAGGTTTCCAGCTGCAATTCTGTGATTAAGGGTACCTGTCTGTGCTGATGATGTTGCATTTATATGCACTGACAAGGAAAGTGTGAGAGCAGCACTGCAGATCACGCAGAGGTGTTACGGCCAAACGGGCAGTTTATTTAATAGACAAAATCTCTTGGTTATGGCATGATTCGTCGCAGCACACTCCTACTGTCTTTGAAAAACTGCAGTGAATCACTGTACGCCACAAATACTCGGGAGTACCACTAGATAGATATAGGAAAAATGCGCAGTTTTGGAGATACAAGGTGGATGAAATGTCATCCAAGACTTTATGCTGGGGTGGGCGGGATTTGTCAATATTCGCGAGATTCACGGCATGTAACGTTTTTCTGGCAGCTGAAATATGGTACGTTCTCCAGGTTCTTTACTGCACAAGAAGTAATATTCAGTGGTTTCATAGTATTTTTGCAACATTTGTCTAGAATTCGACATATGAGTAAACGTTTAGGACCAATATTTTCTGTGCGGTCAGAGAAGCGGGGCTGGGGTTAAGTCAACTGTTCTTAAAACAGGTGATCAGTACATTCTTGTTCTTGAGAGATCAGCCATATTCTTTCATTCGTGCAATATTTCAGGTTATGTAACCGGGAGCAATACCAGAATTTGTTCTCTCCACCATAGACAACGGTCCGTATAAAGTATCCCGCTTCTTATGTGAGGTAGTCTCTTCCTAAAGGTTTCTAATAAGTAGATTTTCTATGAAATTCTTAAGCAACGTGCCAAGAAGCGCCTAGGGAAAGACCTAATAGACAGTTTTTTCAACCCCACTCTACAGAATAATTTATGGGGACGGATTGGTTAGCGATGTCCTGAAACGAGTCAAAAAGATGTTAGTCCACCTGGGATTAAAACGTTCTTCTTTAAACTTCACACGGGCACACTACCTGTGAAACCATGGTTTGAACAAGGAGGTATGTTTGTGCCATGGGGAGTGAACTGTATTTTATGCAACAAAGCAGAAACTGTAGAACACGCTTTTATTGACTGTTGGAACGCTGTATTTTATTGGGATGAACCGCAAGGAACTTTGAAAAAGGAGCTACCAATCGACACCTACGGTATTCGTTTTCTGCCTGCTCAAGGAAATTGTGTCCCGTATGACCTCTTCATGCTTCTACGTCTTCATAGCATATGGAGGTCACGTATGGATGTACAAAATGCTGAGCCCCAAGCGCGATCGGTTAACGCGCATTTTGTTGAACAAGCTAAGAGAAGTGCTGAAACACCAAGGAGCAAGGGATTAACTTGCCACATTGAAAGCGTTAAGCGTTATTAGACACGTTGAAAGCGTTAAAGGTGCATACGTGAATACAGCCAGCATTACGCACGCTAGTGGGTGATGTGTGGCATATGCATATTTGTATAAAATGTATTGAACGTGTAATCAAGGGGAAAAAAGTGGCGTATCGCAGTGTTAGAATACTGGCCTGAAACTAGCAGCAATGACACCCGTTGTGTCATTGGTGCTAGTTTTTTTTTTTTCTAATACCAATGTCATTCGAACGAATGCTTTTAAGAGATTGCGCTGTTCAGAAGTTTATCTTGTTCTAGCTTCTAAGTTGCGATGTTCCACACTTCTACGCGCTTCAACTGACGTCATGCTACAACCTCCTCCTCTTCTCCCTCCCCCACTTCATCCTCCCGGACACTGCGTAGCGAACATCGCGAAGGTGACGTGCCGGACGCGAGAATTCCCACACGCCATGTTTGCCTTTGCACCCTTCCATCTTGTTCTTCGCTCTTCGGGCAGTGTGAACTAAAGCTTGATTTTCTTTTCGTTGCACTTTTGGTTCAGCTTTCGTACGCTAGCTCCTCTTTTCGTGCTTCATTTATCACTTCTCGCTCTTCTATATATTAGTGGCGCAATTTTTTTTGTTCTTTTCTATTTCTTACGCGTTTTTCACGGGTCCTATTCGCACAGCGCATGTATCTGCAATTCAAAGCGACTGCCTGAATTCGAGCGGTTACAGGTGCTCACGCAACGCGGTTGCTTCGTACTCACACCTCGGCAGCCGCCGTCGAAAGCTCACTGCCAGTGAGTACAAAAAAGAGGGAACGAAGCAGGGGGGGAGGGGGGGTAGAGGTAGAACACTAAGAAAGACAGAACGTGGCACGCCGTAAGCTTTACTGTGCTTCCCTGCACCTCCGCTTACGTTCTTTTTCTTTTCAAGAGCGCAGGCGTTCTCAGGCGTGCGAACAATCGCGTTCTCCCCTCACTTTCTCGCTCGCAGTGCCGGAAATCTTCAGTCTTCACTCACTCGGACGGACGTCACTACTGCTCCGTCGACGGTCGTCCTCCGACACAGGCAACGAAGCCTCGCATTTATTAACGTTTTTTTTATTATTTTTCGCACGCGGTTCTCCGTTCGCGTGATGTTCGGAGAAACGCATATTAAGTGGAGCAGGACGAGAGAATCTCCACCACCGCGCGCACGGCTTTTCTGCGAGTACACAACTTGTTAATTCTTGTTTCGGTCTTGGTTCTCCTTCACCTTTTCGCACGCCTTTTTATTCGCTGCAGAACTCGCGGCAGAAAGAAGTAGAGTGTATAAAACAAAATAAAGTGGAAACTTTACTGTGTATACGCTGGCATTCTCACTCGCCAGACCCTCAGCACGCCCCCTTTGGCCCTCAAAAAAAATGCAAAGGGCGTACAGAGACTGTAAGAAAGACAAAAAAGGCTAGACAGGAGATGTACAAGAAGTGGAAAGAGATTAGCCCGTATATGAACGTGTTTGGATGTGCGTGACTCGAATGAGCAGTTGCGGTGAACAAGCAGACGAGAAAATCGTGGTCCCCTCGACTAAATAGTCGTTACCCTCTCCACATAATAAAGTGTTTGGCGGAATAAGAAGACGGGGTTGAGAGACGAGGGAGCATGCAGCAACAGTTCAGAATTTGAGCGCTCCCGAAACACCTTACAACACCCCCCTTCCACTTTTACCTTTCATTCGCTGCAACTTCTAAGTGCCCGGCGAAACTGCAAGCGCACGCTAAGAGTTTCTCGGCCGTCTTAAACACCAATAGCAGCGTACGTTCCGTTCACAATAAGTGTGGGACGTTAGAGATAACGTTGTTGAACGTGACGCAGAACGGAGGCAAAAAACACAAACAAATGAACGGAAAATTAAGAGAGCGAAAGAGAGAAATGAGGGGCAAGAGAAAGAGAAGAAGGATGCTACCACGAGGTATGCCTGTTATCAACACAGGTACGTCATGTGTTCTGCAACATATTCCCTAATTTATTCCCCGCATCTGCCCAGCGCATACACAGTGGCAAAATGCGTTCGTTTGTCGAGCACTAGTAAATAGCAGAAATGTTCGCAGTTTCCCACGTCTCGCATGAGCTGCATTTAGCTAACGCTACGTTGTTTTCGCATGCAGAGCATGTCACTCCTTAGTACCTGGAACAGAAGTTACTGGTCGCTTAGGGCTGATATGCGCTTTCTCTTTCCTCGCCAGCGCAACAACTCCGTTTTCTAAAGAATACTTAGTGTATCATCCAACCGCCTATATCACTATTTCCTGGACAACAACGGCAACACTAACTTCTGTCATTGGCGCTCGTATGCAGCACTTTGTTTCTTTCACAGTTGGTAGCAATAAGAGAAGGCTGCAAGAGTGACTCAATACTCTCTAGAAGAAACAAAAATGGATACATAGAATATACTGGCAGCATCTACCCGCTGTATATTTTTATTATACTGATTTACTAGCGCGTTATCATTGTTCTTATTTCAACTGCCTTTCAGCTTCCTGCCATATCTTGCACAAAATTTCTTTATTTAGTTGAGTGTGGCGACTTTATCATGATAATGATATATGGGGTTTAACGTCCCAAAACCACCATATGATTATGAGAGACGCACTTTATCATGTGCTTGTGTTTCACGTATCCTTCATATACACACCATTTTTTTGAGAAACATTAACGCAAGTATTGCAAATAAGTTTGCGTAACCCGCAATGCGGTGCAAGGGCTAAGAAAATGAAATAAGACAACCGCCCATTTGTACCACGAAGCTACAAGGAAATCCATACGGATTTCCTGAAACAAAAAACCTCTTAGTCGCCGAAAACTTTGGCCTTGTCTGGGACTCGAACACGAGACCAGGACGAATTTTTCGGCAACTAACCCCTGAATTGAGAAACGCTCTTCAATTCGACTTTCATCCTTCACTTGGCAGAGTTGAGCACTGCGCCACTGCTCGGCAGAAAATGATGCTGCGCTACTCAAGAATCGCAGCAGATTATCGCTGATATGCAGTGACTTGCCGTGCCTAGTGACGGCGCTCCCATCGGCTTTATCAAGTGAAGGTGAAACGTTGAGTGAAGGGGCGTTCTAGAATATACGGGGGTAAGAGGCTTTTCTTTTTTAGAGATCCGTATAGACTTCCTTGTGGCTTCGTGCTACAAACGGGTGGTACGCCGGACCAGGACTAATTTTTCGGCAACTAAGGAACTTTTTTTTCTGAAAAATTTATATGGATGTTCTTGTGGCTTCGTGCTACGAACGGGTGGTTGCCTTCATTCACTTTTTTAACCCTGCCGCTACCTTGCAGCTTTCCACAGAACTCATTCACAATACTTGTGTCCATGTGCTTGTCGGTGAATTCGCCCTCTCGCTGTCAATTGCTAGCTTTCTAGTTAGCTCAATTGGCAGAGCGACCACCCCGGAAAAGCGTTGGTTTCGAGTTTAAATCCTGCACCACGATGAATTTTCGCGAACTAAAAGGCTTTTCTTTCTTAGAAATCCGTATGAAATTCTTTGTGGCTTCGTGCTACAAACGGGTGGTTGTCTTCTTTCCCTTTCATCACGAACTATATCACTTGTTTTAACAGTGGCAGTTTCTGTTGGCGCCAGGGGTAATAAACATCTTTATTTACAGGGTGACTAAGCAGACGTACTCTTGGCACAGAATGCCTTAGGTCCGGGCAGCAGTCGTGTGCCCTCGCTGAGCTTAGTTTATCCTCGACGGTAGGAGCTGGTCATGACTATCTTCCAAAATACTCTCACCAAAAAGGAGGAGGGTGTCTCATCGAACCCTCCCTATCCCTCGTTTGGTGAAAGTATTGCTGTCGTGTTGTTTATAACGATTATGTTGACGATAAGGATTGTTATGGCAGTGGTAGACTTGGCGCGCCGTCTACTACTAAACCAACAACCACAAAGCAGTAAAGAATGAGTAGACAATGCATACAGAGTGTCTATACAAGCGGGCAGCTTCAAGTCGGAGCTCTGGACATTTAAACATGTAGCGCTAACCTTTTAGGGGCGACGTACCTTGAGGGCGAGGCTTGCGTGGTGCCCATTGTCGCGTTTACATTATACGAGTTGATGTTCAGGTATCGCTCGGGTGACGTGCGATATGCGAGACACACACAAAAAAAGGTTAACGGCCTAATGCTAATCATTATTTTGACAGAACAATGCAACACACACAAGCGCAAATCCTCTTCAACGTAGGCATTATAGGCCTTACGACCTAGCTTTCTCGTCTACTCTTTACGTCACTCTATAACGTCACTCAGTTTACATTGTATGAGTAAACGCATTGGTAACGTTCGGTTACTCACCCATACGATACCCAGAGCTTCGCCCACTCGTAATCTTTCACCAGATTTCACCATCACTCGTCAGATTTCTATACCAGTGGCCATTTATGTATTGGAAGAAGAAAACACGAAGGGTCCTCTCCATGGCTGGTACGCTTACTAAAGGTTTCCCATCCTTCCGCATTATCTGTATGAAAAAAAAACAACAATGCATTATTCTGGAGACTGGCAACCGTATAGTTAGTATTTTAACTTATTAGAGGTTCTGAAGGGCCAATTTTTCACAAAAGGTAGGTTCGGCTGTGGGCCGCACCCTTTTGGGCCTCGTAGTCTGAAGTAATTAGCGCCGATCGACATGCCTCATCTGACTGGAGTGAGTAATTGAAATCCTACGTTAAAAGTCAAAGGTAATGATGAAATCTGTGTTCGAACGCGTTAGAACATGAAATTTGAGTCCGGAAAAAAGTGACGTGCTTGTGCGTGCGTGCATGCGTTTCTATTGTAAAGAGTCACCATGTGCCAGACCGCTCTTTTCTTTCTTTTTTTTTTGTGATACAGGTGTTTAGAAACGTTTCTCATGCGCACCCGTAAGATCACTGCAACTTACGTAATAGTGACACACCACACTGCTTTTCACCTGCAGACGCGTGCGAAAATAAAGTCCACGTTTATAGACCAAGCCAACTGGCCATGAACATGCCCGTGAAATGGAGCTTGCCCATTCTATTTCCCTTTAGAACGAAAAACCACATAGAGGGGAAAAAGACCTGTCTGTGTCGAATGCAAGCGATAATCACGGGCTTCTACCGAAGACTGGAGACATTGCGTTTCTATGGCATGCATTGGTGTTCCATACGAACCACTTTTTGCACATATTCACGAACAAACTGCCAGTAGCGCCTGTTCTGTATCGTTTCGTTTTTCGGCCTGCTTTCTGCGCAAGCAGGATACCTTGTCGTACTAGAAATAACTCTCCAGCTCTTCTCCCCAAATGGTGTGGTAAACTCCGAGACCATTTGTTCGCGCCTTGAGGACCGGGCCGAGAAGGAACACCGTCGCACGCACTTTTTAAACCGGAATATTTCGAAAGCGGTATAAGGAGCTCGAAAAAAAAGCACACACGCGCCCTCTAGCGTGACGGACGTTGTGCGGTCGTCGTGTCAGAGCCTGTTATTTTAGACACCCGTGACCCACGCGAATAAAACTGCCACTGGGCCGCAAACTGCGATGCACGGAGCTCGCTTCACACCCGTGTTTCTGGTCGTCTTTGACGAGCGCCACCAAGAGTGAAGTGGTTGCGCGGCGAAAAGACGGGCGTCTTATTTACATAAGTATACAGGATCTCAATCCGGGCCATTCGAGTGTGAGCGCGCGAGGCTTCGCAAATCGCTGCACCGCGTTTTCGCTGCGAGGTGTGCATTACGTGTACGCGTACGTGACTCGAGTGTAAGTGCTGCTATAAAAAAAGTTTCGGGGAGTGCGCTTACAGGCTCGAGTGGTGGCAACAGCAGCAGCAGCAGCAGAGAGGATGAATGCGACGGTGTGTTTTATGTGAGCCCGAAGAGTGGTATGCACCAGAAGAGGGCAAAGTTTGCACGAGAAGAAAGCAATGGGCTGCCACCTGGTGGCAGCAACTGTACCCGGCAAAAGTATAGGCTTAGCCCCTGTTGTTTCTAAATCACACTTTGGTGACCAAGCCTCTAACGCCCTCTCCGTCGTTTCTCTCGTCAGCAGTTCTCGCGAAGCTTTTTTTTTTTTTTCCTCATCTCGCCACAGTTCCTTGGAACTATACGCAGTGCAGGCGTACGATTGCTGGTGAATCGTGTTACATTGTTCCGGTTTCATCTTGTTTTTGTTTTGTTGTTTCTCTTTTTCGTTCCCGCTCTGAAATATACTCGACGCAAGTGGAACACTGGCCCTCTTAGCTGCGTCATTAAGTGCCGCAGACTATCGTTAAGCTGAAAGGCACGAGTTGCGCACATCGTTGGCGTGGCCTTGCTGTACACCTTATGTGTGGCATACTTGTTCATTGAATTAGTGGGGATGATGGTGATAACCTCTATGTATGGTTCACGCCCACTTTGGGAGATTGGCCAAGATACGAATAATTTATAAGCAAAAGTTATCAATAGGCACTATAGGAATAATGATTTAAAGAGTAGAATTAGTGGTGCTCATTTAAATACTCGGGATCAAAACCACCCTGATTCATTTAAAAGTTTTCCTACTGCGGAACAGAGATCTCTGTGACAATGAACTAATGAGGAAGCTCTTAAAGGCCAACTCCGGCGATTTTTCGAGGTCAATGAATCTCAATGAAATTCGTTGGGTACGTTCCTTTGCACATTTTCGCCCTTTATGCCGAATCACAGGTTTGAGTGATGCACTGATCGTTTTCAAATGAATTTTAAATATTGCCTCAAAAAGCTCACCTCCCTTGCCAGAAATATTAGCAACAGTGTCTGTGCGACGTCATGTTTGGCATGTCAACAGAAGTGACGCAGCCGATGACATCATTAGTTTGGCAGCTACAACGTTCATCGTGCTTGACCGTAATGCAACAGCGGCGGTGTTTGGCACGGGTATAGCACGGGAATGCTTTCTTCCTTCCTCAGTGGTGTTTGGCCGGTGCTTCGCCGGACTGGCTTTCATAGTTTTCATACTCCACGCCGGCGGAACCAGTACGGCCTCTGACTCTATCAAATCGTACGTCATACGCAAACAGGGGGCTTGGTTTAGTTTCGGTTTTGGTATTGCACAATTTTGCTTATTAAAAATTATCTTCAAGTTTCCTGCTCATTTCAGCTATTGGGCTCGTGATAAGAGTGTCTCGGGAACACAGAAACACCATAACCTTGACATGGTCAAAACATAGCCGGGGTTGGCCTTTAAAAGGTTAGAATATTTTGAAACACAAAATCCAACCTTCAATGAAAGTTTATCATCAGGAATCTCCTTTGTTTTCATCAGACTTTCCACAGCTTAATTTCTCTAGGAAGAGCATGAGGTGTCATGAAGAAAGGAGAAAATAGTGATTACAAGGCTGCGTTGTCGAGTTCTTCATTGAACTTTTACCTTCACACGGCAGGCCTGGCACACACGCATTTATGCGTTCACTGTAATGAGAGTGAATCTCTGGAGCACTTCTTTTTAACATGCCGAAGATCTAAAAGTCGGAGGAAAAGACTACTAGAAGAACCCCTACGAAAGTTGGACTTGAACTTGTCACTTCTGGCGATTCTTTAACTTGGCGCAATCACATTTTGTTTTAGCCACAGAAGCGTTTTCAACGCTGTTACAAATATTTTACGAGAGTTTAAAAAATGGAATGCTAAACGTAGCTAAATTCAGTTGTTTTAGGCACAAACGTTTTTTTTCTTTGTTGTTGTTTTTGTTTATGAGTTTATAATATCTTTCTTTGTTATTTTTTTGTCCTACAAGTTTAAATTATTACCTGTAATACCTAATGAATTCAACTCTTTCCTTCAAGAAGTGAATTATTTTAATAAGCAAGGCACCGTCCGACTCATGTCCTATCCCCGTGAGTGGGTGCACCCAACTGTTGAGGAACCAACCAACCAACCAAAAGGAAAATGGCCCAATCAGGAGTGACCATGAAGATTTCGGGGGCCAATGACTTGTAAATATCACGGCAATCCAGAAAACCCCAATCAGAAGCCGCCTAGTTGACCCGAGGAGTGCTACGGCCGCCGGCAAGGGGCTCTTGGTTCTTTCGGGCCGAAGCAGGGTGGAGGCAGTTCACCAGCGTCATGGTCGTGGTTCACCCGAGTTCCTGGCAGAGGTCAGAGACGGAGCAGCCTGCTTGACCTCAAGCTTTGACGGTTCCCGGAGCCAGCGGGGAGCTACCGTTAGCCTGAGTGCTTGGCTGAGGCCGCTGGTCCGCGCGTCCGAGGAGAAGACTGCCTGCCTTCGTCGCTCCTGTCTTCGGCACCTACCCGCTTCGTCGTGCCTACACCTGAGCGTCGTCTTGCTCTTCGCCGAGTTCCTCAGACGACGTCCTCCCCGTACTCGTACCTGCTCTCCGTAGACATCCCCGACGCCTCACTAGTAGTACTCGCTGGTGAGACTGTTTCGCTTGCGGTTGAACTAGGCTTGTTTTCGCGGCTGCTTAGAGCTCTGTGCAATAGGTTGTAAGAAGTCTTGTTTTCATCAGTGCGTGTCGTGTGTGTCATGTTCATGTGTTGTTCTCATAAAGTGAGAAAACAGAAAATAGCCTCGCCGTTTTTCTTACGGACGTTGTGATCAATGAAGCAGCGAAGTCCGACATATTGAAATATTTCAAAGAATCCCATCACAGAAGGAAAGGAGCCAGACCAGCTCTGTGCGTATATTAGTTTAATTTACGAACGCAACAGTGTAATTTACTTTAAAATTACTTCCTGTTTTCATGTTGAACAGATATTCCTAAACCAAGTGAACGAGGGGTGCCGCTACTGGCTTAGATTAGTTATTAGTGTTTTCCCAGTGTCTTAAATTATGGCAGGCCTTCTAAATCCTTTGACAATAGCCTGTTTCTGATAGACTTGGCCAATGGAGCCCTTCTAACTTAAATGAACCAAACCAATTTGGCCGCATGGTTATAGGCATTTCTTCCTTGATACTGTATGGTTTGTGTTGTTTGCTTGCTTGTTCCTATGCTTTGGCTCGTACCCACCACGGATGATCGGCTATTAAACCAGCGGCTATTGTAATAGGGAAAAACGAATATCAAGTTTTGATGAAAAAAAAATAATATTCAATTATCTAGGGATTATAAGAGTGCATAATTATAAGGTTACTTACGAATAAGGTAGGTAAATAACTAATGATTGAAATTATTAAATAGGTGGTAATTCCAAAGAACTAGAGTTTTCTTAGTTGAAAAAGTCACAGCTTTGCCGCAATGAACGCGATAGCGACAAATTCGAAGGTCACGCGCAGAATGACAAGCAGATCTAAACATGCCCCGCGTTTCTCAAACATAAATGACGCACTAAACGTGCTCACAGGTACAGATGAACGCGAATAATTGTCTCAGTTGTTATTTCGCTGTGTTTGAAAAGCGCGCCCTTTTCGCAAAAAGGAGGCTTTGCAACGACTGCAGTGATCGTTGTGCGCCCCAACGCCAGCCAAGACGTGTGATCCCCCCCACCGGGAGACAAGGGCGTGCGAGAGATTGTCCACTCCCCTCTTCTCTGCGGGCCAAAGTACGCGTGAGAGATGAGAGCCGCAGCGCGCTCAACGCGCCGTCTTGCTGATAATGCTAAAAAAAAAACACGATAGTTCCCCCTCGAGATGCCTGCCAACAGCGGTAAGTGGTAGATATGAATATCTTGCCGCTTGAACGTTGAAGGACGTACCCTTCGGTGGCTCAGTGGTTAACGCCTCGCATTCACGATGCGGAGGTCCCACTTTAGGTTCCGTGCGGCGAAGTCTTTTTCTGGATTTTTTTTCTTTCTTGCGTTTTCATATATAGAGATACGTATAGATATGCGGTGCATGACATCGACGCTGACGCCGGTGGCGAAATACAACCGAAAGTTTATGTAATTGCTATCGCAATAAAAGAAAAAATTAACAAGCAAACCTTCTTGTGTGTCAGAAAATTTCACAAAGTGCTACACAGACGTTTCTGTGGCCCAGGGAAGAAGCCCGAAGGGAAAGGATATTTTCAGAATTAAGGGGAGATGCGAGTCGAAAAACGCGAGTTTTTTTTTTTCAAAATTACATATTTTTTATTTTTGCCTGTTTTGATTAGATTGGTACCTCTACTGTTATGAAAAAGAAAAATACAGGTCAAGACTTAACTGGAAATGCTTTAAAATTGCATCTAAAGAGCACAAGGTGCCTGTTAAAAGGTCCAAAGTGTGCAGTCTTCGAGCGCCTTGCCGCCGATAATGCGCCGCCACTCGCCATTGTTGATTGTGGAGGCGGAAATGTAGGCCCGCGTGCTCAGATTTGGGTGCACGTTAAAGAACCCCAGGTGGTCTAAATTTCCGGAGCCCTCCACTACGGCGTCTCTCATAATCATATATTGGTTTTGGGACGTTAAACCCCACATATCTATCAATCATTGTTGATTGCATGAGCCGAAGAGTCGAGCCTCACTCTTCAAATAACAACAGTTCCCCTCGCTGATGCAGCGCAAGAAATAAATAAAAGAAGCATGCTTCTGCGCGTTTTTCGAGCGCCGCGACTGGCTTATCACGTGGTACGGATCGGGGGACCACGATTGGCCGCTGCGCGCCTGTATATGCTGTGAAGCCTATTTGCGGGGTCCATGTCTTGTCGAGCAGCGCAGCTGAACAATGCTTTTCTCGTGTAATTTTCTCCGTTATGAACGAAAAAAGCCTTTGCTCGCAAGTGAAAACCGTTGTGCGGCGCGCTCTGTAGGAATAGGTTTTGAGCAGCTGGTCCGGTTTGCGGCAGTTGTTGGCTTGCAAATACCAATGCATCAAGTCATTCACACCCTTAGCCGGAAAGTTTATGATGCAGCAATGAATGACGTCAGCGCCAATCTTGTGAGGTCGAAAGAGCTCGCAGTGAGGGAACTTAGCAGGGACGACATTGCCATTATGTACGATGGTATGTGGCACAAGCATGGCCGCAAAATGGCGTGACACTGGACCTAGTTTCGATTTCGCAGTCCTGACGAACTCCTTCCCAGCTTGCAGTTGGCAAATGGCTCTGCCAGATGGAGCGGAAGTTTGGCAAGCGTTTCATGTCCCTGTCTGTGAGCGAAATGTCTGTGAGGATTCGGCTCGAAAAAGCCGAGAGGGACAAATTTATGGTGCTGGCGTATTTTAGTGGCAGTGGCCACTACAGGAAGGATTGTTCTTTTGGTTGTCTAATTTCATCAGATTTAATATTATCGTTCATAAATAAAAACACAATTTCAACTTTAAAACTCGTTTTTCTCAAAACACAAGTTTTGCCATTTTTTTCAATGTGCCCCTCTTTTTCCGGGCGCTTCTATAGTGCACGGATCTGCATGAAATTTTGCCCAAATTTTTTCCAAAGTACGACAAATGCCAGTATTTTGTTTAAATTTCTATAGTTTATTGTATAATAAAAGATTGTATGTAAACATTTACTAGGGTAAGTGAAATATGGACTTTTTACGTCTATTATTTTTCACGCCTATTACATATTTTGTATGTGCTTCCCAATTAGTTATTTGCATTCTACACTTTATTTCAAACATTATGAACGGTAAAAAATTACGGAAGTTCAGGAATGAAAACAGGGGGGGTGGGGGGGCAAAAGGGTCAAGGTTTTCACTTGCAAAACTTGCAAAGAAACTAATTATATATTTGAAATCAGCATAAAAAGTTTTATAAACAGCTCAAGTTTCATTTCTCTAGCGTGAATATTAAAAAAGTGTTTTTGAGTAGCATCTCCCCTTCAGGGTGAGGTTTACTGTTCTGTATGTAGTTTCTGAATGTTTCTTCCTGTGGCTTGTGAAACGTCGGCAAATAAGTAAAAAAATTACCGGTATTTTCTGGCTTTTGAGAGTAGAAGCAAGCAGGAAATGGCACCTGACCATACCTGTATAAATAGAAATTGAGAGGCGAAATCCGGCATCAAGATTTTGTGATGTACACTTCCAATTTGCGAGAAAGGCACCATTTATTATTCCAAGAAAAAAAAGATGATCATATTCTTGAACTGGCAATCTAATTTTCATAAAACACTGAAGTAAAGAATATTTACGAAACCGGGATTCAGTGACAAAACTGGTATCAAGTACAATGGACATTACAGGACTATCTAGGGATCAATGCTGGAGAATGCCAGCCATTTCATTCATAAATATGCATCGGTGACCTGGCACCCCCACCAACCGCACTGTACCGAAGTGTTTTGGGATTAAAGAAGCGAAAGCATTCCAAGGGGAATACTCGAATGAAGAAGCTGAGGTTATCGATCTACGTACGAAAAGCGAATCAGTAACAATAACAGCTGTCGAATCATTGATTTAAAATTTTCTAAGGGCCAAAATAATTGCTAAAAGTTCTGCCACATCTTCCTTTTCTTATTTATTATTTTCCTCTACCCATTTCCTCCTGAAAGGGTGTGCAGGTGTCACGCCCCTCGAGGTCGGAGTTGTCAGCCTGCTCCCTCTATGGACTTTTTCTACAGAGAGGGGAATTTTCTCCATTCTGGGCTGTTGCACGAGAATGCAAAAGCCGATGTTACAGTCTCGGCAGTGCATTTTTTGCGGGGTCACGCACACTAACAACATCCCAGAGAGACTATGGCGGCACCCAAGGAGCCTTGAGTGAACAGTTCTATACGTACTCTATCTCCTTGTGTATGCATATCAAATCATAATCCTAATAAGAAGAAGAAGAAGAAGAAGAAGAAGAAGAAGAAGAAGAAGAAGAAGAAGAAGAAGAAGAAGAAGAAGAAGAAGAAGAAGAAGAAGAAGAAGAAGAAGAAGAAGAAGAAGAAGAAGAAGAAGAAGAAGAAGAAGAAGAAGAAGAAGAAGAAGAAGAAGAAGAAGAAGAAGAAGAAGAAGAATTTGGACTAATAATTAAAGCGGTGTTCCAGCAAGCATTCCTGGCCAATACCCCAAAGTGGGTACACGCCATAGGTTTGAAGGAAAAACAAACAAACAGATATCCATGCGCTTTGAATCTATTAGACTAAACGCTGGCTGGTGTTAAGAGCTGCTGCTAGTCTAACTCACCTGAGAGAAAAAAAAAAATGGTGGCTTTCGCCTTAATTCCAGTCGTTTTTGACAGGTGCATAAGGAACTGAGTGAAGCTGTTTATGTCCAGCGGTACATCTAACACTACTGCGAGTATAAAACAGGGTGATTCACATTTTGCTCCACACCTTCATTAACAGCACGACTAAAGCAATATCTGCGGGAAATGACACATACATTTTTTTTTTCATCTTTATAATAGCCAAGCCAGATATCTAGCTAAATATCTAGCTGCAATGCAAGAAGAATCACACTTAAGCCCATCAGGGTCAGCTCACCTGAATTCGCGGACTCGCATAGCATATAAATTTTGTGTTCAAGAAGTACAGTAGCGCTGACTGTTTCTGCCACTATCGGCATAATACAATATTCCCAAAAACCTGAGAAGCAACCGATGTGACAACTGCACAGCCCAGGCGTTCAAGAACGATGATAAGGCCCGTCCTACAAGCTTGTCTTGTTCTTGTTTTGTTTTTTGTTTTTGTTTTTCTTTGGTTTGTTAGCCACGAGGAGCACAAGTAATCTCTGCTAGAGTAAGGTGCAAATCCCTTCTCTCGTGATATTTTCTTTTCTTTTATCAAGTCCGCTTCGTGCAGCATGTACGTTTCTTGATTAAAGAACTATCATTCTCCCTATATTCCTGTCTCTATTCTTCTCGTGCCAGACAATTCACACATTTTAATTTTGTTTCTTTCCTACTTTTCTCTCCTTCCCGTTGCCCTCGAACAGCCAGCGGCTGTAATAATTTACCATCTCCTGAAATAGCACCCGTCACAGCATAAAGCTAATCTAAATTCTCCGGGATGTTTCCTTGCTCTTGCGTGGAAGCCTAATTTCCTGGACATTTTTTCCCTCGCTAATTAGATAATGATACAACAAAATACACACCATAGCCTAGAACAAGGTTTCACTCCGAGTCGTGGTCATACCGAATTCCTCTGTGAAATGCCGCTGTCTACTCCGTTTCTTTTTCCCGTTCGTCTCTTTCTTTTACAGTTATTTCATCACTTGAATCTTGCTCTTTTTGCGCATCCCAACTTTAATTCTCAGGCGTGCTTCATTTTCTCTCGCCCAGCCTAATAATATGTACAGTTATTTTTGTTCCTTTTTAACACGCATTCTTTCTTGTTCCATCTTTCCCAAGCAATGTTTGTAATTTGCACACACTTCTTTCTTCTCGCCCTTTTTTTTTTGCTACGGATCAATGCTGAACTTATTATTTCTCCCCGCATTAAGAAACGGTCGCCTTAGTTCCGTTTCCTTTGTTCCCCGCTCTTCACTTACGCCTCTGTCTCACCCCGTTTTGCCCTCTCGTTTTCAACGAACCGTTTTCCTTTCATTTCTTTTCTCTACAAGCATGAACAAAGCTTCCATCTTTCTTTTTTTTCTTTGTTTCTTTTTTTTTCATTTTATCGTTTGTTCTCGTTCTTTTTTTTTTTGTCTTCTTGTTCCTCATTCCCACTTCTCGCGTGTGAGCGCGGCTGTCGGTCTTGCATTGCTCGCCTCCTTATAATTAGGGAGGCGTCAGGTCTGCTTCGAAAGATTAGTGCGAGGGGAACGGAAAAACGTTGCTTCTTCTCGCGGAACTGCTAGAACACACCAGCAGTCGTTGGTCGCCGCAGCCGACGACGATGTTCGGAAAGGAGAAAGCGAGAGAAAAGAGAGGAAGAGAGAGACGAGACGGACGGACAGCCGGGGAAATTAGCATCTGTCGATGGCGAGAAGAGAATTAGCGCGAGAACCGCTGCTTCCGTCGGAGCGAGGTATGCCACCTCAGTCTTCCGAAATCTGTACGTGTGAGGCGACCACGTCCGCGTGTGCTAACCGATGCTTGCGTAATACGCTGCGAGATTTCGCGCGATCTTCCAGAGATGCGGAATTTACTGTTTTGTATTCGGTGCTTACCGCGCGTATAATTACACAGTGCGAAGCCACTATCACGCTTTCATATTTCTTCGCAGTCGCTGTCACAGCTTTGTCAAAATCTTTGTCCTACTTCAATGTCAATAGGTGCTGCTACAAGAACTGTTCCGCCTCTGCGTCTACCCATTGTGTTCATTGAGTTTTGCCAGCATTGTATAATTGGCAATCGACAATTTCTGGCTATATTTAACGTCAAACTCCTTCTGTGACAACGGTACAGGTCTAACTGTATGAAATTGGGCATTCAACTAATAAGCAACATTCGCACGTGCCCCGTCGTACTTCTCTGCAATAAGGGAAGTCGTATTGCATGTCGCCTTGTATACATGTTTGTTACCGTCACTGCCATGGAGCGTGACCAAATCCCGTTCCTGCTCAAATAGCTGTTTCGCGAAAATTTTCTTCCATCACGAAGCAAATTGCGTGCGTCGCATTGCCGCATCCGTTGCTTATCAAAGAGAGAAAGCACAATGAAAATTCAACTCTGTAACTCTTGTGTGTGCGATAAATACTTAAGGCCGTTTTCGCGCCGCTAAGCAGTCGAAATCACCCATTTTCTAAATGAACGCCAGTTTCCGAAACCACCGATTTTTCTCTAGTCAATATCTTATAACTGCTGCAATATTCTCGACGCATAAATAAATATTTCCATGTCATTCAGGAAGTTCCCAAGCCCAGATGTATTTTAACCGCGGAGCTTCTTACGCCAACCGCAAAAAAAAAGCAAAACAAAAAGGGAAAAGGCAGAGCTCTCACTAAGCCGCGAAAGCCTTAAAACAGTGAAACACGGCGATTTTGCAGACTCATGTGGATGCTTCAAGGCAGTCTTGCGCGAAACGGCGCTCCGAAGAACGACGTTCCAGGCACTAGTTCCTCTTGGTAGGAACGGAGGAACGCCACCATTCCGTTTAGGATCCGCAGAATTGTAACCGTAACTCGTTGCGGTTGCGAGGTAACGGCAGAAGTAACGATGTTCCTTCTGTCATGGCATTGAACAGGAGCACGCAGCGAGCACGTTGCGTATAGAACAAGGCGTATGGGCGACCCTGTGAGGTGTAATTTAAAAGCACCGCTCACTTGTCACGTGACCATAATGCATCCTGGTTTTCAAGGCGCAGGGAAACGTCACAACAAGACCGACCGCGATCGAAAGGAACAGCTGTTTTTTTTTTCTAAGAAGATAGTCTCTCCTGGGGACCTTCGACGGAAAAATTTTGGTCTGTCTATCTGTCTGTCTGTACGTTTGTCTGTTTGTCCGCCCTAACGATACCTCAAACGGCACCGAAAGGCCAACTCCATCCGCAGCGCCCACCAATATTGTTCAAGGTATAGCGTTCATAGAGTTGCGATTGCCAATTAAGAAAACAAATATTGCGCATATCTGAGGTGTCATAACAACATGTCTATGTTTTGTATGTCTGCCTCTATAGGACACACACAAAACACTCTAAGGACTGTAGCGTTTAACGCGCTGCGCTGACAGTGGAACGCGATGCTCACGAAGGTGTTTCCAACGCTTTGATACGACGACACGGTGGTGGCACCTGCCCGTCGCTTTCCGTTCCACACCTTATCACCTGCATGACTGGCGCGCATGTTTCTCCACGATCGCGCATGCCTTCGTTTTCGAAGATAACTGCTAGATGGCGCTCGTGTTTAACGTTCCTAGGTGCGCTAGTTCGCCTTCGTTACACGCTCGAGGCACTCTAACGCAGCGCCTCCAGAATACCATTCCCCGATTTTCTTGCGCAGAACATCAAATAAACGTTTTGTTCACTCTCTGCAGACGCAAGAATATCGTCTCTCGACGACATTTACAGTGTAACATTTAGATTCAGGCCTTTTTTTTTTTTACATCAGAGCTGTTATGTTCAAGGTTTGCTGTGCACCGTAGAATGTTATCATCGTCATCAAGCGAACGCGCTCTCCTCGTCTTCCTCTTCTGCTTCGCTCCCAGAACACATGCGTTGATTCGCACATCGTGGGATGCAATACTCCGCTGAGCAGGAGAATCGTATAGAGAGAAATAGGCAGAAAGAAAGAGAGTTAGCGAGCGAGAAATTAATGGCTATACGAATTTATCTATCTTTCGCCAAGAAATGCTTCGCCAAGAAACGCTTCGCCAAGAAATACTTCGCATTGAAAAACCGGAAACAGGAAGAGAAAGAATCTGAGAGAATGGACTACGAAGGCAGAGAGATAAAAAAGACAGAAATATAGCTATTAAAAGGGAGTAAAAAAATAAAAGGATAAAAATACGGTGAAAGAACAATACAAAAATATGTTCGCCGGCTGCAAACAAGGGACAGTACTAAGTTGCGAATGTGTTTCCTGGATATTAGTTTTTTCTCATACTGCTGGTGATGTTGACTCAGCACTAATTGAACGCCTGAGCATTGTTTATTTTCATGTGGTTTCCTGTGCAAGAAGTGCATATTGGTGAATGGGCGGATAATTCTATTTCAATACCTGAGGCAGAGTATGCTGACGGCGCTTTTGAAGACATACGTGGGAAGTGTTGCATGGGTTGGACTCGTAATGGACGAGCACGAAAGTTGCAGTTAGACATATCTGTTGCATGGCCGGTGGTCTCAAGAAAATTCGTCCTGGAGCGTTTTCTTTTTGTGTTCATTTTATCAACCTAGGACCTGCTGTCGGCGATGTTTCATTCCTATAAAATTTGAAGCTAGGTGTCAGCTTTCGAATGCTCACTTTATTTTGCCTCAATATTAATCTTCACTATAAATTGAATAAAAAGTCAAATGTAACGTTAATGTAACGACACTAACTAATTTTCCAAAACATAATTGTAAGGAGTTCGGTTCGCATTAAGAAAACTTCTAACGCGAACTCGTCCCAAGCTTGGGAGGGAACGAGGAACGAGCTTTCGTTGCTGTTCTGTAAAAACGTGTAAAATACTGATTTTACGTTGCTTCTTGGCTTTAGATAGGTTACGAAGGTTGTTTCTAGGTTTTTTTTTCTAGATCATTGTGAGGCATTAGCTAGGTGATATTAGTTTCACTTCGGGGTCTTGTCGCCCCCACCGTTGCCTTTCCCCCCCCATATATAGTATTCTCTCGCTGTACATACTCGGGGTCTTCGGCTCACCAACTTCGCTTCACGGCCATTCATTGCGCTCTTTCCTCCTACATCTTTAGTGGGCCAGTGGTGAGAAGGCGGATTGGCCCAGTTTCTGTGGTGCATACCGTTTTATGATGATTATTATAGATCCTTTTTTTTTGTACTTGGGTGTAAAAGCAACGGTTCGCTATACCGTTTCTCTGTTAGAACATTGGTGTCCCCAGAAAATCACAGATGGTTATGCACAACAGGCATTGGGCAAGCCCCACTGCAGAGGACAGCGGATGCGAGCGTTTCATGAAAACTCTGGTCGGCGAAGTGACGCACGTGATACACTTCAAAGAAGAGATAGACAGAGAAAAGGCAATTGAAAGAAGACAAAAAGTAAATAGAGAGAGCTAGTAAAAAACCAAAAAAAGGAGAGAGAGTGAAAGTGGTACAAAGCATGGAGTAAAATAAAAATAAAGGAAACAAAGATAAAAAATACAAAAGGCAGTAAGTGAGAAAGCAAACGAGAGGCAGAAAGAAAGAGAGAACAGAGATATGTAATGGTATTAAAGACATAAAACAATAGGCAGACATCGAAAGACATAGAATGAGAGATAAAGAGACAAAACACAACATACCCGTAAATTATATAAAAAAACAGACAGCAAAAACGAAATAAAAACCAATAGAAAATTGAGAACAAGAAAGAAAAATAGAGAAAAATGCAGGGATCGAGAGAGATGGAAAGAAAGACAGAGAATGACGTGGTCTGAGATAGACACAAAAAAGAGATGGGAAAACCACAACAATACAGAGAGAGAAAGAAATATATTAGGAGCAACAAAAACAGAGTGAAAGAAGCAGGAAGAAAAATAAAGAGGAATATATAGAGCGATAAAATAAAGCAATTGAAAGCTACAGGTTCAAAAGAGAGATAAAATTTACACAGATAAAGAGAAAGAGAGGGAAAACACAAAAAGTAAAAAGTATAGAAGACCAGCGAGCTCCACGCTTCCTGCGGGCTTGGCACCCCTAGTGCGAAGCTGCCCGAATTTTTTTATTAAATGTGATTAAGGAAATAATGATGTGTAGGTGTGGCTTCGACTACTTAACATTCTATTAGTTAATAATTTGCACCATGAAGTGGTCAACAACCGTAAAATATTACAAAAATATACACATGAATGGCGATTCACATTACTGATCCTCGTACTACAATATCGCTGTCTACTCCGGAACAGTGATCACGAGTTATACTTGTCCACAGAAGGAATCATCCCCGCTTTTGAGAAGAGTTAATTAACGTTATCACACAACAATTAAACGCTTTTCTGTACGAAAATAGGAGAGCAACCTGAAAACATGGGATACGTGTGAGATATATATCTCTTGATAATCACCAATTCGAAATATAACTTCTTATCTTGTTTAGCATTTTCATATTTCTCATTACTCTGAAACAATCAACTATAGTGTGCGTGCAGCAATATTTTGAAAAGTGTTCGTTGGTGATGGGCCCAACATGTTCGCCAATGATAGTGGCTATCAGTCCATCCTATGTAGGTGTGTTTTTTTGTTTCTTTACGGGAAACATCACAATGTCTTTGCACTTCGCACTTCTCCCCGCTAACTTCCACAACCCTTTTCTCCGCGAATCGCACGTGACTAGAATTTCCTTACGTGTTTCCTCGTCTCTGATCTTCCCTCGCTGATCCCATCCTGCCTTTGTCTCTTGGCGACTTCCCGTATGCGGTGTAATACATCCATTCATGATGTCTAAAAAGCGAGAGGCGTTCCTCTCGGCTACAAAGTATTGGTCTGTTCATGTAGCGTGTACGGGAGCGGCCCATGGGCAGATAGAAGACGGAAGAGACGCGGGCTTTGATTTTCCGCTCCTTCTGTACCACGGGTCGGCCGAAATACACTCTTCGATCGATTACAATTACTCGCCGGGAAAAAAAAAAACTCGTTTCAGGACGAGCCGTAGAAATCACCGGAGCACGATGCACACAAGAGCAAGAGAAGCCCGCGTAGTGAGGCAGCTCGCCTCAATACATCCATAACCAGGCACTGTGGCGGCGTGTACGGCGCGAAAGGGAATCACCCGGCGCCCCAGCTGCATCAACAGCGGCCCCGCCAATGCCCGGCCTAAAATCGGCTCCTCGGGAACGAGATGGTTGCCCTACCTCGAATGCGAGTTTGTCCCGGAATAAACGCTGAAAGAGAAAACGGTGTTACTATATGTTCTATTCATTTCCCCCAGCAATAATAATTACTTGCGCCGTGCCGATTCTTGTGGTCCTCTTCAGCCTTTAGACGAAAACAAACTCAGACTTCGAGTTTGTTTATACTTTGAGGTGAAGGAAAATTCAATACGCGCATAACTATACTCATAACAAAGCAAGATGTCGTCTTTGCGTTTGTGTTCCTGGATTTGAAGCAAGGAAGGAAGGAAGAAAAATAGGGGGAAAAGAACGGCAGGGAGGTTAACCAGCCTATAGGCAGCCGGTTTGCTACCCTGCGCATGGGAGAAAGATGGGGGAGATAAAAGATAGTGAACAGAGAGGGAAGAGAGAAACACAGCACATTCGGCAGCACACGCACGCACACTCAGTCATAGTCCAGTCTTGTCTTTTGCGGTGTGGACATTGCTATTACAGTCACTTGTTCAAGTCCGTGTCGCGTAGGAATTTCAACGGAGCTTTCGTCACCTTCTGTTGCATTGTCTTTTCTCGGGCAGTTGAAAGAATAATGTCCACAGACATTTGGCTGTTGTCGATGCACGCAAAATTGAACGCCAGTGACTGTCTCTGGATTTCATACAACGGATAGTGACACAGGATGTCGTGTAGCGTCTCTTCGCAATGACAGGCATCGTAGAGAGCGTTGTCGGCCATTCCTATGACAAAGAAATAAGATTTTGTAAATGCCACTCCTAGCCATAAGCGATGAAGAAGGGTGGCTTCTTTTCGGTCGAGTCCAGTGGGCATGCGGAGAGCCATCAAAGAGGACAGGTGGTGTTTACGATTCGTATCGATGCTAGGTGGGCGCCATAGTGAAAACGTGATTTCACGCGCAAGTCGTCGAAGATTACTGGTAGCATCGGTCCGCCAAAGTGGTATGGCTTCTTCTCGTGTTCCTTCAAGGGCTGCCCGCGCGGCAGTATCGGTATGTTCGTTCCCTATGATGCCGCAGTGACTTGGCAGCCATTGAAGCGTTACAAGATGCCCTTTCTCTAGTGAAGTGTGGAGAAGGCATCGAATTTCGAAAACAAGCTGTTCGTACGGGCCGCGACGCAGTGCTGAGAGCACAGATTGTAGGGCAGCCCTTGAGTCGCTGAAAATCGACCATTGTTTCGGTGGTTCCCGATTGACCACACAGAGTGCAGCGCGCAAAGCAGCTAGTTCCGCTGCTGTATATGCCGTGGAGTGGTGAGTCTTAAAGCTGATGGTAACACCTCTTGCTAGGACAACTACTGCCCCTGACTAACACTGGCGGTTCGTGTAACCATCGGTGTATACATGTATGCTGTCTGAATATTTTTAATCCCCCTACCCCTTCCCCCTTTATGCCGGATCGTCAATAAAGTTGTTTCACTCACTCACTCGTGCAAAAGAAGAAGAGACAGTTGTCTCAGTACGGGCGACGAAAGAGCAAGGTGTAGAAGCGGGCTAGTTGGTATGGTTTCCTTTTCGATCAAGTAAGAGCCAACAAGAAAGAAGAAATTAGACGGACAGCTTGTTGTGTCCGTCTAGCTTCATCTTTGTTGTTTCCGCTTCCTAAATCCAAAATAAAAGTACTTTAGTTCATCGGCGAATTACGCAGTACGCCGGACAATCAACAGTGTTCATAAATATTTTGTTTAGGGAGCGAATTCATTCGCTAAACTTAACTCTCTCCAAGATTTATGGCATTTCCCAAAAGAGTGATATTACTTCAACTGGGTGCAAGCGGAGTGAAGGAACACCAGATGCGTGTAACGAAGTTTAAAAAATGAAAGCGAATGCTGACCGTGAATTTTCTGTTGCTAGCACCCATTAGTGGTGTATCGGTACCACATATCCAACAAAAAAAGTCTTGATGCCACCTTAACAGCGATGCAATTCAGCAAAGCTCTCCTTGTGAGTTGATCCGGAAAACTATCATCATTAACAGGTGTACGCCACGCAAATTGGGCAAGTCCCACTACTCATCCCTGGTTCCATAAAAATCAAGGAGGCAACAACTGGCCTCACAACAAATGGCTGCGAAGTGATGGCGGCGACCCGAAGGCCCGAGTACATACAACAAGAAAATACTACAGGAATAGAAAAAAGTAGCTCCAGGAGGAACCCGAAGTGATGGAAGGCCTACGCCAATGACGACGTGCCCGAATATCTACGACATGCTTCAGCACGAGTTTCTGTCTCTGCAATTTTGACAACCATGTCGTGTATGTGACTGTATCTGGTTTAACTCGAAAACTCTTTGTGCTGAAAATCAACACAAAAGCAATTTAGCGCCGGTCAGTCAAAGCCTAGCAGTGACCTAGAAGCCACTAGAAGCAACTTAGAAGCCTCATCACTTATAAAACAACGCCGAAGCAAGCAGATCAGTCTTCAGAATTTTCCAGTTACGCCATTTCAAGCCTTGCGCCGCTCAGTGCAACCTCGTTCAATTTCACTTTTTTTGTTTTTGAGAGAAAACTTCTACCGGTCCTGATGCGGACGTATTATCAAAGGCGGCCAATCAATCGCAAAGGCCATTTACGAAAGAGAGGACTGTTGGGTTTGTCCGACCAATCCTTTATTGTTGTCCATGCTTTCACACTTGTCTGGAGACCTTAAAAATGATTCCTTTATGTTGTGAGGCGACGTATGCACAACACTCTACGTATGCTAGTGGGCGTCTAGAACGCATGTTAACATCGGAATAAAACTATGAGCATAAGACTGGCGCTGAACCTTCCAACACTTGATGGCGAAATGCCTGTGCTAACCATAACGATTACTTTTTTTGAAGAGGAAGGGGAAGTTACGTGCATGCAGGAAGAAAAAGAAAGGCCAACCAACCCGTTTTGAAACCAGCCATGTCGGCCTAACACGTGACCTTTTGTGGTGAGATCACGCAAGCAACAAGACTTGCCGAGAGTTTAGGGTGTGGCAACCAGTATCTTTTAATCGAAATGCTCTTGTTAGGCGCACACTGGCCAGCTCACGCAGTAGGCTCGAAAACGAAACGCCACTGGGAGTACTAGAACCTACCGCACGCTCTGACGTATTACGACCACGTGTTGGGCCGACACGATGGGCCTCACACGTGTGACTTAATACTCCCTCTTTCTTTTTCTTCCTCCATGGCTGCATGTCCAAACGCTTATCAGAACCATGATGTGACTATAGGCACGACATAGTGAGTGTCTCTTGATTATTTCGGCCACCTGGAGTTCAATTCGCTTGCACTGACATGGCATAGTTAGCAAGCCTCTAATAGTTCACCTCCATCGAAGTACGACCACCACGGTTAGGATCGAAACTGCGTCTGTTGGGTCAGAATCCGGGCTCCGTATTCAGTGCGCCATGGTGGTTGTTTCTGAGGTAACCGCTATTCATACTAATGAACTTTCCTGAAGCTAACGATGGAAGCCTTTTATCAGATATAATGTTTCTAAACGGACCTTAAACTCGGCGATAAGCGATGAAATACATTCTGTGATACCAAAAATGGAGTACAGTTACTTCACGCTTACAGGCCGTAGTGGTTTGACGTCGTTTTGATACCACTCAGCACACATTGCATAGACTCACATGAACTCACGGTGCGTAAGCCTTTGAGGCTACATCACCGTCATAATATATAAAGCCCCGTGCGATGTTGCGCTTGCGTCCGAATAAACGTTGCGATGTGCAACAGTGAAATTAAGTAGATGATCCCTGTTCACGGTTCTCATTTACACATTCATCATAAGCGAAAAGCAGTAAAATAATCCACTCACAAGCATCGCAATCGCATGCTTCTTCTAACCACACAAAACACAAAAGGCGATCCACGGAAGAGTTTTGATATTCCTAAACACCGACTCCTTCAGCGGTTATTGAAACTTGCATCGCTAGCACGCTTCAACCGTGGGTGGAAGTCCTCGCAGGCTTCTTGACCGCAGTCATCACCGACCACAATTTTACAGCCGGTGTTTTCTTTTTGTAAGGACTGTCTGACGATACCAGCGATGAGGAAAGGGCCGTATATGGAGTCGGCGAGAGTTCTCTCACTGCGGCAGAAAAGATTTGGGGGGGGGGGGGGAAGAGGGGGGTTAGCCGGAGAGAAATCATCAAGGCGAGCGTCGGGGCTACCGTACCGAGGAAAGCTGGTCATTGCGAAGACGCAGTCCCCGAGCGACAGTCGAAAGCGTTCAAGCCAGTAGTGGAACAGACAGGCCTCGTTTGTATCAATAGCGTGTTCGTTTCGTCGGCCGCCAGGGCTGCTTCTGCGCGGCGTCGTAAGAGCCTGACCGTGCGCAGAAGCGGTCGCAGCCGCGTCCACGCGTCCGGGACGACATTTGTCTTGATAACCGCGGACTCGAGGCGATGATCAGTCGCAGTAGCCATGCTCGCTTTCGCGGGGCCTCGTCCTTTGTTTGTTTTTTAACGAAACGACAGCGCACTCGCCAAGCCGACGATGGGATGCTTTCTGGAAAGAAGACGCCCCGCAACTTCCCCCTTCCATTTTACCGCAGGATTCATACAGGGGATCAACTGTAGATGCGTCTATATATTGGTCCACTGCACTCGAAGCTGGTGTCCGCTCTTGGTTCTATATATGCGTCTCTATAAGTTCGCGGCTCCAGGAGCGTGCGAGGTTGTAAGGGACGTTCAAACGACATGACCGATTCCCGTGTTGCACAGTTCTGGCACGACTAGATGATAGGTCACACACCATGCCAATGGTTGTGATTTCAGCCTGTTGAACAGAAAACCAATCACACTAAAGGCTTGATTGACAAGCATCGACTTGGATACACGAGCGATGTACGGTGAAAGATGCATCGAAACTGTACTGTAGCTTCCGCCTTGTAATGCGGGTCATTGTCCCACAGCGCACTGCTGCCGAAATAGGCACGTCTTCACGACAAGAGCAAAAAGAAAGGGGATATGCGTGCTCATTATGTGTGCAGACATCCCGATGGAACGGTGTATTGCGGCTTTGAAAGGAAAACAGAATCGCTAACGTAAAGCCCCCTGTAGGCGTAAGCCAGGATTCAGCCTTTGTTTTATTTTTTTTTCTCTGAAGAATTAGAAACGAACGACGGAGTATGTTTGTTTCAGTTCATACAGACTACACAGTGCTTCCTATTTTTGTATCATCAGTACTCAATATACTATAAATAGTAGTATTTTTATTTGAAGTACGTAGTTTACAAAAAAAGTTTGTCTTTGGTCCTGGCATTGTTCTATTGCGTGCATGCGATGAACACGTGCACGAGTGAGAAACTTACCTCGTGAGTTACACAAAGCGAGTCACATCAAAGGCAACTTGAGAGGATAAGCATTATCTCTGTAAAATATTGCACTCCCAAGTTATTCTCTGGCTTCGCCTCAACGCGTTGACATTTGTTCAACTAAAGACACAACCCTAATTAAAAACCAGCACTTAGTGAGCTCGTGAAACCACAAGCTGCACCAACGTTTCAGCGTGAGAACTACTCTGTAAGTTCTCCGTGTCTAAACATGCGGTGCCTTGTTTGTCTTGCACAACAAGCATAGCGGCGGTTGACATGAGCCCTCTTCCCCGCAACGCACTCCGGCACATCACAGCCTACAACCGAAGTTGCTCATTCTATTCGTCTTAGACACATGTATGATATCGGTAGTATAGTATTCGAACCACGCTCTCGCCCGAAACACGCCGCGCGCCCTATGCCACGTAGAAACGGATCAGGAAAATCGGTGCACCGGTATGGTGAAGATGCCCCAGCGCCCTGCACGATCACTGGAAAAGCCTCAGAGCAAACAACTCTCTTTCGAATAAGTTTACTGGTTCACACATTCCACTCTCCCTACCCAAGACCAGCGAGAGTCTAGCTACCATAGAGGTCATGTCGTAAAGCGCCTGCCTACAATGCGCAAGGTATACTAGGTAGGAATCGTAGCACTGCCGGGCACTCATCATTTTTTTTTCCTAATTGTAAAAGATGCTCAGCTGCTTATTTCGAAAACGTAGTCTCTTTGTGCTGTCTCCAGCGTTTGCCTACCCTTACTCCTCTCTACCATAGCACTGCGCCATGCTCCCTTATAGACTGCCCAGTGTCTTTCCAAAGCATGAGCCACCGTCTTTCTGTAACCCCACCCCCCCTATTTCACCTCTACAGGAACCTAAAGATTTGGCGACGGCTTTTTTGTATTTTCCTTGGTTTTCTTTCGAAAGTGGATAGGAAAACTAGCACATCAAGTATGGTAATTGGTCTAGACAGCTGGACACGATACTCCTACTGTGACCCAAGTGAACAGTGGCAGCGATATAGATTGATAGTCGTTCGGAAAATCATAGTTCACGCTCTTTAGTTACTGAACCCCAGTTCTCTGCGTATTCCTTGTTTATTTGTTTATACCGCGATTTTTTCGCTCAGTGGTCATAGTCGTCACCTTGGCGTCCGGACCCTGACAGAGCTAGTGGCAGAAATTCGTTGCTACTACGATGGCTTTCGCGTGCTTTCAATGGCAGTCCCGAAGTGTAGGCGATTTTTAGGTCATCTACCAACAATTTATGCGCGTTCAAGCGTGCGAAAGAACAACTTAAGGCACGGCCGCTGTCACGGCTGGTGGTAAACACTGACCACCTCTTCATTACCGGATATCAGGCGAATCGAAAGAGCCTGACTAGCGCGTGCACGTCGAAGAACTTGGGGTCCCATACAAAAGCGACGACAACGACACGTCACGGTCGGCTTGTTTTCGAGCGCGCCGGGAGCCAGTCACGTATGGAATGCGTCGGCCGGCTTCGTCGTCCGCCACGAAGCAGCAGCGTAAGACGCCGGGGAGCGTCCACATGCCACGGTCATCGGCTGGAAAGATCGATGCAAGAAGGCGACCCCGGGTCGGCAGCGACGGCACATCAGCTCCTATGGCCATTCCTGATTACCGGAAACGACGCGCGACCCCTGGGGGTCCTCCTGGAATGCTGTCAAGATCTGCACGTTCCTGGCGCACCAGTTTCGACAGCCACTGCATTTCCGGTTGATTTCCCTCCATCCACTTGCGTATGAGGCAGAACAGGAGATAAAAATTAAGTCGGAATGGGGCGAGCAGACGTAACATTCGTATACGATACAGTAGAAGCAAAGCTGGGGACGGTCTTTTTCTAAGTGATTGCTGTCCAATGGCTCGTAGCACGAATCTCTCGCTCTCTTTCTCCGTTATCATTTTTTTTTCCACACGAAGTGACGCAAAGCGAGTTTGCTTTCGAGACGGTCACGTAATGCTCCGGCGAGTGCGTTTGTCACGCGATACTGTTTTAACACGGCATGGACGAAAAAGAGAAATGAAGCACTAGCAGAGGCAAGACTCCGCATGAGTTGTGAGAAATCTGGGAGGAGCGAGAAACATAAAAAGCGCGAAAAGCTTGCCTATAGCACGTGACAAAACAGGGGTGCAGTGATTATCACTGTTGTTTCAGGAAAGATCAGTACACCCGTATACACATGCAGTTATATGCGTATATGAAGCATAATGGCAGGTTAACTTATAAATTAAGGTGTGATAACTCACAGACAAATGTGCCGCTGATTATAAAGCACACTGGGGCTAGTTCTTACATTTCGATGAAAAGGAAACACGTTTTTATCTTTGCTTTTCTTTTCGCATGAACTATACGAAACGCACAAGCAAAAGCAATGGGCTTTAGGTTTTGTGTTTATTTTTTTCTTTGAGCTGTATTTTTTACACAGACCCTTTTTATAATTTCTCTCTTTCTCTATGTGAACGCCTTTAATCTTAGTGTAGTGCCACTGCTGCATATGCGTCAGCCCATTCACTGACATTTTTTTTGTCTCTTTATGTTATCTTTCCTTTATATTTCATCTTTATGCTCCCCTTTCCCCAGCGTATCCAACCGGCCGTGTGCCTGGTTAACCTCCCTGCCTTCTCTCTTGTTGTTCTTGTCCTTCCTCTTTCATTAACTATTTTTGTTTTTTCTGTAAGGTGAATGACAGAAAAGCTTGTCCGTATTCGACTGTTTTAAGCGAGAAGAGCGTTAACACCCGCATTGCATTGTTGTAGATCAGCCATCACTCAAATAGGAAAGACCTGTTCACCCTCATGCTGAAAGGTTACGTGTTTTCATCAATGAAATGAAGCCAACGCTCAAAAGAGGATACTTTGGTTCGCTGTACTCGGGGTCAGCGCATGTATGACTGGTAGAAGAACAGAACAAAAATCAATAAGTATTTGAACGAGTGCTTTGTAGAAAGCGTCAATGAATAAAATAAACTTCATCTCACATAATGCGTCTGCGCGTTGTCTGCGTCTTTCTTTTAACAATGCAAATGCGTGCGTTCATTGGCAAAATAGTTTCACTACAAATGGCGGGGAACACGCAGTCGTCGAGAAACTGTCAGGTCTGCGCCGCAAAGGGTTCTGAACTAGCCAGCAGAGCAGGTCTTGGCAAACAAGGACCACTATTCTGCAGCGGAAGCTCCTGGGAACCGACCGTCAGGTTCGGACAAAGGTAAACACAGTGTTGGTATCGCAGCTGGGTCCGCGGAAGTAGAGGGGAAGAAATCACGGGCCCGACAAGCATACGTCACGGCTAGCGCGAGAGTTAGCCCAGAAGAACCTACGAAGCTAACAAGACGTCCTGCCTTCTTCTGTCCTGTATATGAGCCTGCCTGCCTACGGGCTGCTACTGTTTTTGCTCTCCTGTTAGCTCTGCCTTCTTCAAAGCAGTGCTGTCTTCAACAACTGCTTGGTATGCAGCGCAGGTCTGTAGTCTGTACCAGGCAACGCTTTTCTTTTCTCTCTTTCTCTCTCTACAGTCTTTGTGTGTTTGCACAAAATTATATTTCCGTTTTGCCTACGGATACCTAAGGTGCTGTTTCACAAAGTGATTCACCTCATCGTAAAACGTGGCTCGTTGAGCTGAGATTATGAGAGCCTGCGCAACTTTCACGGAATTCCCGTCGTAGGTGCCCATAGTTTCTTTGTGTTTTTTTTTCTAATTGTGAAACTAAGGCGTATTTTTCTCCTGTTGGTTGGGGGGCTCAGATTAGACGACCCTTTAGCTTGCTTTAGGCTCTGCTTCTGGGTTCTAATTTCTGACGAGGATGATGGTTGTTCAACCGGGTAGCTTTCACTTTTTGAAATACGTACATATATTTTCTGGTACATTTGTGTTGCAAACGTGCTGCTGACATTCTGATGACATTTTCTCTCCTTTCTCGAGCATGGGAAGTGTGGTAGAGTTGCAGGAGACGACTCTGCGGAGAAAAGACCACTCGCAGTTGCGCCAAGACGCAGCCAGAGGAGAGACGCCGAGCAAATCTGGTCCGACACGGGGAAAACCGATTGAGTGGGGTGAGCCCCGAGAGCGACGCATCAGATTGGCAAGTCGAATACATCTCAGGGAACGAGACACAATGGCTCCAAGAAACGGGTGGGGCGGTGTGGGAATAAGGCCCCCCATCCTTCCGGAGGTGACAGAGAGCAGGCGGCTCGCGCACGCACAATAGGCGGCATGGGCACAAGGCGGCGAGCTCTTGGTCCTCGTGTTTGGGAGTAAAAGGATGGGGGGAAGGACTTCTTCCATGCAGGCTGTCGCCACTGTTCGGGCTGAGTAGGAAGAACAGGGATGAGGGGCAGGCTTGCGGGGTGCGCGAGAGAGAAGGGGATACGCGCAGCTCCATTTACATTCCAAGAGCGCAATCACCAACGTTCGATCGGGTCGAAAAATGGGGGGACCAAACCAAAGCCAAAACCGAGGAAGAAGACGACGACGACCAGCCCGGAATCCAGAGAAGGTCAAAGCGAAACGCCGCTCTACCACCGCCACTGCGGCAACAGTGCGAACGAGCGCGAAGAATAAAGAACGGATGGGATGGGAAGAGGGCGAGAGAGAAATAAGAGAGAGGAGGTTTCAGTGTAAAGAGAGAACCAAAAAGGGAAAGTGGCGACTCACAACTAGCCTGCTAATCCAGTTAAGCCACGCCTGCGACCCTATAAGGCCCTAATTCAATTCCGGATGCGAGGGACCTCTCCTCCCCTTTCGACGCGTTCCTCCGTCTCATTTCTTCACTTTGTTTTTCGACCATTTTCTTACGGTTCTGGTCCTTCTTCCGCTTTCTCTTTTCCCGTCTGCGTATCTTTTCTTTTTTTTTTGAAATCAGTGGTTCCCTCTTTTTGTTCATTTTTTTTTTTTTTCATTTCCTCGCGCAAGGTTGAGCCTCTCGTGCCACCGCGCTGTAGCCTAGCAGTGAAGCGCGCCTCTGTTCTCCGATTGTGCACACTCGCGCGGAAAGGGAGAGGAGATCGACTCCGATGGCTACGGACCGTCTATTCGAGCGCGCACACAGAGAACACCGCCGCCGCCACACACCACTTCGCTCATCGACGTGTTTGCAGAGCTAACTGCGCGAGAGTTTGCATTTCTCGGCGCTAGAAACCCGCCGCCGCCCGCTCGTTGGTTGGGGCAGCCCGGAGCGAACGGGTCAGAGCTCGCAGAAGACCGACAACGCTCGAACGGCGAAAAAGAAACTAGAGATTGCTCCTCTCCCCGGCTCCCCATTCCCGCCTGTGTCTGTACGTGCGTAGCCAAGTACACTGGTGAGAGTATGAGAGAGCGTGAAAAAAATTTTCAGCAGTGCCCTCACTACAGCTCTGTTCTGCAAGAGAAGAGCGTATTGATGTTTTCCGTTTCGCCTGCGCATCGGGCGTCGCTTGGAGACGGCTTCGAAAACCATGCACGTGTAACTACAGCTGCCTCGACGTTGCCAGAGTGACGTATCCCTCAGCGTTCGACACCTAAGGGAAGAAACAGCGTTGGTTGGAATACGTGAAGAGGATGTTGTTGAAGTGCTTCTCCGCCGCGTTACCCCCGAAGCTACGCAGGACGAGTCAACAAAACCCGTCCGCTCCTTTGTGTTCTTCCTTTACCCTCTGAATCCTTCTTTTCCCTGTTGACAGTATGTTTTCTTGTACTCGAGTCAAAGTGTAGTGGATGTTGACTTTGAGTCCTTCGTTAGGCATTGCACTGCCTACGTCTCTTCGGACAAAGTGAGTCCGAAACCAGATTAAAGAGAGAGAGAACAAAAGAAGATCAAGGGACTGAACACCCGCATATGAGTGCGCTATATGATACGTTAGATGAAATAAGGCATAGAAAAAGCGCAAACCATATAGTTTCCTAAAATTAACTAGAGGGGACTCAGGCGCTGCGAACGTTCAGCGACCATGAAAATGATGGGTAGTACGTGGATTCGCCTAGTTTTCGTACTTGCGGGTGGCGAATTGCCCTTGTGGGTTCGTTTATTGCTGTGTTTTGGTTTCGTTTTGAAAGAAAAAATGAACCCTTTTGAACTTCATGATGTCGTTTGAAATTGTAAGCCTAAAAGAAAAAGGGTCGTGAAGCACAACCGCTGAACGTTTGCTGATTTTTGTTTGCTGAGAAAACTGCTCGAAGCCACACAAACACACACGGAGCCAAAATATTACAATTAGACAAGTCCGTCTACTGCCCATAATTCTCATTCTCGCTGAAGTGCCGTGCATTGCAGCTACCCCATAGACGCCAAAGTTCCCTTTAGTGTATGTATAGGAAACACTGTGGCGCACACCCTTCTTATATACATATCTTCTCGTTGCTCGTTGAAACTACGTTTCGGTGTTGCTTTTAGACAGTGATGCTGTCATTACTTTGCGGTCCAGTTACCGACCGTCCCCTTCTCTTTCATTCTTTCACACCGGTTCTCCAGTGCAGGGTGTGCATCCGTTGATTGATTTGTAGAGTTTAACGTCCCAAAACCACCATTTGATTATGAGAGACGCCGTAGTGGAGGGCTCCGGAAATTTTGACCACCTGGGGTTCTTTAACGTGCACCCAAATCTGAGTACACGGGGGTGTGCATCCGTAGGCACCACATGGTTAAGCCGCCTTTCTATCCTATATACCATCCTTTCACTGTCGTTCAAACGCCATGTGCTCAGTCCTTCACGCTTGTATGACAACGTTCTCTCCTCATGCACTCATTGATTTTGTTATGTTTGCCATGCATATAAACAGGGTGAAGGTGATCAGCAGACACTGAAGGGGACAAGCGAGAACTTCAGCGTTTGTCAGTCCTTTCGGTGATACACGTCAGAACCAAGTAAGCGCCTGTACTGAGCTGAGATGAAATGAGGCACAACGACGTCATCGCGCAGCCATTCGCGTACCAAACTACGCGTACCAACCGACACCGGTCAAGAGACGAACGCCTCGACAACTTGTTTATATGGACTGGCATATACGTATTCTTCACCCAAAAAAAAAGCGGCGGAGAGGAATCGTAGATGGAGGGGAAGAAGACGCAATAAAAAGAGAGAGACTACGATTCCTGCGAGCGAAAATCGCTGCCATGTTAAGTCCTAAAACAAGAAACAGCGGCGCTTGAGAGAGCTGTTCGTGCGCTAGGGATACAGCGACCGAAAAAAAAAAGGAGGGGGAGCAGCGCTCAAAAATCCCCTCGCTGATCCTCCGATACACAGGAGGACGCGGATGTCGAATGATCCTGTTGTCGAAGAGAGCGGATTCCCCCCTCCTACCTATCACCGCGTGTCGCCGCGCTCCAACGCGACGCAAGTTCCTACTGTATACAAGCGAGACGCACGGTCGGAGAGAGGCTTTTTCCCCGCAGCGCTGTAGCGTGGGAACCGCCATCCCTGGCGAGAATACAGCGCTGGGTGCTTTTGAGACGGCATCTGCGAGCGGCGCGTGTCGATCAGGGGCGCCACTCGTGTTTTGCAGAACCCACCCGGTCTCGCCGCCCGCCCGGGCGTTAGTGAGCGTGCAGAAACAAGGCCAAAGCGAGGCGGCTTCGGCAAGCTTTCCTTCTCCCCAAAAATTAATCACTTCCCCTGAAAGACACGACCGCTTTCCTGCACATACCTCCCCCCTCTTTCTTGCTGGCACGCTACCTTACTTATGGGCTCGTTCTCTCTGTTTTGTTGCTCTTTTTTTCCGGGAGCTACTTAATAATCTCGCCGTCCGTATGGTCCTCAAGTGATTTGCGATTGCCGGGACAGGCTCGACTCGACGCATTCACGCACGGTGAGCACACATCTGCGGAAGAGGCCTCGTTCTATTCCTCGGTACGTGTGCTTCGAGGGAGGTACTAGCCATTAATCTGTCCCTCGAGTAAGAAGACGGGGGGTGGGGGAGTCATCCCAAATTGTGAAAGTTTAGGAGCTTAGGTAATTCAATCTTTTCCAGAAAAGCTATGCAAACTACGAGATCTAGCCTATATGCTGCGTGTTTTCTGATGCAGCTGGACTCGAATGTTAACGATGTGAAACACTGCTAGTTTGTTTGTTTTTTTCAAAATGGCGCTGAAGTCACGTGCGCGTTGATATCCTGCCTCTTTTGAGCGAGGGCAAGTGTTAGGTGTGTGATTTGTATACTATCGTCAGCTGCACTGCGAAGCACTTCAATTCATCCGACTTCCTAGGTTGTGATACGATCAGGTAATCTGGTAGGCCTAATACTACAAGATACAAACAGTTTAATACTGTTAACCTAAGCATGCGACATATGCGTCCATACATTTGGTGGCGTCATATAGTTACATTTGCATAAATATTGCTTTGGATATGCCTTATTGGTATTGCATATTTATGAACATCATGCTGCATTTACTTCACTTTCCGCAAGCGTTTGCATTGTTGTCATTGAGGGTGAATAACATTTAACGGAACATCCGAGAGTTTTGATTATAGCTCATTTCGGCGTAAGTATCGTATTTACCATACTTATTCCAAGAAACCTAAAACATCAAGCGCCCTGTTTTGAGACATTTTTTGTTTTCTAGTCGACATCCTTTCTTGTCAGTAGTTGAAAAAGGTAAGAACCTACCAGCATGTGTCCTCCGACAAGCCAACATTCGACAATGGTAGATGAAAGGCAAGCAAAGCCAATATAGTACCAAAGATTGAATACGACGCGATAGCATTGATACTATAGTGATCACTACCGTAGATGACACGTGTGGCTCTCGACTAAGTTCTAATGCCTGCCCCTTTCATACTTTCTTTAACCTAATCTGTTAACAATAATCATAACCTCGCTATTGTTTTGTACATAGTTCGCCTTCATTTACAGTAAATAAACTTCGGTCGGGCTGTTCATGTTGCCTGTATACAATATTCGAGCCTAATATTATGTGACTATCTTCGTTACGCTTTGCAGGGACCCTCCTGCTCGCCTTGGCCCCATACCGATGTCGCTAGCAACTCTCCAGGAGTGCAATCGAAGATGAAGCGAATGAAGGCACTGCTAAACTTTTTGATGACAACATACGAGCCAGAGCGGCTGTAGACCTGATAGTGATGCCATATACCACACAAGACTGACGGACTCTTCATCCATTCAAACTCTCCCATTCTTTTATTTAATGTTTCCCCATCCTTTTCGTCAACCACTGCGCGTCTGTGTTCCTTTTTTGTAAACACAGCAAGAGACCTGAACTGTCGACTCTAAGATGCTGTGCTCCAATCCAACCCACAAGCCTTAGAATTATGACGATCCTTAGTCATAATTCTACTCGTGCGATTCAAGTACTGGGCTAAAGGCGTCCAGTACTTTGAGTGCTCTTCATCCAGCCATTGTCACTACACCACAGCCCATACCTCATGTAAAACTCCACGCTGGGGTATATGAGATTTAATAAATAAATAAACGTTTGGGAGCATGCCGGTTATTCTAAACTTGTTAACATCTTTGCCATCACTTTCTGTTTTGTTTTCGTAAATTGCATTACATGATTCACCAATCTTTCTCACTCACATTTTCGCTAATGCTGCGAGGCAGTGAACGACGTACTTTTCACATCTGACCCTTCTTTTCCTTTTCCTTCCGTATACGCGCACAGTTTTCTTACCTACTCCAATTTTTGTCCCACTGCTCCCGTGATCGCATTCATCTGCCGCTCTCCACGTCGTTCGTCAGCCAACAAGCGCACCAAGACGCGGAGCGTTTGCTGGGACGAGTCCTAAATGGCCAGCGGCAGCGGCAGCGAGGACCAAGCACGGCAGGCGTAAACCTGATCACACGCTGCTCTGAGCACGCAGCGCTCAAACCAGAGTCAGCTCATTCGGGCGTTGCTCGGACGAGCCTAACACGGACGAAAATTAACTCAGAAGGCGGCGGCGGTGGCACGTCGCCCGCCCCGGCGCTAAACTCACTGCGCAACTCGGAACCAACACTTCCGCTGGGCGCTCGTTTTGGCTGCGACCTCGACCAAGTTGGCCTTCACTCTAGCCGTTGTTTCGGCACTACTCCCCCCCCCCCCCCCCCCTTTACTGCAATCGTCCGCCCATCTGTCTTTTCGGCCTCATCTCTCTCACTGCTTACTCTAACTTCGTGGACTGCCACTTCTTTTTTTCACTTCCCGATGTGATAATAGATCGATATACTATACACACTACTTGCCCTCCGTTGACCTTCTTTTTCCGGCGTACCTCACTCGTTTGTTTGGTCCTTTACTCGGTCCAGCCCTTGTTTCGCGCGCTTCATAGCTAAGCTCGGCCCTTGCTCCACGGCCTCGCCGTGTGTTTGTGCTTGTGACCCAGCGCGTGTTTCTTTTGCTGCTTAGCTGGCGCCCCTCGCACTTTGCACCGTAGGCCTTCACAGCCCGACCAACCGCTGCGGCTGACTCTTACCTACACTACACACGCACCCACGCACACACACGTTCGCGGGTCTCCTCAGAGTTCTTCTTCTTCTGTTCATTCTTCTGCCTAGCGTACGCCAGTCGAGCTGTGCTCGCCTCGGCCGTGGGACCAGTGAGCCAATAGAGGACAGAGGTTGGAGCGCGACGTCGCCGGAATACAAAACAACTGCGTCGATGAACCACTGCCAACACTCCCACGCACAACCAGTCAGCCCCGTTACGCTTTTGTCTTCCTATTTCTTGCCTCTGTCTTGCCGCTCGAATAGACCAAAGGCGGCAAGCCAATGCGAAAAGAAAGGAGAGACCGGATGCCTCGACGTCTTATGAAGCAGCCTTTGTTACGCCTTTCTGTATTGGGCTCTCGCTTTTTCTTTTTTAGCTTTCCTTCTTGCGTGGTGAAGGGAAACCTGGCACGTTCCGCTGTGGAGAACAAAACAAGAAAGATTAGGCTCATGCCGTTTCGTATACACAGGAGTAAACGTGGAGTGGATGAAGAAATGACTGACTGGAGAAAGCGCGGTAATCTTCCACGCGACGATTCCACGGAAGACGCTTCTTCGATACAAATATGCTTCTTGCCTGGTCGGTAGATTTCGGAAAATAGTACATATATTGTGAGAGGCCAAGCTTTATCTGAGGGGCGCATATATTGGATCAGCTGTGTGAGGAGGAGGAGAAACAGGAGGGAAAGGAAAGGCGGGGATGTTAAACAATCTGGAACGACCGGTATGCTACCCTACACCGGGGATAGGGATGAGAAAGTTTGAAAGATGGAAAAAGAGACAGAGAGAGAGAGTAGAGCACGCACACGCGTTGGGCTCACAAATGCTGATGACTTGGAACATGTTGACATGCACTAACTGACGAAAGTCGGAAAAGACGCGGTTTTGGTCCACTGGCGTTCCACTGAATGATGGATGCTTCCTTGACTTCTCAGAAATGATGGCTATCGTCAACCATAGTTTTACTCGAGCGATTCAAGTACTGGGATAAAGGCATCCAGTACTTTTAGTGCTCCTCGAGCAGACGTTGTCCTCATGTCCAACAAAATCTCTCGGACGGCATCCATGAGAGCTGTGTCAAAATTAGTAATAAAAGGCGTTTGGTGGAGAGTTCGTGAGAGTGTCCCTTAACACAGTCGTCGTTGTCACTCCGTTCTCTATAATGTTCAACGTGACACCCTCCTATTTCATATTCATTATTAAACAGAGAAAAAACTTGTAAATCTGGCAATAAATTCAGGGATGGACATTCAGAAAACACAAATTCAAAAAGCGAAAAAAAATTAACCGCAACTGCGACACTGTGTAACGCGAATTCTGAGCACAACTGTTTAGATGTTTTGATTTTTGATAAGTTGAAAAAATCCGCATGCATCCATGTGACGAGGTGTTGCGTAAGTGTGATCATAAATTGCTCGGTGCGCTCGGTTTTCGCGTTACCGTAACGTGGTGAACCTGGCTTCCCCAAATTTCGCCGCCACTGGCTGACGTGAACTCTGCACCTTAAGAGTCTGCCAGCGCGTTTTATACTCGAAGCGTCCCTTTTTCGCCGATACACGTCGTCTTTTCTTCAGCCTGGCAGGTCAACCCACTTTCTTGTGCCTCTGCGCGAAACGAATGGGCTGTGCTATCACGAGCACGAGCAGACACGAGGCATTGCAGGCGCTAACACGGCGGCTTGCTGGCTCTCAGACTTGTTGGCGCCGCCCTCTTTGACCCGGCGCGTCTTTCTTTTGCTGCTTAGCCGGCGCCCCTTCCGTCCTCCCGTCCATCTGCTTGTGCTTTAGACTAGTCGGCGACTTCAACATACACACTATGGGCCTCGGGACCGAGCTCCGCTCTTTCATCGCCATTCATTTCATAAATCTGTACTAATTTTTCGATCTCTTTCACCCTCGTTTGCTTTTATCGGTTATGCGGACAGCGGCGACGCCTCTCAATGCAGGTTAGGGTACCAAGAAACTGCGCTGTAAAAAACGACAACAAAAATAATAACAAAACTCGACCCGGCACAACAAGCGTTCTTTGGGAACTAAAAAACGATCGCATCTTTATGAACCTAATCATGATGAGTGGGAGAAGCTCTGAGTATCGTATCGTTGAGTAACCGTACGTTACATGAGCGTCACCCCATATAGTGTGAACTGGGTGACGTAAAGTGTGTATAGAAATGTAAATTTATTTCGCGTTTCAGTCGTCTTGGGCAATTCAACGAGAATTCATATATTTTCTGGAGTGAAGAGGTATGCCTCGAACGTCAATCGAAGAACCGCCATTTTAATGGTGGCAAGATACAATTTCAATACGGTCAATATGTTTGGGCATACAGCGCTCAACGTGCGCCTTCGTGTCAGAGGATTTCCTTGAGAAGCCTCAACATTTAGGCACATTAATAGGCTCAACTCATCAATACTCTTCCGGATAGGTTATATTCACCGGGAAAAGTGATATCTTACCTTACTAATTACGCTATGCCTAGGTTGACGTTTATTGTAAAACCTTTTTTTTTGTATGTGTGTGTGTGTTTCGCACATATTTGGCCATAGCAATGGTTCTATGTGACCACAATAGAAGACAAGGCTTCGCCCCTGCAAGCCGCCCGAATCCCATAGCGAATAAGTACGTCCCAGGCTTTCGGCATGAGGCGGATCACACTTTTACTCGAAACAGAACATGTGCTGAGTCGTAGTCTAAATGTTTAACGTCACCTTTCACGTCATTCTAACAGGGCGAAATATGGGAAAAGATCTGTCGGCTTGAAGTGAATCACAAAAGAGTTCACCCTGATTTTCTGGGTATTTTCGGCTGTATTTTCGATTGAGGTGAAAATGTCTGAGACACGTGTACTTAGATTTAGGACGTTAAACGCCACATATTATTATTATTATTATTATTATTATTATTATTATTATTATTATTATTATTATTATTATTATTATTATTATTATTATTATTATTATTATTATTATTATTATTATTATTATTATTATTATTATTATTATTATTATTATTATTATTCGTTGTACAACCGCGAAGGCATATCGGATACAAATGTAGGGCTGTTTTTGAACAAAGATGTCGGTGTAGCTAGGGGTCTTGTTCACTTGACGAAAGGCCGTGCAGATGTGCTACTCAGCACCTCCACCAGAAATGTAGCGATGCTGAGACAGACAGGTTAAAAAAAGAACAAGCGTCTTTATTAGGGCGAACTTGTGCCCACGATTCTAAACACTATGGTCGTCAAGTCCGAGTAGCCGAGTGGCACATTATTATTATTATTAGCTGTACTGTACATAAGTGACCCCAAAATAATAAAGCGAGGTTAAACAGTTGCTTCGCCACAGCGCCTATCACAGTTTCCCTGTATTATTGGAAACTGACTTCGTATCTATGTTATACGCGCAAGAACATAAGTAACATGTATTTGTATTTGCCCTATAGACATTGTATAACCTGTATATATTATATGACATTGTACTTGCCATTTGTTCATGACTAACTTCATGTACCACCCTGCTAAAATCACCAAAGGTGATTGCAGTATCTGTAAATAAATAAATAATAAATAAACATTGTAACAGCCAATGTCAGAAATTTACATACGAGTGTGCCTACACACCCTTGAATTAACGAAAACATAAACAGATAGGTTTTGTACAGTTGGGCTTCACGACAGCAAGAAACAGTGTGCGGAGAAGCCGCCTTAATGTTGTTTAGGTTTCACCGATGTTAGCATGCGTGCTATCATCGGTGAAATCGGCATCGGTAATGGCGTCGTTTGCTGAGCAAAAATTTTTATCTTGTTCATGACCAAAAAATTGAGAAAGGTGCAAATAATACGAGCAATAAAAATGTTTGAGCCTGAGTGAGAAACTCAGGCCATTCTACCACCTAATCGCGCTATTTTTAAAAACTTTTTAGAAAAAAAAACATTATAAATGTCATGCAGTGAAAGAAGTCTCTTTAACGCACGTAATACTGAGTGACCGAAGCGCATAATCACGCCAGGCGTCGAAAATGTGAACTGCGCAACTAGTGGGCCTTTTAAAGGCCCACACATCACAAAATTCTCACTCGTGTTTATTCATTAGCAACAGCAAAAACAACGACAAGGTGAACAGCTGCGTAGAGTCGCGAATCGCGATAGGCACTCGTTGTGGGCCCTTCACTAATTCTCAAAAGAAAGAATAATGGCGTAGTGGGCACTTAACTGCACTTGTAGAAGACATTTTAGGATGATGAGAATGATAATGATGATGATGATGGTGGTGGTGGTGGTGGTGGTGGTGGTGGTGGTGGTGGTGGTGGTGGTGGTGGTGGTGGTGGTGGTGACGACAACGACGACGACGACGACGACGACGATGATGATGATGATGATGATGATGATTAACCTTTTGAACGCAGGAGATACCCCGCACAGCTCGGCTAATTCCACGTAGGGGCCGTCAAGCCGAGCTTGGCGGCCTGTTCACGTGCAATGTTATACACACAGTTGATCATTTTCTTCTTACAACATGGTTGAGGCGTGCAACGGGAACCTAAACAAGCCTAGCCATTGGCAACGCACTGGGCAGTAGACCTCGTAAAGCTATCGAGTTTTAGTGTTCAAAGGGAAGCCCCAGCGTCTCACAAGTTCCTTTCATTTATTTTTAATTTCTTTTAATTTTTTCAAATGAACGGGAAAGCCTCATCACTGTTCATTTTATTATATTTGACGCTGCCGCAATATATAGACCTGATAATACTAGTGCAGCTATAACAAAAAGGGATTCTTTTAACACACTTGGCTTCACCACAGCAACAAACTTTATGCGGAAAAGCCATCTTACTTCTTTAGTCCGTTTTGCAGGAGGTTGTCCGTGTATTGGAAATATTTAATTTTGTGTTTTTATGTACAACCAAAGCCTCCATAAAAAATCTTACTGCACTGTTTGCGATGAGTTTTATTATATGTTTCATCTAGCAAGTGTGCAAACCATTGCAAAAATGTTATTGCACTGGCTCTTTCACAGCAAGGGACGACATGTAGAGAAACCACTGGCTTTGTTTCACCGTAAGTTGAGTGCACTGCTCTCTGCACGCCTAAACTATAACCAATGTCCTCTGTGTGTCGCTTTGCAATCGAATGCTTGCGGTAACACAACAGTTCGTTCAAGCGCACGTGCAGTGTAAGAAAGAAATAACGTGGCCAACATTCCGTCCAATGAACGTGTATGTCGAGTGAAGCTGTATCAAACACCACATATGGTGATGAAGAGGTTGGGGTATATGTTTTCTTGTCCCTTTAGAGTAATGGAAGTGACAATCATTTTGTAATCGCTGTGTAGACCATGATTGATTACCCGACCATTTTCAGCAAGACGAATCTGTTCCTTTCGTGTGACATTGTATTCGTGGTGTTCATCTGGTGTCCTTAATTTACGTGGTCCGAAAAAGGCAGGGTCCAGGTGCGGGTCAGTGAATGTGGCGTGTAATCAGCAGTAAGGGCTTCTGTGCAGTTTGGTGGGCCCGCAATCTTCCTACAAAAATCTTCCGCTACCTCGATATCCCTTCTATTTTGGAAAAGGGCCAAGGCTTTAAACGGAAAACGTTGTTGGGGAAATGTGCGTAGGCCTCGCACGGTTTCGCCATATTTGAGAAAGCGGTTTGCGAGGGTCTAGACTCGCGCAAAATTTCGCCCACCGTTGAAACTCCAGTTTGTCTATACGACGCTGGATCTTCTTTTGCATGCGCCTGGCCATCCGTAGATCTTGAATGGATTTTGTGCGTCGATATCTACGCTCCGCACGCCGACGAGTCGCACGGAGTCGCTCTAACTCCATGTCCGTTTCTGAGGGCCTTGAAGAATATGCCAGCGTGCGCATCGCACTCTGCGCTGCTTGTTTGATCGCTTGCTCAATGCCGAACGGTCCCCAGAGAGCGGAAAACAAGCCGGTTGGTTGCACTTCTCAAACCTGGAAAATCGCCTCTAGAGCTGACATCATACCGCCCAATAGCGCTGGCTAGTTGCGTAGGGAAGCTGATGGAGCGAATGATCCTTGCCAGACTCGAGTGGTTCCTAGAACGCCATAGAATATATCCAGACGCCATGGCCGGTTTTCGTCGTCTTCGGAGCTCCATTGACAATGTCATTGACCTGGTGACCTACGTACAACACCAGAAAATGAGCAGACGGTTATCTGTCGCACTATTTTTAGATGTCAAAGGAGCATATGACAATGTTTCTCACGAAGCCATACTTGACGCCCTCGAGTCAGTTGGTTTGGGTGGGCGAGTGTACCGCTGGATCCAATGCTACCTACATATGAGATCATTGTTTATGCAAACTGATGATGGGCCGACTTCTGAACATTATACACACCGTGGTGTTCCTCAAGGTGGTGTATTGAGCCCCACACTGTTCAACCTGGTTCTGATCGGTCTCGTTGAACGCATACCAGATTCCGTGCAGATATCTCTCAATGCAGATGATATTTGTGCCTGGACATCAGGTGTAACACGTCCTCAGGTACGTGCGAGACTCCAGAAAGCAGCGAATTCATATCGGCGTACCTTAGAGAACAAGGCCTCGAGATTTCTCCTGAGAAATCGGCGCTGGTCGCGTTCACGCGGAAGGCAATGACGTCATATCCCATCGCCATCAATGGACACAGTGTCTGCTACGCCAGGACCCACAGGTTTTTGGGGGTCACGATCGATCGAAATCTCTGCTGGAGTCCCCATGTGGCCACTCTAAAGAAGCGCCTAACGGCCATCGCACAACTTTTCAAGTTCCTCGGAGGCAAAACGTGGGGCACATCAGTGCACGCGATGTTGCATTTGTACAAAACGCTGTTTCTGGGGTACCTGCGGTATAGCTTGCCGGTTCTGACGAACGCTTGCAAAAGCAGTATACGCACAATAGAAAACGCCCAAGGCCAGGCACTCAGAGTTTGTCTTGGATTACCACGCTGTACATCAACAGCGGAAACCATTGCAATCGCCAAAGATCATCCGGCCACAGTGCACATTACTTTGGAGGTGCTTAGAGCTCATATTAGACACCTTGCTCGCGCCCCTGCCCACCACCTAGCTTCGCTTCCAGAAGATCGACCGAGTGCCTCCTTCTGTAAGAGAGTATTGACTTTCCGTGAGTGCCTTCCAACAGTCTACACACCTCCGGAACGGATACTAACACCTCCTTGGTGCTTGGACCGACCAAAACTGCGCTTGACAGTGCCGGGGATTCGCAAGAAGGCGGAGCTCTCGGCGCCAGCTTTAAAGCAGATGATTCTACTCATGCTACACGAAGAATACAAAGATCATGTCAAACTTTACACGGATGGCTCGACAACTGTTTGGAGGATCTGCAGGAGCTGTGATCTTCCCAGCAAGAGCCGAAACCATCCAGTTCAGACGTCACACAAGACGACATCGACAGCCGTGGAGCTCGCGGCACTCCGCAGCGCACTCCGCAGGATTGACCAAGAGACACCACAAAAATGGAGCATTTTTACTGATTCGAAACCAGCTCTCCAATGTCTACACAATACTCTACGTCGTGGACCTCAAGATCAATTGGCGCTCGAAATACGACAACTGTACCATCACCTAATAGACGAAGGACATGACATATCTTTTCAGTGGTTACCAGGCCATTGCGGCATCATCGGTAACGAGCATGCCGACAATGCAGCTAAGAATGCTCACGAAAATGGAGTGATGGAACCTATTCCACTATCAAGAAGCGACGCAGCAGCAAAGATTAATACGCTTGCGCAGGATGTCGCAAGGTCTATGTGGAATACGCCCGGTTTTCTCCACACCCGTCTTCACCGCCTGGACCCATGCCTACGACTTACTATTCCATCTGGCCTACCCCGATCCGAGACGACCCTTCTCTGCCGTATGTGGCTTGGGGTGTCTTTCACGAACGCTTTTGCCTGCCGCATCGAACACAGGTAGTCAACTTTTAGGAGGTAACTACACCTGAGAAAACACGGTATGTGGGCAGCTAGCTCGGTGGCTCGCTCGATCATCTTGAGAGGAGGACTTCCGCAACGCTGACACCCGCTCTCAGATGAGCTGCTGGAGTCTTTCGTGCAAGTGCGACGCTTATTCACATAAAGGGTCAGCTTTCACTAACATATGACGCACTTCTGCGTCTTATCCCGGTAAGTGAGCAATGAACAAAAGCGTAAAGGTGGCATCACAATTTTCAGCTCTCGGAATTACCGCCGCTAGCTCCAAAATTTTTGTATCCGGGAGAAACGCGTGTTGCAGCGGCATCTAGCGGTAGTAATATGGACGACAGTGACTATAGTGCGTAAGATCTACACAGGACGGCGCTACAAATAACTTTCCCGCTAGGTTCAGAGAGTCGCTTCGAATACTTGACAGATGTGGGATGTAGGTCGGGCCAGCCGGGCTCTAGTCTGGATGAGAGGAAGCAAAAGTTTTTCTCAATGTAGAAACGGCCTGATGCAATGGATGCAAGTAGCGGTCATTCCATCATCTGACGGGAGCAAACCAGCACAACGTCCTCCATCACCAATCAACAGAAATAAATTCTTTTCCACGGCGAAGTTGCTTCGTCGTAGTAACGGTAACGTATTGGCAGAAACAGAAAAACACACAAGGCGTCAGAAATATTCGCATGATACACCAACCAAGTGGGCAGCGGCGGCACGGATGTTTCAATTGAAATACTTCTATAAGGTTGAGTTGACACATGCTCACGCGTTGTTTGTTTTTTTGAAGATATTAATATACAATTCAAGAAAATGCTTTGAAAGTTTCTAATCAACGTCTGATATATCACCCACGTCATCGCTAAATTGTATTGATTGAACCAGTTTACTACTGCAAGCGCGTGTGCGCTTACACATGTAATGCACATGTAAACAAACTTACATGTTCTTTTAGACAATACATAAAAACAAAAATACCTCCTCCAATATCTCTAGTTCGACTAACAGCCGTGTATATATGCATGGCAATGAAATTTATATGAAGAATGTGTAATGTTCTACAGACGTCATTTGCATGCTATAGGCTTAATATCTCACTTGTCAATCTCTCAGCAACTTGAGCTGCGTCAGTGAATTACGACGCCAAAGCGTGATATAGGAGAAAAGAGGAAAAAATACTCATATTTTACCAATACAAAAGTAAAAATGACGTTGGTGTGCTAAATGGGTATCGCATTCGCTTAATAAAGATACTGTGCTCGCGACAGTTATGGAAGTCTATGCGTTGACGCATATTTTAAGCTCTGAGTATCGTATCTGTAAGTAACCGCACTTTAACCAAGCATTGTCTCACATATTGTAACGTGAGCGACATAAAAAGCACATAGAATCATAGACTTGTTTCACCTTCAAATCGTCACAAGTAACTCAAGGAGAACTTACAAAATCGCTCGAGTTGGAGATATGCCTCGGAAGTTAATCCAAGAAGCCACCATCTTACTGGTGGCTAGATACCATTGCAGTATGGGTCATTTGTTGGGACCTATAATCCTCGACGTGTGCCTTTGTGTTACAGGTTTCCTTGAGGAGCCTCAACATCTAGGTACATTTTAAGAAAGATCACATTACATGTATCAATATTTTTCTCGATGGGTTATTTTCGCCGGGAACAGCAATTTCTCAACTTCTAATTAGCCTATGTGTACGATAAAGTCTGTCAAAATATCTTTGTGTGTGTGTGTGTGTGTGTGTGTGTGTGTGTGTGTGTGTGTGTGTGTGTGTGTGTGTGCGCGTGCGTGCGTGCGTGCGTGCGTGTGGGCGTGTTAGTGCGTACGTGCGTGTGGGCGTGTTAGTGCGTGCGTGCGTGTGTGTGTGTGTATGTGTGTTGGGCGTGTTAGTGTGTGCGTGTGTGTGTGTGTGTGCGTGCGTGAGTGCGTGCGTGTGTGTGTGCGTGTGTGTGTGTGCGTGCGTGCGTGTGCGTTTGTGTGCGTGCGTGCGTTTGTGTGCGTGCGTGCGTTTGTGTGCGTGCGTGCGTTTGTGTGCGTGAGAGAGAGAGAGAGAGTGGTGTGTGTGTGTGCGTGTGTTGTGTGTGTGTGTGGGCGTGTTAGTGCGTGTGTGTGGGCGTGTTAGTGCGTGCGTGCGTATGTGTGTGTGTGGGCGTGTTAGTGCGTGCGTGTGTGTGTGCGTGCGTTTGTGTGCGTGAGAGAGAGAGAGAGAGAGAGAGAGTGTGTGTGTGTGTGAGAGAGAGTGTGTGTGTGCGTGTGTGTGTGTGGGCGTGTTAGTGCGTGCGTGCGTGTGTGCGTGTGGGCGTGTTAGTGCGTGCGTGCGTGTGTGTGTGTGCGTGAGTGCGTGCGTGTGTGTGTGTGCGTGCGTTTGTGTGCGTGAGAGAGTGTGCGTGCGTGCGTGCGTGTGTGTGCGTGAGTGCGTGCGTGTGTGTGTGTGCGTGCGTTTGTGTGCGTGAGAGAGAGAGAGAGAGAGAGAGAGAGAGAGAGGTGTGTGTGTGTGTGTGTGTGTGTGTGGTGTGTGTGTGTGTGTGTGTGTGTGTGTGTGTGTGTGTGTGTGTGTGTGTGTGTGTGTGTGTGTGTGTGTGTGTGTGTGTGTGTGTGTGTGTGTGTGTGTGTGTGTGCAACGGAAGACAATGCTATGTCCTGAGGAGGTTCACCCATAAAAGTGACTTGGACGAATGAAGCAAATTTTACACATATTTCACAAATTTGATTTAAATAGCAATATTCATTCACGTCAACACCAACTTTATTGTGGGAACACATGACGGCGCCATCGTGAGCTATCTTGCATTGTTATTTCCTTTCCACCTGGTTTCTTAATACGTTCCGTCAACGTTATTTATGTACAACACATTTCGCCGTTATTTTCGTTTGCAAATGATGCATTCACGTACCACGTTGTGATAGCACTTTTTCTGAGCTTAATTTTGAAGCCCCTTTGCGTCTTGAAAACGAAGGCCTGTAAAGCAAAATGCGTAACAAAATTCTGGGGCCACCCTTCGTTTGCAGAAGGTTAGTACTGTTAATGGGAGCAGCGAAGTTTACTACAGTGAATGCCAATGATGACAAGTTTTCAATATCAAGATAATTTTTGAGAGTGTGACACATAGTTGATGTCACATAGTATGTGGACTTGACTGGCATCAAAAGAGCCTTAATAAAGTCCGAGCCTGCATACCATGCTGCATTACAAGAGAAGTTGAACGGTTGGTTTGCAATCTAATTTTCTTCAGCCACAGACAAAGACAAGAAAAAATCCTAAGGATATATGAGCGCTTGTCTCTCTTTCGTTTCTTTTGTATTATTGCCTTTTTTGTTTCGAGACTCGCTAATATATTGCGCAAAGAAGAGTCGCATAACATTTTCGTTTTACTCTATAATTTCGTTAGGTTATTTTCTCTGCTCGCTCTAGCAATTTCGAAAGTGCTACCTGCAAGTAAGCGCAAGTACGCCAGCTTCAGCTACTGAAGTGATCGCGCTTTTTTTTTTTTTTTTTCACGCTCCAAGTCTGAAGTAGAGCCACTCCTGTCGCTCGTGTTCATCTCGGCTTAGTCGCTTTGTGCACTTTATGGACACTGCGAAAGAGTTTCGTCAAGAATGTGTCGGTGTGACAAGTGTCCACGGCTTTCAAGGCGGGTTCATAGTGCGTGGCTTCTACTTTTCCTCCCTTTTACGAGGGGCAAAGCAAACGAAGACGCATTGTCTTGCGACCCTGTTGCCCGAAGTGGGTCGAGAGGGCCTGCACCTGTGCTTTCAGCCTTATCTACAGATAGGCGCGGTGATCTCGTGAGCTCGAGGCTGGTGTCGCCATGAAACGTGGCCCGACGAGACGCGAGAAGAATATCGCACGAAGGTCAAAATAGAGACGTTGATAAAAATGAAATGTTTATTGAGATAAAGGCCGAAAAGCCCCAAACGGACTTAGAACTGGCCAGTTAGACTACACTTTTGGTTAAGTAAGCAAGAGTAAAAAAAGTCTAATAATTGAGCTGTATTGTAGTACCGCGATTAAGCATTGGAATGTCAGTTCTTCTGTGAATTTTGTATTGCTTTACGGTTATTTGCAAAGTTCACCATTAAAAAAATCCGATGGAGGCGGAAATGTTGTAGGCCCCTGTGCTCAGATGTGGGTGCACGTTAAAGAACCCCAGGTGGTCTAAATTTCCGGAGCCCTCCACTACGGCGTCTCTCATAATCATATGGTGGTTTTGGGACGTTAAACCCCACATATCAATCAATCACCATAAAAAAACTATCTTGGAGGTGTAGTCAGAGCCATACCTAAGCACCAATCTTTCCTAAACGCATCCAATAAAGGAAAATTAGCAGTTTCTTAACTCGGCTATGCCAGGATATACGTAGCGTGAGCCTTGACGTCATCGACGGCGTCTTGTTGTCGCTGCTATTGAGATGGTGCAGTACGTCACTCAGCCTGCTGGCAACGCTGCTTTGCTAGACACGCCTCCCTTTGTTCTTCACAGCCCGTTTAGCCTCCTTGTGCTCATTCTTTCTATGCCCACCCATTAGCTTACAGGCAACTACTTCGGGATACGATGAGCGAAGCCTCTCCGCTCTTCTGCGCCGCTGGGCAGCTATTTTGCTCTCCTTCTCCAGGCCTGAACCAGACTGGCAAGTAAATGCCCCGCTTCTATGTAGCGCCGTGGCACACGTGACCAAAGAGAGTAGCGTGGCTCGATGTGCACGAGCCACGTCGTACAATGAGAATGCCTCTGCTGTGGCTATGACGTCTCTGCTCTGGAATGCGCAGACCGTCAAGATGCACGTGGCAGTGGTTAGCAATGACGCGCCGTGCGACGTCCGTTCCTGGCGCATGCACAGCACTGCTCACCATAAGCCACTTGAAACTACTCAACCTCAGCCAATGTAGCTCACGCTACAAAAACAGGGGTAGGGGAAGGGGTAGGTGGGTACGTGTGCTCAAGCAAAACACGGGACCTAGTACGCAGTACCATCTGACGGTCCTCAGAATTACCGTCCCTTGGAAATCAGTATGATGGACAAAGATCTTGTTGAGGGGCGCAACTACGACACCACCTCAGAGGATGGGGAAGAAGAGCCGGCGATGGGGAGGGATATATGTGCAGTCGGTATCAAACGTTTAAAGACCTAAAGGCCCATATACGTCTCAGAACATTTTGAATTTTACAGCGATTCTTAGCTGTATCCAGTCGAACTGCAAAGTACACGCAATCGGCGCGTTTTATAAGAGGACGAAAGTATAAATTCTAGGCTCCCTGCCAAAGCAGCGGGAATATCCGTCTTTTTTTCTTATGTCGCGTGAGCCTTAAATGTTTGACGCTGACCATACAAGTGCGTATGTGTCCGTCCCAGCGCCAAACATCGCAGATGCATGACTTGCACTTTGGAACAGTCATCCAATCTTTCCTTGGGTGTGCCTATGATTTATATATGTATTTAAGGAAAGAAGTGTAAACTTAGGGGCTCGTTTTTTTGTGTTTGACACAATATTAATAAGATCTAACAAACAATAATGCCAAGGAAAGTATAGGGGAAGTTATTCGACCAAATTTTAATGTAAATTGTAACAATACTGATTGTTGGCCTAGTTGGTACTTGCTTACTGACATGCTTTGGCCGCAAATAACACACACACACAAAGTAAAGAATAACTCAACGACAAGGACATGAAACTTGTCACTTGTCGTTGAGTGTTTCTTTACTTTTTGTGTGTGTGCGTTATTTGTGGCCAAATCATATCAGTATGTAATGTAAATGTCAAGAAAAAAACTGGGTGAAAAGATAACTTGCCTTTCCCTGAGCAAATATATATATATATATATATATATATATATATATATATATATATATATATATATATATATATATATATATATATATATATATATATATATATATATATATATATATATATATATATATCAAAAATGTCGTCATCGAGCGTACGCGAATCCTTTTGTCACATGTTAACTTTGAACCAAGCCCTCCAGCGCTTCATTTTTTCCACCATGCCATCATACCACCATTTTGGCGACATAGCAGTTTATTCGCGACTATAGTTATCTTATGGTTAGACATGATAGTGCGTATATGCCTGCACTGACTTGCAGCTGCGAATAGTGGGCGTGCTGAAAACTAAAGCTATAAGTTTCCTGATAATATTTCAGTTATTCACAACATTAACCATATTTTGTAAAAAAAAAATACCTATCGACAATGTTCATTTTTTTATCCACATTGTATAGCATGCAAACTTATGCATTTTTCACTATACGCCAGTGTCCTCTGAAAGGAGCACATCAGCAATGAATATTCTTTCCATATATTTGTGCTGTTTTCATTTTGTTTGTCTTGTCTTACCCTTCTGCTTACTTCCACTCCAGAATAGATAAGGAAGCTTAAATGTCAAGTACACCCGTTATCTAAACGACCATTGCGAGCCCTGGTCACAGCTTCCACTAACTACCCTTCACTTTGGATAGGCGTGCTTTATCGCAGACACTCAACAGGGGTATCCAAACACGGCTTCGTGCAGTGCCAAGGCGACAGCACAAAAAAAAAAAAAAGACGCAGTACGTGCAACAGCCCCCTCCTCTCGCCGAGCACAGAAGAAAGCACTCCTTTGATAACGACATAGTGTGTCACTAACTGCGGATGCCTTGAGAGAAGGGTTCCTTTCTATAAGCGTAACAAATGAATTTACCAGACATTGTTTAATGATTAGCCAACACGTGTACGGTTAGTAAACACCACAAATTTACAGAAGTGTCCTACGGGTTCGAAGCCATATAAACGCTGTAACTGCCGCACCTGCTGCACGCCCCAACGGTTCCCAGACCCATCTCCCAACAACATTTTGTCAGGAGGCATGAAAAGCTTACTGTGATTGATTTCGGGTGAATGCGGTTATGTTTCACTATTTGCAAAAACACGTACCACGATGATTTCGCTCCTACAACAAGAAAACTTCGAACGCACCACTTCGTTCAGCGTGGAGCTGCGGCATCGGTGATATTTATAACTACGATTTCCGTAGTGTCATATGTCTTATCAGAGAACATCCTGGCATCCTGGGTCAACCTATTCATTTACCGTAAGGTTAGGCGATTTTTTAACAGGATGCGGCCACAGATATGGATGCTGGAGGGCAGATTCGCAATATTTCTTTTTTTTTTTTACTTAACAGAGAAGCTGTTCCTAACAGAGGCTTTAATGCCTGGCGGCCGTCGTCGGTCGAAGTTCGTAGCGTGATTTACCCACAGAAGGTGGGTAAATGTCTTTATATCGTGTGCGTACCCACTACTCACTAATCCCACAGCTCACCACGGCGCTTGCGACTGCTCGTGCCACTTCTGTCACTTCATTACTTCGTTCGCCCACTTCATGCCAATTCATCCCCACTTTATCCTTCTTTGTTCAAGCCACTTCATTGAACCCCAGTGCACGCCACCGGCTTCGCTGTTTCATAACTGTCCGCCAGATGGAGCTGGTTGGATTTCTCTCTTCTTTCCCCGAACTAGCTCTTGTTTTCTGACACTGTGTTCAAAACTGTATGAAAGCCAACAATTTTAAAAAATTGGCAGATCCCACATACAGTGAGAATCGATGATATGCGAAGCACGAATGAGAAATGTCGGTATGACACGGTGGAGATAAACGATGCCGTACATGACTTCCGTGTCATGATTATTATGTTTGGATGTGTCATTTACCTTCATCATCAATTCACATCACGTGATACCAAATTTAGTATATGAAAAGCTGGCGAAACGGCCGCGAGCACACTATGAGCGTGGTATGTCGTCATGTTCTTACATGGCATGTCTGGATTATCATGTTTTCCCCATTCATATATTTCGTCATCCATTGACGTCACGTAACACCAAATTCGGTATATGTGGAGCTAGTAGAACGGCCGCGAGTGCATCATGAAGGGCCCGATATACTCCAATGTGGCGTTGATGCGCGCGCACGCTGGGCACAGTGACGCAACGCTAGCAAAACGCGAGCACTCTATAGTCTGACGCCAGGCGCGACCAGCGTCCGTCGGGCCGCCGGCGCGAAATGCGACACGCTGCATTTCACGCCGGTGCGTTACCCAGACAACACTGCGTCTCCCTCTTTTCGTGACGGAGAAACGCCGGAGGCGCTGAAACACGCATGCGTCAAGGCAACGCACTGCGTCAAAGTAACGATGTCATGATTATTATGTTAGGGTCTGTAGCTTGTGTTCGCCATGCAATGATGCCATGCCATACCACTTTTACAACATGCCTTGTGAACGAAACCACCGCAGGAGCTACAGGATCATGACATGTAAATCATGACATTCATGACATACCAGTCAGGATTTTCATATAGCCACTAGTCAAACATGCTCTTCGTACAATTATGTTATGCCATACCAAGTCTGGTATCGATACCATTATCGAAACGGCCAGGAGAGCCAAAGGTCGTAGGCGGCTAGACAGACAGACAGACAGACAGACAGACAGACAGACAGACAGACAGACAGACAGACAGATAGATAGATAGATGTGAGATAGATAGTAGATATGGATAGAGGATAGATAGATAGATAGATAGATAGATAGATAGATAGATAGATAGATAGATAGGATAGATAGATAGACAGACAGACAGACAGACAGACAGATAGATAGATAGATAGATAGATAGATAGACAGATAGATAGATAGAGAGATAGATAGATAGATAGATAGATAGATAGATAGATAGATAGATAGATAAGATAGACAGACAGACAGACAGATAGATAGATAGATAGATAGATAGATCGATAGATAGATAGATAGATAGAAGATAGATAGATAGATAGATAGATAGATAGATAGACACATAGATAGATAGATAGATAGATAGACAGACATATAGATAGACAGGACAGATAGATAGATAGATAGATAGATGATAGATAGATAGATAGATAGATAGATAGATAGATAGATTAGATAGATAGATAGATAGATAGATAGATAGATAGATAGATAGATAGATAGATAGATAGATAGATAGATAATATAGATAGATAGATAGATAGATAGATAGATAGATAGATAGATAGATAGATAGATAGATAGATAGATCAGATAGACAGACAGACAGACCGACAGACAGACAGACAGACAGACAGACAGACAGACAGACAGACAGAGCAGACAGATAGAATAGATAGATAGAGATAGATAGATAGATAGATAGAATAGATAGATAGACAGACAGACAGTACAGACAGACAGACAGACAGACAGACGACAGACAGACAGACAGACAGATAGATAGATAGATAGATAGATAGGATAGATAGATAGATAGATAGATAGATAGATAGATAGATAGATAGATAGAATAGATAGATAGATAGATAGATAGATAGATAGATAGATAGATAGATAGATAGACAGAAGAACAGACAGATCAGACAGACAGACAGACAGACAGACAGACAGACAGCTAGATAGATAGATAGATAGATAGATAGATAGATAGATAGATAGATAGATAGATAGATAGATAGATAGATAGATAGATAGATAGATAGATAGATAGATAGATAGATAGATAGATAGATAGATAGATAGATAGATAGACAGACAGGACAGACAGACAGACAGACAGACAGACAGACAGACAGATAGACAGACAGATAGATAGATAGATAGTAGATAGATAGATAGATAGATAGATAGATAGATAGATAGATAGATAGATAGATAGATAGATAGATAGATAGATAGAGATAGACAGCAGACAGACAGACAGCCAGACAGACAGACAGACAGACAGAGAGGACAGACTAGATAGATAGATAGATAGATAGATAGATAGATAGATAGATAGATAGATAGATAGATAGATAGATAGATAGATAGATAGATAGATAGCTAGACAGGACAGACAGACAGACAGGCAGACAGAAGACAGACAGACAGACAGACAGACAGACAGACAGATAGATAGATAGATAGATAGATAGATAGATAGCTAGATAGATAGATAGATGAGCTAGATAGATAGATAGATAGATAGATCGATAGATAGATAGCTAGCTAGATAGATAGATAGATAGATAGATACGCTCAAAGTCATCGAAGTTCGCTAAAAAATGCTTCACATTTAAAAATGTTCGCCGCAACTGCAACCGATCGTATACCTGCCATACAAATGAGTAACGAGGAGCTTCGCTTAAGTCAGTGGGTGTCCAGGCCAGAGAAAGTGTTGCCCGCAAGCAATATGGCAGGGCCACAAAAATAAATAAATCAATAAATAAGTGAAGAGAGAAAAAAGGAAGAAAGTGAGAAAGAAAAAAGAAAAGAAAGAAGAGAAGGTATATAGCGTAGGTACCGGTTAAAAGCACCATAATGCTTGAATATCTTTTCCTAAACAGTTCAGGACAACCCCATGAACTTATGACGTTGACATTTTGATACTGCTGTTGATTGATGAATCGATGAAATGACGGGGATTCGTACGCAGAAAGCAACAGCGCTGCGTAATTATAGCAGTCAAATAATTTAGGTCACATGGTACTTTAATAAATCGCGGTGCACGAGCCCTCTTGCATTCGAACCCGATCGGAATGCGGCCAACGCGATTTCGCGGCAAACATCTATTTTAGGCAGTATGGTGAACAACGACGCCAATCGATATGGGAATTTCGAAAGCCTATGGGTAGTTTTGAGTTAACGTATGGAATTAGGCACGAGTTTGTCGCCCTCTTCTACCTTATCGTCTCGGTGCTTGTCCTTTGAACTGCTTGTCACTTCTAAGATACAGTCTTTTTATCATCGTTATCGTTCATGACCAACTGACTGATTGTTGAGGATACATGACAGGGAGAGGCAAAGAAAAAAGTTAAAAAAGCAAACGAAGGGGAGATTATTTCAGGGGAAGAAATCTCGTATGTGGCACGCACCCACAGGAACAGAGAGGACTTCAAGTGTGATTCTTTTTTTATATGCAACAATATTCGCAACCTATCTCATGAGCTTTACTTGCGTTATTGCCACGAATTTGGTGCTGTTCGGTCACGAACCCTGCGAGCGATAGGAACAGGACCTATCATTTTTTACGGGAAAACCGCGAGCGCACTGTGTTAGAAAAAAAAAAAAGCGCAAGCAAGCCAGCTCAACACTATTGCTGTAATGTAGAAATACGCCCCTAAAGGGGATGCTTAGGCGTATCGGTACGACATCTCGGAAACAAAACAAGCGCGAAAGAGAGAGCACAATAAAAAAAATTGCCCCCTATCTGCATGGTAATCTGCAAATGTCGTCGAAAGACGATAGTCTTGCGTGTGGAGAGAGTGAACAAAACATTTATTTGATGTTCTGCGCAAGAAAATCGGTGAATGGTGTTCCAGAAGCGCTGCGTTAGAGTGCCTCGAGCGTGCAGTGGAGGTGAACGAGCGCATCAAGTCACGTCACACATGAGACATACGCGCCATCTAGCAGTGCTTTTTTTGGAAAACAAAGCGCGTGGCCCTGAGACGGGCCTGCGCGCCCGTCTCAGAGGTGATAAGGTGTAAAACGCAAGGTGACGGGTAGGGGTCACCACCGTGTTTTCTTAGCAAAGCGTTGGAAACACTCACCTTTCCGTGCAAGCGTTACATAGTCAGCGCAGCATGATAAGCGCTGCGGTCCTTAGAATTACTTATGTATGCCTTTTCTAGTAAAAGACGAACATGCAGAATATATACGTGTTGTTATGGTGCCTCAGATATGCGCAATAATTGCTTTTTACTTGACAATCGCACACGTACGAACGCTGATCCATGAGCAACATTGGTGAGCGCTGCGGATGGGGTGGGCCGTTTGTGGTATCGGCTGGTGCTTTTTAATGTACCCGATTCGCGGTAACGGTGGGCAAACATACAAATGTACAGATAGACAGACAGACAGACAGACAGACAGACAGACAGACAGACAGACCAAAGTTTTTTCGTTGAAGGTCTCCAAGAAAGACTATTGTCTTTAAAAAGGAGAACACAGACAACAGCACTGTTTTGCAACAAATTTCATTCTCCCACTCCACGCAATATATGTGTATATATGTGTACAGTCCTAAACGAAAGACAGGAGCTATAATGATGAACCATAATAAAAAACAAAGATCAAAACAACAAATATAATCTGCACAACTAAAAAAAAACCGCGTATCAGCTTCATCACTGCTAGCCATGTACGTTGCGCATACAACCATGGATCTGACATGTAACACATTCCCTTGCCCGTCAAGGCGACTGAAGGCCTGCCCTATCGAGTCTTTCCAACTCCTCCAAGATTCTTCGTGTTAGCTGGTCCCGATGGCGCTTGAAAACGCCTCCTAAACGCTGGTTTCCCTCCTCGCGCAGTGACAGCAGTTGCGGTGTACCTGGTGAAGGAAATGAAAAAGAGCCGAGACACGCTCGCTGAAACTCATGGAAATGCACCCGACAAAATAAATTTTGGCGTCGTTCAATACATTCATGGCGTGGCCCATAACCATCAGAGAATAGCCGGCAAATGAAGACAGGTCGATGTCGTTCTCTCTGCATCCAAGAAGCTGACTAGCTTGTGTAGAAACGTAAACCCTTAGGCGAGAAAAATCCAGCTGCGTTTTTAAAATCAAGCATGAAACAAATATGATGCATGTTCTGAATGCGTAGTCTACTCCATGTCACTATATTGTGGCAAGCGGTACACTGGTCAAACGGACGGATGTCTCAATGAGCGTCGAAAATTACACGCTTATAGCGTTTCTTCAACAGTATCTGGTCACCATGGCACCTGCTGCCGCGAGGTTGCATTCGCGGATTTTAGCAGGGCATGGTTGTCAAGCGTCCTCGCGACCAACTAACAAAAAGAAAGTCTTGGAGGCGTTGGAAAGGAAAATGCTAGGTAACTAGTGCGTGAGCAGGTCTTCCATCGCCTTGACGTGCAAGGAAATTTATCTGCCAGATCCATGGTTGTATGCGTAATGTGCATGGTTCAGTGATGAGGCTGACAGGCGTCTTTTTTTTTAGCGATGAGGGTGACATTTTGTTCTTTTTGTCATTGTCCTTGACTGTTCCGCCTTCCTTTCGTTTAGGACCGCGCATGTACGTATATTCCGTGATGTGGACGAATATTCTTTGTTGTAAGTCAAAGCTGTTGTTTGTGATCTCCTTTTTTTTTATTGTGTTCCGTCTTTGGTGCTGTTTCGTTTCGAAATGCACTCTTTCTTTTTCTTGAAGTGAGCTTTCTTACACTAGGAAGCACAGGGTAGAAGAGGGAAGGTGACACATGAAAAAGAGTAAAGAAAAATAAAGAAATTGGGGGCGCGGACGCATCGTGACAATATGTCACCATTGCCGCTGACTGGGGCTGTGCAATATCAGTTGTCTATCGCAAAATACTCTGCGATAAAAACTGCACAATAGGAGATGGCATAATACCCTCATTTTCGACAGAATTCCGAAATAGCCATGCCGCAATGACCTACAATTATGACTCGTTTTTTTCTTGTTTGTTCACATGTTATTTTGTTTGTGCGTGTTTGTGTGTTTTCTCCTTTGTCTTCAGGAACAATGGTTGCTGAAAACAAAATTTAGTTGCTATGTTCCCGACCATCTTTTGTACAATATTCTGTTCCCTCAGATACGACGAACTGAAATAGACTGCCAGATATTCTGAATTATATCTGGCGTTTTACGTGCCTAAACCACGATATATTTGTGAGTCACATCGTAGTGTTGGGTTCCTGAAGTTTTGACCATCTGGTGCTCCTTAATACGCACAGTGCCAGCATTTCATTCATTTATTCATTAATTTATTTATACTGTTAGCCCAGAAGTGGGCCGTTACAGGGTGGAAGTACAAACAATTATTTGCGAAAAATAAGTACCGTACAGGTCTCGAGATAATTTCTCGGTATTATTGTGACCAATTATTTTTCCTCAATGAAACTGCGATGGCCACAGCCAGGATAAAACTCGGCCAAGGTGTGTGTTTCATTTGTGTGTTCCGTTTAGTAGCCTAATAAACATGCCCTGTAACTAGGCATGACAGCGCGTCAGCAGGATGGCCAAGCTGTTTAAGCTGTGGTTGTGTCATAGCGACAGCAATAACGACGCAGTAATTCAAAACAGTTAGTTTTGTGCATTAGTAATACTTTATAGTAGGAGAGTAATGCACGACGACAATGCCCAGCATGTCAGCGGGACAGTAATACCACTGTCGATGTTGTCGAAAGCTGTCAAAGTGAGTCGGTGAAACAAGCGATGAACTAACGCCTATGCAACGTTGGAACAAATAGTTGAACCTCGTAGTTACGACGACTGATATAGCGAACTATCAGTTAATGTTACCTAGATACGCAGTTAAATAGATTACTTTTCGCTGCGATGGCATTAATTATTTGCATAACAAAACCGGAAACAAGTTCACGCCCGCAATATTGGTGGTAAAAAAGAAATGTTTGGTTCACGCGAGGCCCCAAACTTGATGGAAAGGCACAGAAACAAATTAAGTATTCCAAAAAAATTCTCTCTGCATGACTTAAACGTGGTATTGAAGTAGTGTTTTAATCTACCAGACCAAGTGGAAGACCACTTTTTTTTCAACTTCCGTTACAAGCAGGCCTGCTTTGTGAAACTAATTTTCTTTTGTTGCTATTTTCCCTCTAATGTTCCCGCCTATCTACTTTGAAATGCCTCAATGAGGAACGCGTAAGGATTGCCTAACTTATAGTGGCTTAGAAGCCCAGAGTAATGAGCTTTTGTGTGTAGCTTTTTCGTGCCAGATTCCCGAAAGTTAATGCAAATTTTCATGCCTACTGTTGAACAAATATTGGATATAACAAAAAAAAACTATGAATCATCGTACTCTGTTATAGCGACATTCAACTGAACTCGTGAACTGAAGCAATAATTTTTCAGCAAAACCAACACCACAAGAGACACGTCCGTGTTACTTCTTGTGTTTGACTCGTCGGTGCCGTATTTCGCCCGTTAACATGCGCCAACAATAGCCCAACAAAAGCTTTGCTGGTACTCGAGAAATCAGAGAAGTTATGTAAGTTATGTAAGTTATGTAGTATAGGCCCTTGCGGTCAGGGTTGCCTTTGAGTAGACTTGAAAAAGAGTCACATTTCAGGCTAAAAGTACCTGTAGCAGCCATGCCATTAAACTTTGTCGCCAAATTTGTAGCCAAATAGAACAAAAGCGGTATTATGACTACATTTTTTTCTTTATTATGCACTAAGATGATTTTTTATATGCAATAACATAAAAACAAGAGCAGTACTTTTGCTTCTAGCTTGACCTTTAAGCCGCATATAAGTTGTAAAAATTTATTCATTTATTTATTTATTTACTGTAGGATTAGGGAAAGGAACAATAATGATGAGAAAGAGAGAAGAGAAGGAAAAGAAAAAGGGAGAGACAGGCAGTAACTTCACTAGCGTGGAGAACTCCACCGCAAGTAAGAGGCGTTTACACAAACCTGTCATCCTCAAAAAAAAAAAACTAGAGGGCTTTCACTGCCTTGTGGGCTGTCGAGAGATGTGGACGGTGCTGTAATAGCACCTACACAGAAAGTGGCTGATCATCCAGTCACCGCTATGGGTTGGCATGTACTAGTCTCTCTGAGGCAAATCGAGGACAGTGGCACCGTAGGTGTTGGATGTTTTCACCGGTGACAGGGTGGTCCCTGTCAGTCATTCCAATTAACGAGGTATATGCTTTCGTGAAAGCAACTCCCAGACAAAGACGATAGAGAAGAGAAACTTCACGTCGATGTAGGCCGGGTGGAGGCCGGAGTTCTAGTGAAGGGTCAAGTTCATGTAGTCTGCTACGTCGTATGTTTGGTGTGTTCTGCTCAGTCAGTGTGAGACTGGGGCCAGTTGACGGGGCTGCCTCGCTGCGACCGCTCATGAAAGCGGAATCGGAATGCTGTTTGCTTCCTGATGTGGCTTGCGAGCAGCATTATCTGCAGAATTATTCCCGCTGATACCACAATGCCCAGGTAATCACTGAAAGACGATGTCAAGGATTTCTTGTATTAAGATATGGTGAAGTTTACCAGTTTCATAGCGATAACTAAAGCGATGGCGCATACAGTGCGCGGAAAAATAAATGTACCATGAGTGACACTGTGGTCGTTTATTGTACGAAATAAGACCAAGCGGCAAAAAAAAATTGATGTTCTGTTAAGAGTGGAGGGTATAAAGACTGAATTTCGTGGCTTTTATGCTAACAGTGCGATTGTAGTTCGAAATAATATTACACACTTCCTGTTTATGTTACATATTATGTGAACATACTAGAAATATTCCTATAATTGAGGGGTTTAAATGCAACGTGGTTCAATTGTTAAATAGGCAACTGGGACCCGCCATGGTGGTCTAGTGGCTAAGGTACTCGGTTGCTGCCCGCAGGTCGCGGAATCAAATCCAGGCCGCTGCGGCTGCATTTTCGATGGAAGCGCAAATGATTTAGGCCCGTGTGCTTAGATTTAGGTGCACGTTAAAGAACCCCAGGTGGTCGAAACTTCCGGAGCCCTTCACTACGGCGTCTCTCATAATTATATGGTGGTTTGGGGACGTTAAACCCCAACAATTATCATTATGCCAGTCCTCGGGGTGACATAAATAAGCTTTCATTTTCTGGCGATTAGTATACAAACCATATTGTCCGTCGTGCAGCATCTGTATGGGATTGGGTAGTGTAAGTTCATTGCCTCTGTACATAGTTGTGCAGTATAGGCTTCTTGCGAGGGATGGAGTAATTTTGGAACGTTTCAGGCAGTAGGTCGATAGAGAAGCGAAGAGAGAGAGAGAGAGATAAAGATGCAAGGAATGGCAGGGAGGTTAACCAGACGCACATCCGGTTTGCTACCCTGCACTGGGGAAGGGATGAAGGGAAGAAAAGAGGTTGCAGAGAGATAAGAAGGTACACACAATCAAGAGCACACTCGGGGGAGCACACACAGTCTATATACAGGCGGTCACTCAGGTCTGTTGACTTTAAGTAAAGTAGGAGCGCTTTAGTAGCTTTCTGCGCAACTGAGGCAGATGTCCAAGGTCCTAGAATCTTCTGCACACAAAATGGTCTGGGGTCAAGTTGATTCAAAACCATCCGGAACTTGCATCGTTGTGTGTCGTAGCAAGCGCAGCTGCACAGAACGTGTTCAATGGTCTCTTCAGCTCCGCAGTAGTCGCATGTAGAAGTGTCTGCCATACCAATGCGAAAGGAGTACACCTTTGTGAATGCAACACCCAACCAAAGGCGGCATAACAGTGTCGCGTCGGAGCGGGAAAGTTGTGATGGTACCTTTATCTTGAGCGAAGGATCCAGTTCATAAAATTGACACCTTTTGAAGCTGGTAGACGACCAGAACGTGCGTGTAAGAGCTCGAGCCAGTAGGTAAAGTTGTCTTGCTGCATCATTTCTTGATAGAGGAATCGGGACCACACAGGTTCCTTCATGGGCTGAGCGGGCTGCATCATCGGCTAATTGATTTCCGGTAATACCGATATGTCCAGGCAGCCATTGATATATGATATCATGCCCTCGTGCTAGAGCTTCATGATGGCAATGTCTTATTTGATGTACCAATTTTTCATGATTCCTCCTACGCATGGCAGACTGCAAACTCTGAAGCGCTGCCTTCGAATCACAGAATATGACCCATTTTCCTGGACGTTCTTGAACGATATATTGTAAAGCGGCCCTTATAGCAGCAAGCTCTGATGCCGTAGATGTAGTCATATGCGACAACTTAAACTTGATTGTCATTTCTGCAGCCGGAATTACAGCGGCACCTGATGAGCTGCTGGATGAGACGGACCCATCAGTGTATATCTGCGTTCGGTCTAAGTACAACTCATGTAATAATAGCAGTGTTGCTTGCTTCAATGCTACTCTGGAGTGACTGCTTTTCTTTTTGATTCCCGCAATTTCTAGACGTACTTGCGGCTGGTCGAGGCACCACAAAGGACATGCCGTTCTCGCAGCTGGCGTATATCCTGATGGAATGCTGTTAGGTGCTTGGCTATGACCTCTGAAAACGTAGCACGTGGTCTTCCGGAAGGTAGAAGGGCCAAGTGGTGCTCAGGGACACGGCTAGCATGTCGAATGTGCGCTCTGAGGCAATCCACAACTCTATATGTCCTGACCGGATGGTCTTTGGCAAGCATGATTGTGGCATAAGTAGAAGCGCATCGGGGCAGTCCTAGGCAGATACACAGTGCCTGACCCTGCAAACTCTCCAATGAATGAATATTGGATTTGCAAGTGTTAGTCAGTACCGGCAAGCTGTAGCGCAATAGACCCAGAAATAGGGCCCTGTACAACTGAGGGCTAATTCTAGACGCCTAAAGCACCACAGGCAGAAATAATCACAGAGAAAGAGCGTCAACTCGCAACTGATTTGTTTGCAGGAGAAACGCATACCAAAAATCTGGGGCCACCCTTCGTTTGCAGAAGGTTAGTACTGTTAATGGGAGCAGCGAAGTTTACTACAATGTATGCCAATGATGACAAGTTTTGAGTATTAAGATGATTTTTTAAGAGTGTGACGCATAGTTAATGTCACATAATCTGTGGACTTGACTGGCATCAAAAGAACCTTAATAAAGTCCGAGCCTGCATACCATGCTGCATTACAAGAGAAGTTGAACGGTTGGTTTGCATACTAATTTTCTTCAGCCCGAGACAAAGACATGAAAAAATTCTAAGGATATATGAGCGCTTGTCTCTCTTTCGTTTCTTTTGTATTATTGCCTTTTTTGACATAAATAAGCTTTCATTTTCTGGTGATTAGTATACAAACTATATTGTGCGCCAAGTGGTGCAGCAGCTATATGGGATTGGTTAGTGTAAGTTCAGTGCCTCGGTACATAGTTGTGCAGCATAGGCTTCTTGGGAGGAATGGAGTTATTTTGGAACGTCGATAGGAACACTAAACGTTGAGGTAGTGTTTTCTTGAAGTCTAAGAGGGAAATTTATTACTAGATTTACCATAATCATATCTTAGCTTCACTTTGGTGCGTATCTGTTTCTTTTTTTTTTAAGTTCGCACGAGAAAACGTGCTGTGCGTCAGCGCCAGAAACTGACGTCAGAATAGATAGCGGGAAACGTGAGCAGAGTGGTAGTCACGCACTTGTCAACATGTGCGCAACTTCTACACACTGTCATAGCAGGCACGCCGAGCATTCCGGAGGAGGAGATGAGGGCGGGAGGGATTTCCCGATGCGTACGAGCCTGCTGCTGGAGAAAGGACATGCACGCGCATCAGCTGACGCCGAAGAAAGAGTTAAGAACATTGGGTACTCCTGAGTCTTGCTTGTTCTTTCAACAGTCAATATAAAATTGGCCCCGTATCAGCGTGTTAATCAGCAAATGTCGTCCAAAGACGATAGTCTTGCGTGTGGAGAGAGTGAACAAAACGTTCATTTGATGTTCTGCGCAAGAAAATTAGTGAATGGTATTCTGAAGGCGCTGAGTTAGAGTGCCTCGAGCGTGCAGCGGAGGCGAACGAACGCATCAAGTCACGTCACACGTGAGACATGAGCGCCATCTGGCAGTTTTCTTGGAAAACGAAGCGCGTTGCCCTGAGAGAGGTGTGCGCGCCCGTCTCAGAGGTGATAAGAGAGAACGCAAGGCAACGGGTAGGTGCCACCACCGTCTCGTCATAGCAAAGCGTTGGAAACGCTTGCCTTTTCGTGCAAGCGTTACATGGTCAGCGCAGCGGGATAAGTGCTATGGTCCTTAAAATTACTTATGTATGCCTTTTCTAGTAAAAGATGCACATGCAAAATATATACGTGTTGTTATGGTACCCCAGACATGCGTTTTAATCGCTTCCTGATGTGGCTTGCGAGCAGCATTATCTGCAGAATTATTCCCGCTGATACCACAATGCCCAGGTAATCACTGAAAGACGATGTCAAGGATTTCTTGTATTAAGATATGGTGAAGTTTACCAGTTTCATAGCGATAACTAAAGCGATGGCGCATACAGTGCGCGGAAAAATAAATGTACCATGAGTGACACTGTGGTCGTTTATTGTACGAAATAAGACCAAGCGGCAAAAAAAATTGATGTTCTGTTAAGAGTGGAGGGTATAAAGACTGAATTTCGTGGCTTTTATGCTAACAGTGCGATTGTAGTTCGAAATAATATTACACACTTCCTGTTTATGTTACATATTATGTGAACATACTAGAAATATTCCTATAATTGAGGGGTTTAAATGCAACGTGGTTCAATTGTTAAATAGGCAACTGGGACCCGCCATGGTGGTCTAGTGGCTAAGGTACTCGGTTGCTGCCCGCAGGTCGCGGAATCAAATCCAGGCCGCTGCGGCTGCATTTTCGATGGAAGCGCAAATGATTTAGGCCCGTGTGCTTAGATTTAGGTGCACGTTAAAGAACCCCAGGTGGTCGAAACTTCCGGAGCCCTTCACTACGGCGTCTCTCATAATTATATGGTGGTTTGGGGACGTTAAACCCCAACAATTATCATTATGCCAGTCCTCGGGGTGACATAAATAAGCTTTCATTTTCTGGCGATTAGTATACAAACCATATTGTCCGTCGTGCAGCATCTGTATGGGATTGGGTAGTGTAAGTTCATTGCCTCTGTACATAGTTGTGCAGTATAGGCTTCTTGCGAGGGATGGAGTAATTTTGGAACGTTTCAGGCAGTAGGTCGATAGGAACATCAAACGTTGAAGTAGTGTTTTCTTGAAGGCTAACAGAGAAATTGATTACTAGATTTACCATAACCATATCTTAGCTTCATTTTGGGGCGTATCTGTTTTTTTTTTCTTTTTTTTATGTTCGCACGACAAACAAGCCTGCTGCTGGGAAAAGGACATGCACGCGCATATTAACTGACGCCGAAGAAAGGGTTAAGAACAGTGGGTACTCTTGAGTCTTGCTTGTTCTTTCACCAGCCAATAATAAGAAAATCGGCTACTAAATGCGCCAAAACAGAAGTTCAATGTAGTCAAAATGTAGCCGTGGCGCCGACATGAAATTTTCGTAGCCACATGGGGGCCTCAAGTAGCTAATTTAGCGTAAAGTAGCCATAAACGGCAACGCTTCTACACGGCTCGAAAAGAACTTAGGCTGTGGGGTGATTCATTGAAGGTATATTCGTATGAAAGGGCATCAGAGTAAAAGCATCAGTGTTTCCACCGATTTCAGTCGGATTAAGCTACACTTAGTCATCTTGGTACGTCGTCAGTGTGACCAATTAGCACGCGGGAAAGCTCGTGGTCTGCACGTGGCGTGCGCTGCGCACTCGGCAGGGCAGACTTCGCGTTGGCAATCTGTACGCCGCTCCGCATGAAATAGCGATGTGGCCTGTCAGGCAAGCCAGACCGCGTCGCTTATTTATGACTGACAGCGTGCATGTGGCCGGTGTGAGATTGTTTCGTGCGTGAAGCTTGTGCGATCGTATGCGCGAAACTGACCAAACCCCGGCGTGTTGTCGTGTGCGCCCTCGGTCGCGTGCATTTCGTCCTTAATTTGTTATCATCTTGTATGAGTACATTAACAGTTTTCACTTTGCGACGGCCTCATTCGTCTCTCTACAGCGTTCATGCATTTCGCGAAAGAAGGCTTGCTACATCCTCGTTTCCAACGTAGATACACAGCTGCTATAAAGCATGGCCGCCCGTTGAAAACAGCGTGTCACGCTTCCTCCGTGGGCGCAATCCTTCCGGCAAACGTGAGTACGTGCGTTCACGGTTCATTCGAGCGACCACCATCGTATTATCGCCTCTCTTCTAGTGCGCTTTAGGTGCGCCGTAGACATTTACTGGCCAATAATTGCCTCTAACTGTGCAGCAACATCTGCGGTGTTACGTGACGAAATCATGATTTCATTATAAATGGATGAAGGAAGAGCCGTTCGAGGGATGATTTCTTTTGACACGCACATGAGCAAAACCTGCAGATTATGAATCCAATGAACATTTCGGTGAGATTACTTGTACACTTTTAATAAGGTGTATTGTACTAATTGTCATACAGGTATGAATAAAGGTTTTGTCAAAGAAAAGAACATATGTGCATTCTTTGCAGCGAATTGCCAGAAAACCATCAGCAGGCAACCAAGGAGAGCGAATAATGACTTGAATAAGCATCACAAACAAAACCTTGTTTAGTACAAATCAAATGATGTTTAATGTATTAACGTCATAACGTTAAAAATCTCGTTTCCAAGAAATTCTCGCATAGGCATTGTTGGTTGCGAGCGTGAAATCGTCATCTTATGCATGACCAAAAAATCCAAAACGATGCAAATGAAATAACTAATGAAAAATTCTGGGTCAGAGAACGGATTGAACCCAGGTGGTTTGCGTGACAAGCGGATGTTCTACCACACGGCCACGCGCCTGCTTGTGAATACATCGAAAGTAAATTATGCAGCTTGAAAATGCAGTGAAAGTGACACATCCTTTACAAACACGCGCGTCCTGTATATATGCCTCACAATGCGACATGAAATATTGCAACGAAAATGCGTCGTACAAGCGCCCATTGCAATCAGACGTCAGAACATGCGATTATTATAATAATGACTACGTGGTGTAAATTCGGTAACCCACTATAAAAGGCGCACACACTATCTGCGCCTGTTTCCTTAAAAGCCAACTCCGGCGATTCTTTGACCATGTCAAGGTAATGGTGTTTCTATGTTCCTGAGACACTCCTTGTGACGAGGCTAACTGCTGAAATGTTCAGGAAATTCGAAAATAATATTTAATAAGCAAAAGGGTGCAAAACCTAAACACGACAGGGCGCCTTGTCTGCGTATGACGTACTATTTGGTAAAAAACGGAGGCCGTATACTGGTCACACCCGTGCGTAGTATGAAAACTGCGAAAGCCAGACCAGCGAATCACCGGTCGAACGCGACAGAGGAAGGAAGAAAGCCTTCCCGTACTATACCTTTAGGAAACAACGCCGCCGTCAACTTGTGGCCAGCACAATCGAAACGCTGTAGCGGCCAAAGTAGCGATGCCATTGGCTTCGTCACTTCAGTTGACATGCCAAACATGACGTCACACAGACAGGGTTGCCAAACATTCTGGCAAGCGAAGCAACCTTTCCAAGGCAATCTTTAAAATTCATTTGCAAACGATCAGCGCATCTCTCAAGCCTGTAATTTGGCATAAATGACAGAAATGTGCTAAGCAGCGCAACCAGTGAATTTTATTGAGATTCATGGACCTCGAAAAATCGCCTGAGTTGGCCTTTAAGGCCACGTAGTGGGTGCATAGCAAGTTCGAAAAGGTTTCATGCTTCGGAAATTTCGACCACCTGGGGTTCTTTAACGTGCACGCAAATCTGAGCACACGCGAGCACGTGTGTTCCAGCATCCAAATCACTGTTCAAAAGTGCCTAGAACTCCTTGAAGTGTCCTTTAAAATGCCTTGCGATAATTTGATTAATTTTTAGATGTGAAATTTGTTTTCAATGACGATCAAACATGCTGGTATTTGTCACTTCGCCTGTATACGCAGTCGATCAGTACCGATGATACAGTGAGTAAATGCAACTTCACGAGAACGTAGAAAGATGGAGACACAACAGAAAAGACTGGTGCTGAGCGGTCGCTGATAAGGTGGGAGGGAAGAGTCGAGATTATGGATTCCTTCTATGCGACCAATGCTGCATTCTCGGTGGAGGCGAAAATGCTTTAGGTCCATGTGCCCAGATTTTGGGTGCACGTTAAAGAACGCCAGGTGGTCGAAACATCCGGAGCCCTCTACTCGATATGCGACAGTCGCGGTCGGGATAGAAACCAAGACCTTGGGGTCGGCAGCCGAGAACAGTAATAAGCATATGGTGTTTTTGGGACGTTGAACCCCACACATCAATCAATCACTATAGAGTCCCGCATAGCCAAAGTTAGCAACACAAGTGTCCATGTATCTTTGTAAATGCATCTAAATGCCACACGACCGGCAGAGCCACAGTTTAATGCCAATTTGGACAATTTCTGCCTCATTAAGTTCATCCGTCTTGCAAAAGGAAACGAGTCACCGCTAGCCGCTGATGTCATGTAACTTTGTATTGACACGTGTGCAGGAATGTGTGTGTGCTCGCGCACGGAAAGCGCTTAGCTTTATTATAATCTCTGCAAAGAACCCCGAATTCAAGGGTGCCTTATGACACGAGGCTTACGTACCAGACCTTGTATTCTACAGCCTTGGATATCACTCCTGTGGCGATCATATTATGAACCTGAGTTGGTTTCGTTTCTTGCATTACCACTTGAATAGCGAAATTGATTTCTGCCACACTGAGATAGAGCTGATACATAACCTTGGATTATGTGTGTTCTCTTGTATGTTTATGTGCGTTGCTTGTGTATGCCACCACTGCACATACACTGCTGAACTGAAATAGGCTAAGAAGCTTACCTCCATATTCTCGAACGTCCCTTCACTCAAAGATCTACCTTCACTTAAGAAAGTTGCCCCGCCGCGGTGGTCTAGTCGCTAAGGTATTCGTGGGTGCACGTTAAAGAACCCCAGGGGGTCAAAATTTCCGGAGCCCTCCACTACGGCATCTCTCATAATCATAAGGTGGTTTTGGGACGTTAAACCCCACAAATCAATCAATCAATCAAGGTATTCAACTGCTCACCCGCAAGTTACGGTATCCAATCCCGGCTGCATTTTCGATGGAGGCGAAAATGCTGTACGCTCATGCTCAGATTTGCGTGCACGTTAAAGAACCCAATGTAGTCAAAACTTCCGAAGCCTTCTACTACGGCGTCTCGCATGATCATAGGGTGGTTTCGGGACGTTACAACCCACATATCGACCGACTTCAGAAAATCGATGGGATCGCGATCTCCAGGGAGAAAAAGTCACTGCATATTAGCGATAATCTGCAGCAATTTTTTTAAAGTTCCAAGTCATTTTTAGTTGATCATCAGCTCTCTGCTTAACTCGAAGAAGTTGATTGACTGACATGTGGTGTTTAACGTCCCAAAACCATCATCTGATTATGAGAGACGCCGTAGTAGAGGGCTCCCGAAATTTTGACCACCTGAGATTCTTTAACGTGCGCCGAAATCTGAGCACATGGGCCTACAGCATTTTCGCCTCCATCGAAAATGCAGCCACCGCAGCCGGGATTTGATTCCGCGACCTTCGTGTCAGCAGCCGAGTACCTTAGCCACTAGACCACCGCGGCTGGGCTAACTCGCAGAAGTGATGAAATGCGGGGTTCCGTCAGGCTCACAAGAACTTTTATGGGCGAAGCTCCTTAAACCGTGGGTCTTGCGTCCACGATGTGTGTAGTAGTAGTAGTAATAGTAGTCGTACTAGTAGTAGTACTAGTAGGTAGCCATCTCTCGTTTAGCCCTTAAAATGTCCGCTGGATGGCGGTACTTCTATATGATGAATACATGATGAAAGAAAGCGAGATGATGGTACATGAAGTGTTCACTAGACGGACGGACCGACGGACGGATGGACGGACGGATGGATGGACGGACGGACGCACATCCATACGTAAGGACGCAGGATTGTATGAACGGACGCACGGATGAATGGACGGATGGACGCACGGAAGGACTGAGGGACGCTGCGCCCCACTCATAATCATTCACTATGGATATGCTGTGGTTTGATTTTCTTCTCATGCCCTCCGCTCGCTGAAGCAGTAACAAAGCAGATTGATTGATTGATTGATTGATTGATTGATTGATTGATTGATTGATTGGCTGACTGATTCATTCGTTCGTTCATTCATTCATTGATTGATTGATTGATTGATTGATTGATTGATTGATTGATTGATTGATTGATTGATTGATTGATTATCCGATACTGTCATGCTGATGAACATGATAGTGATGACGGTTGTATATCGCTTCAACCAGTTTGGCAATTCGTTCCATATCTGAAGCGCGAAGACAAAAGAAAAAGAAGCGTCAAAAATTAGTAACGCCGACTCTACCACGCAGCTGCGTCCTATACGGCCGCCGAGGCGCGTCATCGACCACCTTCGACGTTGCGTTTCCGCGGCACTGACAGGCCGCAGCCGCTCGTATTGTTATCGTTCGGCTGCAGCAAAAGCAGCCCGCTTGTTTGCTTTTCGACGTATCCCGCATGAATATACGACTCGAACATCGAGGGCGTCCCCGTGCGCGCACTAACCATGCACGCGAGCCTCGCCGGTCCCTTCCCTCGGAAGTTATTCGCTGCGCAGTCAAGAGGTCGTCTAACGGGACACGAAAACATTCGATGAGGCCAGGGCGCGCACGGGGCGTTAAGAGCGTCGACTGCTGCGAGTATCGGAGCTCTATTTGAGAACTGAGGGGAGGATGAGAGAGGGGCGCGGAGCGATAACGGAATGTCCGCCCTCCTCTACGCAGTCCAGCCTCTTCGCTCCCCTCCTCATTCATTCCGCGCCCGATAAGCCACCAGCGTACAAACTGCACTTCGCGACGACGCTGGTCGCTAAATACGCCCCGACAAGCTTTGCAGACGGCACGCAACCTCGCAACAAGGAAAGACCACCGCATCGTCCGTGGTAAGAGGAACTTTCGTTTTTGTACTTACGCCTAGTGTATTAAATAGCCGCGTTATCACCGCATGCTGGGCACGCGGCAGCTTGTGCAAGCGCGCGAGTCGCACGGCTGCCTTCGCCAGCCAAGCCTGCGCCAGCACCTGGCACGGCAGCAGGAGCGACCGGCGGCGGGTTTATATACGCGGTTTGTGCGGACGGAACGCAACTTGGGGCTGTGCGCAAAAAACACCGACGCGCGCTCTCGCCCCCGCTCTCACCTCTTCGGGATCATTTACGGCGTCGGTGGAGACGCGTTATCTTGAACGGCGAGTCCGCGAGGCTTAAGCGTTGTGTGGCCGCACACGGCGGAGACGATATCGACCAGCGCGCCCCTCAAGACCCGGCGATATGTGGAAACTCGAGCCACGTACGCGCCTTCTTTTTTTTTTTTTTTTTTCGAGAACCGACCGTCGATTTGGCACCGCAGAAGCCACTCTCCTCGACCGCCTTCTTTTACCTGCGTTACTTGCGACATTTTCAATTCGAACGCTGGATGAGTTGCTCAGAGAACGAGTCGATTTCAACAGCAAGACCACCTCGAAGCATTCCACATTAAACCACAACGATTCGGTGACGTGCGGCCAATCAGGAGTATATCTAAAGGCTTGCATTCGGAAAGCGCGCCTTCGCAGCGGAGCATTGAACCATTGCCAATGCAGTCTTCTTGTTTACGGTGTGGAATACCATTGGGTGAAGTTCAACGCTATCACAGCGTGCAGTGCGCAGCACGCCAGGCGATTAGTCAGGCCAATATTTACAGCTTGTCGCTGACTTTTTTTTTTACCATTCTCGGTGTAAATGTAACTGCTTGCTGCTCCGTCGTCTATCGCGCATATTTCTCTCTCATGAGTCTGTCGCACGTGCCCTTCATACGCGCACATTTCACACGTGGTTTTATGAAGCGTGTTTGTCACACCTGCTGGCGGAGCCCAGATGTGCGTTAAAATGATTGCGCTATATAACCAGCACCATACGCCTGAACTACAATCAGCTCAGCATTAGTGTAACCTCTATCAGTTTATTTAAAGTGAAAAGCTTCGAAGAGGGCATAACGGCACCATGAATTTGTCGTATATGCACTTTCTACGTTGAATAAACAGTGCATATGGGCTTTATACGCCGCATCATGACATCCTGGCTAGATGCGTCACTATAAGTGTATAAAATATTGCAATTTTGGGGGGATTATACGTACCAAAATAAAACGATACAAATTATGGAGGACGACGCAAAGAAGGAACTTTAAAGTAAATATGGCCGTGACGGCTTCTTTAACGCGTGTCTAAGTGCAAGTACACGAGTCTTCCCACATTTCACCATGTCTGAATGCGGTCGCTATGGCAGGAATTTGAACCTGTGTTCTTACGCTGAGCAACGTCACAAAAAAGTTCGAACCACACCTGTGAAAAGGAAGCATTTGGGAGTCAGGGGATTAATTACACTGTCTTTCGTCAGAAAATACAACTTGTACAGGCTAATCAAACATTTGCGCTAAAGAAAAAAAAAAACTTCAATTTTCAGGATGTTGCATTTTTGACCGGCGATAACGTAGCAGGCACAAGTATTAACTCTAAAGTCATTCATGTTCGCTGCTATATTGCAGTTTGCCAAAGTCAGCAATATCTGCAAACAAAAGTATCAGTTTGTTTTCGCCCAGGGATTGTCTTCTGATTTTGACCCGCCATGTCCTATCGCACGCAGCAGAAATCTGCTTTGGAAGCATCATGAGAAATCTCAGCGCTAAGCAGTGTTCGTCACTAAATTATATTTATTTTTTTGTAGTGTCACTACCTTTCTCTTGGGGGGGGAGGGGGAGGGGGAAGGGGGCATCTCATAGCGCGGTTGTTGCTAATCAACTTGGAGTGATTACTTGTAGCTCTAATCAATTTTTTATTTTCTTTGATCAACGTATTGATCGCAGAGAAGTACACGATAGTGCAAATAAGTCAGCTCAATCATATCAGAGGAAAATGTCCTGATATATTGCTGCGAAGAGCAGTTATGAGTACAAGGTCGGTGCTACTGAATGCAATACTTCCATTAATTGGTTTTCCAGCTCATTACACATCACCTGACTCACCAGATTAGTGCGTCGAAAAACCCGCAACGATGATATTTTAAGTGGCTCAGAATACCGTCGTAGCATCTTTGTTTGTTTTTGTTTTCGGTCTATTGTGTTGCTTGTAATTTCCTCCGTGTCTGAAACAATATTTCTGCATCGCGTTTGTCGCCTCTGTAAAATACTTGCGATGCATACTTGTTGTATAGGCTCCCGGAGGGTTCCTCGAGCTAATTTTCTTTCGTTGGTTTTTTTGTTGAAGCTCATTTTGTAAATGACAAATGAATAAAGTCTCTTTTCTCTTAGGTTTCCGCACTTCACAAGTAGGGGAGAAAATCTCGACATAAAAAGAGGTATATATAGTGTTGCAAGAAGTCATTCGGTATACGCCCTTGTCTTGCAAAAAGCGAAATATGTTTATCTCTAGTCCCCTAAGCGGGGCTCCTAGTCTAATTACTCAGTCCAACCTGCCCCGTCTTTTTATTATGCAAAATTATGGCCAGGCAGGTTTCTGACGATAATGGTGGCCGAAGGCCCTTGGTGTCACATTTTAAGAACTATTTACGTCCTACCGTACCACCAGAAAAGCTGAGGACGAAAGGCACACCGTAGAACAAATTTTTCGGAGCGCGAGGCGAAAGACAGAAACAGCAAGAGACAGACGGAGAGGAACAAGATCCTCTCCGTCTACACCTTCATGTTTCCGTATGTCGCCTCGCGTATACAAAACATTCTATCAGATGCATCACCAACAAGCCCACATTGCGGCTCTCTTACGACGAAGAATGTCATCGCTTAACATTTATTTATTTTTTTCATCCGTTGTGAAGCTTGGTATACTAGCGGCGTGAGGGGAGGGAAACGCTGCAGTGGCACTTGCGTTCTACCCTCCCCCACCCACATCTGTAATGGGGTGAGCATTGTGCGCGCCTGCGGTGAATATGAAGAAACGAACGAGCAATATCCGACATGCATTGTATGACTCCCTCGACTTCACAGAACAAATTATTGTCTTTCTTTCCACGTTCCATTGGTGGTCTGAAGAGCACTTCGCCTACGTTGCCGCGAAGGATCGATGATAGAGTGAGTAAACGCAACTTCACAAGGAGTTATAAAGATGGAGACACAAAAGGAAAGACTGGTTCTGAGCGGTGGCTGATAAGATGAAGGGGGGAGGGGGGGGAGAACCGAGATTATGAGTTCCCTCTATGCTGACAATGCTGCATTTCCGAAGGAGGCGAAAATGTTCGAAGATCGTCTGCTTAGATTTAGGGGCACGTTAAAGAACCCCGGGTGGTCGACATTTTCCGTAGTCCTCCACTACGGTGTCTCTCGTAACCGTATGGTGATTTCGGGACGTTAAACCCCAACAATTATATTACTATATGCTACCAATGGCCCCTCTACTTGACGCTTGGGACGTCACTTGTTTTTCGTACCTATTGGTTCAGCGTCGTCGTCTCCACAAAAAGCTAAAATTACGTGGCATAGCGGAGGAGGAGAGGACAGAAAAGAGCTGGGAACCGGCTGCCTGACTCGTGTCAAAGGCATTTAGCACACGAGACATTGATGCCACATACCAGTATTTTTTACTTTGAACTTGCTTTAAAGATAGCATTCCTTTTACGAGACGGCGACAAGGGGCAACGGCGGGTCTTGTTATCGTTTTTGTCGGCGAGATAGAGAAATAAGCAGCCTTGCAAGTTTCGCCGGCCTTCACTTCGGTCGAAACACGTCTTTCCTTATTTCGTATCTTTTGTTGCTAGACAACAAGTGCGAGCGTAGGCTGGCCGGATGAGGCTATTGGCACCCGTAGCACTTCAAACAACAGACTATCTTCATCGGCTACCAGTGACCGTCGATTTGAGGGTTGCTGAAAGTTACACACACTTTAAACATCATGCATGGAAGCAGTAGCTTATTTGAACGTGTTGGAGCCTTATTTAAATAGAAACACCCTAAACTACCATGTAGGTTCTGGGGTAACGTTTACCTTTCAGCGCTCAGCGGCAGTATTCGCGCATGAATTTTCTTCATTGAGGGCACACGTACATACAAATCGATTGATTTCACTCTCCTAAAGTTACCTTCAATTTTTTTTTAAAATAACACAATTAACAAGACCGCGAGAACCCACAGATTATTTATGCATTCGCCGAAGATGACTCGAAAGCGCCAGCCACAATCATCTCTCTTTCAGGTGATGCACTAATCTTCCTACGCCCCTTCGAAATCATTCTGCGCCTAACGTGGATTTGCCTTGCCTCCGTGATCACAGACATTGCAAGCTTTCCGCGCCGTATCTAGCTTCACACTGCCTCTAGGATCGGCTCGCCTTTTCTCAAGCGAGGACGCCGTGTGATGACGTCACCTTTTGCATAGTCAATAACGTCATGATGGTACGTTGAGCGATCTGTCATGTCACGATGACATGATACGGGGGCAGCAACGCGTCGTGATTTCTCGCATCATGACGAAAGCCAATTTTTTGCGTTTAATTGGACATGCAGCTAAAGCTTTCCCTTCTGTGTATATTAAAGTGCATCCAAGGAGCCCACGACAACTTTAGGTCGGCGAGTGCACATATCTTTCCGTCAGGACTTGGTCAAGACCTCTAGTAAAACAAACCGCCCCGCCGCGGTGGTCTAGTGGCTAAGGTACTCGGCTGCTGACCCGCAGGTCGCGGGATCGAATGCCGGCTGCGGCGGCTGCATTTCCGATGGAGGCGGAAATGTTGTAGGCCCATGTGCTCAGATCTGGGTGCTCGTTAAAGAACCCCAGGTGGTCGAAATTTCCGGAGCCCTCCACTGCGGCGTCTCTTATAATCATATGGTGGTTTTGGGACGTTAAACCCCACATATCAATCTCTTGTGAACCGGACCGTGGACTCAACTAAACACCCTTCTCGTACACTGAACTCTTCCACTGTGTGACAAAGATTCCACCGTGAATGAGATTGACGTCGGAGCAACGGCGCCATCGTGCGCGTGATAATGAGACTGACAGTGGCACTCCGGAAATAGCGCTCAGCAAAGCAAAGATAAGCTTGCCAATTAGCGAAGTGTAAATGTCGTTTTTCTTGCATAAATAAGCACGCCGTAAGAAAGGAGACCCTGAAGTGGCGCTACTTGGACGTGATACACACGCTTAACTATAAAACAGGGAGTGAACTGCAACGTTCCAGCGTACATGCTTTATTAATGAGCTCGTCCCACAGGAGTCCACCATGTGGACTGCCCATTCAGCGTACGTTGATTATACAGACATCCATGGCCGGTTAGTAGCACCTGTCATTATCTCCAAAATTCGAATTCATCAGAACCGTATAGAAACACACTGAAACGGAGTGCTCATTCAGTGTATTTTAATGTAATACGCTCCCAGCAGCCACTTTGCTTTCTATATCATTTGATTGCATCAATTAATGCTTTGATCAATGCAATTTGATTGCTTTGATTAATCAGAGCAACTTGAATGTAATTTGGTTGCATTGATCAAAGCATTGATCAATGCTTTATTGATATATACAATCTCATTATGCTTAGCAGCTTTATAATTTCTCTATTGGTGACGTTACGGACACGGAAGCAAAAGTACAATACTTTAACACGACAGACAGAAGGTCTAAACCGTACCATGGAATACGGAAATACTGCTCCGTTCACTCCGTGTCATCGCGCTTCACGCCGCTCATTCAGATTTCTGGTATGTTTTGAAATGACCAATAAAAAAACACTTAATTGCAGAGAGCTCTACCGAGTAGTGTTCATTGGTTCGGTTTCGGCTGCATTGTCACGCTTTAGTCACCGCCGATGGCTTGCGCGCACCAAGCAAGGGACCTTGTATGCGGGTGTATATAAGTAGGTTCCTGAAACCATTTCAATTTTCGTGTTCCTTTTGAATTACAATAATGTTCAAAATATGCTTGGTTCGGCTCTCGGCGCCATCCTATGGTGCGTTGTTCACATTGACAACCAAAACGTCTGGCACTTTGCGAACACGGGGATGCCCGTACGGGTGACGGGATTTCGCTACGCGAAATACCACAGAAAGAGAGAAAGAAAAAAATATCTACTGAAAGGCAGGGATGTTGGGCTCCACTAAAGTAGGCTATTGCATGCTGCTATACCACGGGGAAGAGGTGCATGTCAGCAAACGAGCGATGAATGACGATGGTGAGTTCGGGTGACGAGCATATAAAGCACCGCCTCGTTGGAGTGAATCGGAAGACGTGCATACAGTCCAGGAGCTTGTAGAAAGGCCACGAGCTTCCCCATGAAATCATAGTTGAGTTTTTGGCATCAGTCAGGCTATGGATCTTACAATATCTCATCGGTTGATGGCCAACTTTGAAATCGTGCAATCCATTAAATCAGTTTCTGACGTTCCAGAGCGGGAGCCAGTTCTCACGATAAGTGCACCTGCTGAAAAAATAACGCCATACCAGAACGCATTGCGATATATTGTTTCGTGTCTTCTATTGTTTATAAAAAAAATTATACTGCATTCTAGCATTCGAAGGTTTCAATATTTAGCATAACTACATGATACAAAAGCAGAATCTGTTGCTTGCCACGTATATCATAGATACGAAGCCACTTTTCTTCAGCAGCATAGACAATGGGGCTTGAAAGTCTGTAAATAGCTTCTCATGTGCACAGATGCAATGATAGAACTTGTGCGAAATAGATGCCATTTGTCGGAGATTCGATGAAGCTGCGGATTCGACACCGTGTTGAAGGCATGTGTCTGAGTCATATTGATGTCGCAGCTATAACTTCTCGCATGCATCTTTTTCGATAGCAATCAATCGGGGCATAAAAGTTCCCACGAATAAGTATAAGAACCTGTACACGTTACCGGCACTTCTTGGTCGAGCGCCGACAGTTGCGAATAGATAACTGCCTCACAACGCGATCGAATGCAGAAGTTTGTCGCCGAGGCACCTGCGATAGCTTATAAATGTGCCCTCCCTGTTTTCAGTGCGGTGAATGAAACGTCCTTAGTTATCTAAACATCTTGCTCGGAGTGTAGGATGACTGGAACGAGGTTTTAGCGAGCGACACGACTAGCCGTAGCGATTACGGTAAGTAGGAAAGTGTTGTTGACTCATTCCAAAGCGCATTTGTTAAGGTACAGCCTACGTCCTGATATATTGTGCATCTAATTGTAAGTGTGACGTTCTCCTCTTCTTAAACTACTTTTACTTTAAAAAATTTCCCTGCTGTTGCCACCGACGTAAGTTTGTGCAAAATTGCTGCACGATTTCAATGTAAATAAAAGATTACGAACCCCACGCGTGTGAAAAGTAAACACGAAAACGAAATTTATTTATTTGTCAATACTGCGATCTTTCAGTTGAAAATTGACCATGGGATGGATGGATGCTATGAGCGTCCCCTTTATAACGGGGTGGTGACAAGTATGCCACCAGGCTCGACAAAAAAAAAAACCCTTTTTTTCTTTTTTTATGTTGGCCTAATGCCTCTACTTCGATAAATTCTATCTTAATGGAAAAAAAGGTAAATTTTCAGCTTAAGTTCTCTGCCATTTACGGCACACTGTCCATATTTTATTTTTCCAATATTTATTTTTGTCTTTTCTCTCTAATTTTCTGCCACCAATACTCTAACCGTCTCTTACTTATTTCAATCGCGGGTGTGTTCAGCTTTCCATTGTTGTCCCTAAAACCCAAGGCTTCCTGTAGGCTCGTGCCCAAACGTACACCTGGGTGGATATCTCCACATTCAATCAGAACATGCTCCGCCGTTTCCTTATCTTTCCCGCAGCATGTGCATTGTTCTTCTTCTTTACTGAATCTTGCTTTATAACTACGCGTTCTAAGGCAACCCGATCTCGTTTCAAACAGTAAAGCGCTTCCCCTTGAATTATCGTAAAATGCCTCCCTCCTTATTTCATTTTTGCCCTTTCGGTAGTTACTCAAAGCCGGTTTTTTCTCCATAGCTGCCATCCAGTAAATCCTCTCCGCCTCCCTGACTTTTCCCTTAACGCTCCATTTGCGGAAAAGTGAGCACCCCCTGTCGTGTAAACAGGAAAGCTTCGCTTTTGGTTGGAAAACATCTTCGTCAACTAACACGCTCAATGCAGTGTTTAGCAGTTTAAATGCGCTTGTTTTGTTGCTTTAGGACCAAAAACGCATGCCCGTTACTGAAACAAGAAGGTAAAGGAGAAAAACATTCTGTTGACGTTTGTATACACGGTGTAAAACAAGAATTTCTCGCGTTTCAGCCTGAGAAATAACCAAGTGAGGTGATACCTGCACTCCGCTACTTCGACGGTTCGCCAGGCTCATTACGCCTGCTCTTTTAAGAAGAACATTATGTTATACACTTGAAGTTGAACCTTGAAATGTCTGTCGATTAACTATAGGTTCAGTGAGGACGGCTTGTGCACCGTCTGTGAGGTACGGTGTTTGCGTGAAAACGGCAGTGTTCGCCGTTACTACGGGTCATATTGATGGAACGCCAGGCTGATGTTTTCCAACCAAAACCAAAACGCCTGTACAGCAACGCTACCTGTGCGGTTACTGCTCATGCGCAATGGTTTTCCCGCAAATGGTCAATTCATGGCACGGTGAGAAAATTGTTCGAGAAAAGTTGCATGCATTGAAACAAACAATAACACTACAAATGTCATATACAAAACAAGAAGTGCCGTTAGCTGGCATTTGCTGCTATTTTTTTCTGACATGTGCACGTCAATAGCATGATAAACCAATAATATTCGCGTTCAAATTGTCAATTGCGGCGCCTCACAATTTCAACCCGTTTCCGCAAGATACTTCTGTGTCGCCCATGCACTCTACTGCGCCTCTCATAATCATATTGTGGTTTTGGGACATTAAACCCTACATATCAATTAATGTGTCGCCCACTGAACGTTTGTAAAAACACTTCCGCAGAGACAGGTCGAATGTAAGCCGTTTATCGGAACATCATATTTTTTTTCTGTTTCATGTGTAAGTGCAACAGAATTGGAGCATCTGTTAACACTTCATAGCCCACAGGGGCACATACAGAATTTTTCTGAACGCGGATTAGCTTTTCTGAGAATGTAAATATAAGTCCTCTGGTACGGGTTTAGGCACCTAATACAGGCTGGGGGGGGGGGGGGGGGGGGGTCTAGACATCTGGGCCGCGCTCATGAGTTCTGTTGCAACTTCCGACGAAGAAGAAGTTACGGCATTCATGCGTGGCTCAATGTCTCGAGGCATGTTCTGCTTTGCCTGGTTGACCAGCAGGTCAAGCATGAGTTTCCTGCCGCATTAAAGCCTTTAAGATCTCCCTCTACTGAAGGCGTTCGTCTTTTCAAAGTGGTGCCGAAACCTGGCAGACATCGAACGACGGTATCCAGCAACCGAGGGCAGACAAGCGTCTGGTTACCATCTAGACCGGCCAGTCATCCAGGCTGCTATGAATGAATGAGTTTTATACCACATTAAACTCTTCAAGTTCTCTACACAAGGTCTTAGTCTCTTCAAGTTCGCCAGTGACAGCACATGAAATGCTTGAAAAATACGTGTAGTGAAGTCATACGCGCACAAAGCATTCCACCGTATGCTCTTCATTTAACTTCACAACCGAAAACAAACTACGAACAACACGCTTCAGCACAATCTGTCTTATTACGTGACGATCAATGACATGCCCGAGCTACCTCGATAACTTGTAGTTGTTATCGCAGTGTAATGAACTAAGTAATGGCATCAACATAAGAGCTGGCATGCGCAATGAGTCACGACTCAGCTTTGGATTTTAGCCGGCTTGTCTGTTCCTGCAAGCACACGGCATGAAAGCTATCTCGTTCCATCATGACACACAAGATTGTTCTTTGATGAACGCAGATTCTGTCACGTCTAAGGAGCACGGCGCACCCCCCTTACCTCCTTCTTCACGACCTCTCCTTCTGGTGTTATATTGTTCGTTTCAACCGACACACGGTAATTAATACTCTCGTTGTGTGCACACGCGGAGCGCGCTTATCCTTCAATACGCACGAAATGCACACAGTGGCCGCTTGATGGCAGCAGATTTCGCATAAGGTCTATATTGATGCGCCAGCTGACGCCAAGGCATCGTTTTTACAGTTGGGGGTAAAAGTGCAAAAATAGAAAAGTGAGTAAACCACGAAACTAATAAAAAGCATGCCGATTAGTGGGGAAAGGGGAGAAAGAGAAACGTGCGCGGAAGGTTTAGGGTAGGGCGTTTCACTTCCGGATGGATTCTGTCTCACTTCCTGCGGACAAAAATACGCTGTAACTTATATATGCATGAATCCCAAAAGGGTGCATTGAATGTGCCACGGTTTTTCTAACAGGCATTGTCCAAATTTATGCTCTTGTATTTCTTAACGTCCGACGAATGTGCGACTACTTCTATGAAGACGTGTGAAATGGAGACCAACGTCGTTTTTCTTATACAAACATGCGCACACAAAGCACACTGTGCCTTAAGCATTTTTTTTTTTTCACACAGTCGAATGTCATTTGGCGCAACCCTCTTTTCTAGTTGATATCGAAATATTTGTGAATTTCCTGTCTCGTGCATACAGTGGCCATTGTCTTTTCCTCGTTCATTTTCGAGATTTTCTGCGTACCACATTGTGCTGTCAAACATTGCTGGAATAGCACAACGCCATCGCACAAAAATGCCTTCGAGCGTATTCCAGTAAAACTATTTAGCACAACAGCTTTCCGTGGGTGTTTGAGCATGCGACAAACGCAAGTAATCATCGTCCGGCGGAGAGTGACGGAAACGTTCGTAATATTCTTTTTTTTGTTTGTTTGTTTTTTTAAACACCTACCCCCAGCATCATGTCGTACACTTAGCGACATAAAGTAGCGAAGTGTTCACCACACCTCTGCATGGCAACGTGTACGCCTACATAGTTGCACTATGCGTTCATGCTGTGACTGATGATGATGAATGACGGATGAACCTTTACAATGGGTGGGCAGCTTTAAAACACCATCTCATTACATTACGAAATGCGCGTGGTGTGACGTCACGCTACACAGTTCTACGCTTCTGCCACGCTACGTCTCTTAACGTGACTCCTCGACCGACATGGCTGAGCTGGTTGGTAAGGATTCATGATAAAACAGGGGGCACGCGAGCACAGACATAAGAGAGAAAAGGCAGATAAAACGCAGTGCTTACTTGGTTTTCCCGCTACTTACTTGTGAACTTGCAAAAGCTTTCCCGTCTCCTATGCCATTGCTCGTTTTGACATTTAATGACGCAACGCACTGCATGTCGCGACACGCCCACGCGTTGCGACATCACTTCTCAAGGCGGCAGTCTGAAAATGCACGGGCGTGAGATAGCGCTAAGTAAAATGAGAAAAAGCTTCACTTCGTTTACGAACACACTTTTGTAAGAGTCGTCGTCGAGTCTATTGACGGTGTGTTGCCGCGACAAGAGAAAGCAAGCGCATGAGTCCATAAAATGCAAAGAATATGGAATCGTAACAAGAGGAATACAATTTTTGTGTTGAAACAAACACGTGTGAGAGAAACACGCTGTGTTTCCAAATCTCCTATGAACGCAGACGTAAGCGAACTTGCGCTTCGAACAGCTTTCTGGTTTAACATCATTTAATCAAGATGTGTTTGTTCGATTTAGTAAGAAAAGCAGATGTCTGAGTACTATAGAGCATATTCGAATCATCTTTGTAATAATTTGTTACTTTGGATATTTTTCGATTACTGCTATTTATTTCTTACTGTTGCTGTTAGGGTTTTATACTGCCCCTCCTGCTTTGGCCATGTGGCTTGCAGTATTAATAATCCAATATACGTATAAATAATTAAATATTTAAATAACTGAGCGAGTAAATGAAAAAGTAAAGAAGTGAAAAAACTTTAAAATGGCAATCTTGAAAGTAACCGCTTGAGCTTAGTTTGAATATAGCTTTACAAAAAAATGTTTTAGATTTTTGTTTGTTTGTTTGTTTGTTTTTTGTTTGTTTGTTAATACTGCCAATCTTAAGTGGGAGTTTTATAGGAGAGGAAAACACACAAGATAGCACACAATGTTATGCTGAACTTTGAGTAAAAAAAGATAAAATAGAAATGTGCATGAAATACGTTACAAAACAGAGACATACAGCGAAAACACGCATTTACACGTACATTCTAAGCATTGAAAATAGAGAAGTAACAAAAAAAGAGGCAAAATACATTGAGATCGTGCAGACAAGAATTAAAATATTAATAGTAAGTGCTATGGCCCATTTGTTTCAGAGAAAATAAGTGATTCGAATGCTGTAGAAAAGGCTGTGATGAAAACATCATGACTGTGCTTGGTAGTTCGTTCTATTTATTTAGTTGCCCTCGGAAAGAAGCTGTATTTAAATGTGCGTTTCGGGTGACTGGTAGAGTATGTACAAACTGCCTGTGCTGAGAGCGCGAATCTGAAGAAATTACAAGAAAATTTATTGAAATATTTTAGTCTGATTACGAATAATGAGGGATCGAATTTTGAAACGGTCATATTTAGTTCGAAGTTCTAAGGCGGGCCCCATCGCGGTGGTCTAGTGGCTAAGGTACTCGCCTGCTGACCCGCAGGTCGCGGGCTCGAATCCCGGCTGCGGCGGCTGCATTTCCGATGGAGGCGGAAATGCTGTAGGCCCGTGTGCTCAGATTGGGTGCACATTAAAGAACCCCAGGTGGTCGAAATTCCCGGAGCCCTCCGCTACGGCGTCTCTCATGATCATATGGTGGTTTTGGGACGTTATACCCCACATATCGATCAATCAATCAGTTCTAAGGCGGGAAAGTTGGCACGGTTGCAAAGTTCGGAAGCAAAGTGCACGCATTCATATTTATTTAATATCAACTTGGAAGCCATCCTTTGAACTTTGTCCAGTTCATATCCGTAAGCAGTGGTGTAGGGGTCCCATACTACCTTAGAATATTCACTTTATCGGTCGGACTAACAAATATATAACAAAGGTAACCTTTTTTTTTATACTCATGCAAACTAATTTTACGGGGTTTAAAGTCATCTATATATTGGTAGAAAGTTATCTCTTTTTTTTTTTATTTTTTGTTTTTCATTTCGCGGTTAGAGCTTAAACTACCAATTCAGGACGAAGACTGTGGTATTTCCTGCCAGAAACATGGCGCTGACACGTCGGTATAGAGTTGTACAAACTTCAAGATACCCCATCGTATGTCGGCCAATCTAGGATGGGTATATATTTTTCAATATTGCTAATTTAGCTTGTTTGTTTTCCTAGAACCCAACGCAGTCCAACATTAAATAGTAAAGTTACATTAACCATGGCAAAAGATGCGTGTCTCCGGGGAGATTATGCCGGAACTTTAATACGGCAGCTCGTTTTGTTATTCGTTCTTGTCTAATGATTGTTAAGGTTTAACGTGATTGAATAAATGTCAAATAAGGAAAGATAGGAAGGTCAACCAGTCGAGGGTAACCGGTTTGCTACCCTTCACGTGGGAACTAGATGGGGAAGATTGAAAGAAAGAGAGGAGAGAGACAGAAAAATAGCACATCTCACAGCCCTGCACAAGCACCCAATCAGTAAGGGTCCATCAACCCGGCGCGAAACCGCTACATCACTGTCACAGCCGCTTGTGCAGGTTCGCTTTTCTCAAAAACCTCAGCAGTCCCTTGGTCGCCTTCAGCTATGAGGGGTCCGTATGGTCGAGGGCTCCGGAAATCCGAACCACCTAAGGTTCTTCAACGTGCGCCCAACTTAAGTACATGGGCCTCAAACATTTTCGGCTCTGTCAAAAATGCCCCGCCACGGTGGTCTAGTGGCTAAGGTACTCGACTGCTGACCCGCAGGTCGCGGGATCAAATCCCGGCTGTGGCGGCTGCATTTCCGATGGAGGCGGAAATGTTGTAGGCCCGTGTACTCAGATTTGGGTGCACGTTAAAGAAACCCAGGTGGTCAAATTTTCCAGAGCCCTCCACTACGGCGTCTCTCATAATCAAATAGTGGTTTTGGGACGTTAAACCCCACAAATCAATCAATCAATCCGTCAAAAATGCGGCCGCCATGGCCAGGATTCCATCCCGTGACCTTCGGATCGCTATTCGAGAACTGGTCTCGCTCCTGTTTGATTGATTGATTGATTGATTGATTGATTGATTGATTGATTGATTGATTGATTGATTGATTGATTGATTGATTGATTGATTGATTGATTGATTGATTGATTGATATGTGGGGTTTAACGTACCAAAACCGCGATATGATTATGAGCAACTCCGTAATGGAGGACTTCGGAAATTTCGACCACCTGGGGTTCTTTAACGTGCACCCAAATCTGAGCACACGGGTTTACAGCATTTTGGACTCCGTTGAAAATGCAGCCGCTGCAGCCGGGATTTGATCCCGCGACCTGCGGGTCAGCAGCCGAGTTCCTCAGCCACTAGACCGCCGCGGTGGGACAACTCCTGTTTTATTAGGCCTTCTCCTAAAAGTAAACGACGTTCTTGTTAATGCAGAAGTGCAATGAACTGGTACAGCTCAGATTTTTATACTTTACATTTAAACAAATTTTAAAATAAGCAATCCTCTACATTGCAAAGCGTCGTATTATAACAGCCATCGTCAGGGATTTTACTAGTAGTGATATAAGCAGTCGAGATGGTATTCATTCGAGCTCTGTATTATTTTTTTTTTCATTGGAGTGCCCATTGATACTATCGTATGATGCCGGCTACAATCGAGAAACTTATCAGCTGCGATATTCTCTTACGCGTATATTTTCACAAAAACATGGTCTCGCGTGCATCCTGTTTGCTTGGAGCTCACAAACCCTTTTCGCAGACGCGAATAGTTGCAGTGAGGACAACGGCTGAACGCAACACAATGCTCTAATCTGTAACGTCGAGATAACCTCGCTGCGAAGGGAGCGCCACAATCCCGTTCTGAGTTTTGCCTTGCCTGTCTTCTCTGAGCTCATTTCACAAAAATCACATCCAGTGTTGGAGACTCCGACCTCTCCGTTTCTCGCTTGATGCTGCGTCAAGGTACTGTTTCAATGCACCGTTTCGATGTTTGAGAGGAGTCATCATATATGATGTTTACAGGAATTGAGATATATTTACAGCAGGAATAGAAATATGAAGCATTTGTAAATACTGTATGAAAAAATGTCAAAACTGTCTGAAGAATGTCTGAGGCCAAGCTTCCCATCTTTCCTTCCGTCAATCGTTTTAATAAAAGCCTGCTGATTTTAACTGACGTCACATTGTTTAAATTGCCCCAGTAAATTCTGACACCCGCACCATAAACATGGCATCTGTGTGTTTAATTGCATTTTTTTTCAGAAAGGCAAAGCACTTGTTATGCACTGCGACACGCCTCTGAATTCGAAACTGCCTGCCACTGTCAAGTATAAAAGAAAAAAAATGCTACGGCACCATCAGCTATTTCAATACGTTGTCAAATAATTGTCCTATTTATACAGTCGTACCATGATTTTTGGTACTTACATTGAAAAGCTTCATCTTTTCCGGGTTCATGGAACGTGCAGCTGCTGATACGACGGCGAGCGTCGGTAGCTTTGTGTATGACTGCGTCCGCACTATACTCCCTAACGGCTCTTGCATTGGTGACTGGGAACATATACTGAAACAAAAAACGACATGCTACTGATGTCTTACCATTTTACGCCTTTCATTGTGTTGAGTATCGCGTGTACGTGAAATATGTTATCGTGATAACGTAACCAGATGACGTAAACGCAGCGTTTACCTTGTCTTTTCTGCTGTCTTGTATTCTGAACTTCGTACCATCGTGAATGACTTAACTGACCTGAAATGTGGCCATAAAGTATAGTAGCCTCTCAGGTTTCAGAAAATTTCTGAGGATCTCAATCGTTTCGTAGCTTTGTGTAAAGTGCTGTACGCGCTATATAGGTTGTTTGTCAGTAAATATTTGTTAGACATATCACATGTAACTGAGTGCACCGTGGGTATTGGAGGGTTGCAACTACGGCCGTAACCTAATGCTGGTCATAAACGTGCGTCATATTTTGGGGGAAAATACTTTGATCATTGTTGAATAAATTGAAATTGAAAATGTTACATTATATTTCACCACAAAAAGCGCTGAGCCAACTAACATATGCCTTCCTTCCTTCTTATAGTAAATCCTAATTAGTGGCGTTATACTCCCGTGTGATTGGTTTGCTCTTCAGAGAGGGCCCTTGGCGCGTTCGAGTTAAGTGTGTGCTGATTCAAGCAAACTGCGTATATCCTCGCATTATTGCGTTGTTCCGGGAACGCCTCCCCGATCTACCTCGTCTTCCCTGATCCTGTGTACCTGCAAAGCTTTCCCGACTCGTAACGGAACAGAAAACCCAAGGTCAGTTCTGGCAGATATTAGGAGCTCTATGTGCCCCCAGCCAGTGTTGCGAACCACTCGCCTAACGCAGTTGTGCATCTCTCCCGTATCTGCAGATTCACAAAAAGACAGGGCTATCTGAAGGACGCAGTGTGCCTCTTTCTGACCCAGAATCCCGGAGCCGTCCTTGTAGCCGGCCATTCGAAGACCTGAGACCACGCTTCCTACAAGTACACACTCTACAAGAACTAAGAAAAGCGGTGAAAAGATGGCATTCCAGTGGTCTCAAGTCGTGGCCCCGCTGTTGCTGTTGGTCGGAACGCTGGTGTCGGGGCTGCTTCCCATCTGGCTCGTCAAGAGGCTCAGCACGGCCCGGTGGGGCAGCAAGGCGTTCGCGTTCCTCGTCTGCATCGGAGGTGGCGTGCTGTTCGCCACGAGTTTCCTGCACCTTCTGCCCGAAGTGCGCGAAGGATTCGAGAAGTTGACGACGGAATTTCCCGTCACCGAAGGTGTCGTCTGCGTGGGCTTCCTCGCCGTATACGCGCTGGAAGAGATCGTCCACGCCTGTCTGGGCCACAGTCACCACGCCTCCGACCATGGTCACTCACACACGGCCGTTGTTATGAACTGCAGGTAGCGCATGAACCTTGTGTTTATTTATTTATTTATTTATTTATTTATTTATTTATTTATTTATTTATTTATTTATTTGCAACACGGTACACAAGGACACAGAGGAATAAGGGAAAGAGCAAGCTGGCAACTACCAGCTGGAGGGGCTTAACATTTGCTTACTCTTTCGGGAGGAAAGAAGAGACAGAATAGAGGAGGAGAGGAAGAGGAAATGAGAGGGGGAAGAGAATAAAGAATGACGATGGCATAGGCAAGCATAAGTAAACTTGAAATAAGAAACGGCTTTGCATGTGCATATACACGCACCACCCAAACAGATACACGAAAGGTAAACATAATAGGTGGCGTACGCCCCTGCCTCAGAGCATTTTCAGCCCCGTCGTGGTGGTCTAATGGCTAAGGTACTCGGCTGCTGACCCGCAGGTCGCGTGATCGAATCCCGGCTGCGGCGGCTGCATTTTCGATTGTGGCGAAAAGGCAGCAAGCCTGTGTGCTCAGATTTGCGTGCACGTTAAAGAATCCCTGGTGGTTCGAACCCCCGGAGCCCTTCACTACGACATCTCTCATAATCATGTGGTGGTTTCGGGACGTTAAACTCCCACATATCATCATACAACCACACTATTCAGGGTCCTTACTTTTTTAGAATTTTTTCAACATCAGTTAGGACCATGCTGATCAAAATGTTTGTGTCAAATTTTCACCAACGCGCTATGGTTTAGGTAAGAATATAGGACGATCTGTTAGCACTGGAAGAGATCGTCCACGCCTGTCTGGGCCACAGTCACCACGCCTCCGACCATGGTCACTCACACACGGCCGTTGTTATGAACTGCAGGTGCGCATGAACTTTGTGTTTATTCTGTTAGCACGAGTTTATAAATAAACCGAAAAAAGATGGTGCTCGCACTCAACCATATGTTCAGTATAGTTCTTGATGCTATCTGCGTAAGCTATTGACAATTGTTGCCGCAATTTTCTCTTTGTCTCCCAACTGGCAGTCACGACGCGGAGCAAGCTCACCCGGCGCAAGCGAATGGTGTGGAAACAAGCACGAATTCTCGGCGGACGCGGTGGCCGAACAGGACCATGGCACGCAGCGCGTCTCTCTCGGTAGCGTGCTCATTGTGGTGGCGCTCTCGTTTCACTCCATCTTCGAGGGCCTCTCCCTGGGCCTGCAGTCGACAGACCAGGCCACCTGGATCATGTTCCTCGCCATCTCCATCCACAAGTTCGTCATCGCGTTCGTCGTCGGTTTCGACATGAAGGCGAGCCGCATGAGGACGCGCACCATCCTCATCTACATGGTCATCTTCTCGGTGATGTCGCCGCTCGGCGCGCTCATCGGAGCCGTGACCAAGAACAAGCTCGAAGGACTCTCCTGTGGTCGCTGGACTCAATGGTGTCGCGACGGGCACTCTCTTGTACGTGACCTTCTTCGAAGTCCTTCAGAGGGACAAGAACAGCCAGCTGAGCGGAGTGCTGCAGCTGCTGGCAGTGCTGCTCGGCTTCGGTGTCATGTTGACGCTAGTCCTTGTTTTACCGCATGACTGAGCTGAAAACTCCTGTTCTTGTTGTTGTAATTGTTGAGAGTGTCGCTGTACGTATATATGTTTGTAAACAGCGGTAGGCACTGTCGACAAAGCTGAGGCGCTTGTAGCGGCGTTGCGGCGGGTAGGTTCCGCCCAGCCCAAAGCTCACCACCACTCTCTATGAAGACGTGACAACAGGCACAGCAGTTGCAAACCTGCCTTCGAGCACAAAGCGTTGGAGAGCCTCTCTACAAGCAGCCTCAGTGTGTCGACGGCGCTTACCGCCGTTTACAAATATGGAATAGGTCTATATCAATGGCTCGTTCACACTTGCGACTAGCACCGGTCACGCGACAAGTTAGTCGCAAAATCACTGGCCACAGATCATCTCTTTGGTAGTTATGCGACTATTTGGCTCAGCCATTCACTGCTCGATTTTTCTGTTCACGCGACTGCAATCGCAAACCTCTGAACCAACCAGTTGCCCAAGAACAGGACGTCAAGTTCCTTTGAGGCAATAGCAATACGGGCAGATGGGAATTCCCTGTGGCGATGGTTATAAGTAGCGAGGAGTTGTGAAAATCGGTCACCATGGGTCGCTTTTTGGTTGCCAGTTCGCAGATGGTTGGGCGACAGGTGCTGGACGCAGTTGTGAAACAGCCTATAAACGTGTCACGACTCTGCAGGTCGGGACCGTGGTGTGTTTGAAATAGATCTGTGTGAAACGAAGTGTAGGCGAACAACTTATTTAAATGTGATACAACGCGCCAATCATGGTGCAGCTGAACATGTATGCAATAATTCATTCGCGAATTATATAGATATGTCAAGCGAATTATTCTGTGCAGTGGTGTCGTGTCGCGTCTGTTAAAGGGACACTAAAGTCAAATAACAATTAACGTTAGAGTGAAAGCTCAATGTATTATGACATCTAAAACGACAATGCTACCAACAACAGTGCCCTACTTACCGAGAAATTAAGTTAAATGCACAAGAATAAAAGCGCCGCAGTAGGACATTTTAAAATGATCCCGGTGACATCAGACGGACAGCCTACGATTGATCACTAGTAATGAATCTAACCGCACTAAATAAAGAAGCTTCCGTGCATCAAGAAACGCAATAAAGTAGTGCTTGTTCGTTTCTGTTTGATTCATGGAAAAAGGAACCGCCGGGACGTTACTATGGGGAATGACGCGAGTGGTCTAAACTTCAATTTTCGCGTGGTTACACGGGACAGATAGTGCTATCTAGCGGGGCAAAGTTGAAACAAAAACGTCTGCAATCTCGAAGCCAATGGCGGCAAATTGATCAACGACCGTCCTTGCTGCTGTGGCTCCCGCTGCTTTCGGTCTGCTGCTACTAGCGCAGTAAAGCCGGGCAACGCTGTGCACGGCAACAGTGAACGTGAACCGGTCGGGTCGGTCTGCTTCTAGAGGCGGGTAATTTGAAGTGCGCTACCCGAAGCGGACCACTAAAACGTGACTTTATTTCAAAATAGGCCCTTCCTTGGCACAAAAGTAACACTACGAGGTTTCTGGAACCCCATTTCAACAATGGACGTCGACTTAATAGTTGCCTTTAGTGTCCCTTTAACTTTGTGTTTCACGTATATTTAACAACGGCTACATTCTTAGAAGTTTTACTCATTCTTGAGTAAGATTTTATCGTAAATCACTCTCAGTCATAAATAAAACAGTACAAATGCTTCATCAAGTGTTATTGCTGAATCTTGTGGGCACTAATGTTGAAAGCAAAGTTGACTGTTACTTATAGCATCTCCCATTCATTGCATTCGTTCAGTAATTTCCGATCGTGTCTTTTATAGCAATATAAAGCCCATTTCACATCACGCCGCATGAATATGGCGTGAGCGACATATTTCTTCATGTTGGCTTATCGAAAGTATATATCTTCACTCATGCATCATTGAAATTTTACCTTGCTCTTCCGAAATAAATATATGAGCCAGTGAAATAATGTTGCTCGTGAAAAAAAAAAATATCGGCTTTTCTTTTCTGCACCTTGCCGGATAATCTACTGTGACATTTACTATGCGAGCACATTTACGAATCCATCCACACGGTTTCCCACCTACTGTATACGCTCATTGCGTCACCATTACCCTCATCTCATGGTCATTTTGTTACGCTACAGGAGCAATACGCGGAAGTTGAGAATGAATGAATCAGAAGGTGTTGCTCATTAAAACTATTGAACAAACTTTCGCTTCTATCGTGTTTTTTTTTTTTCGTGAAACTCCTGAATATCATATATATCCTGCAAGATTTGCTACACTGTACTCTTGAGCAAAAAAAAAATAGCATGGGACAGAGAAATTGGAAATAAGTTTCCATGACAAGAAAGCTCTCTGCGAATGTGAATTTGTCCACGTGTTACAAGATAACAGCTACAATGAACTTCGCCTCGTCGTATGAAGAAGTATATTGCAGTAGTTCTCACGTTGAACGGGAAGGCAAACCGAAAGCCTCTCTACTTACGCTGGTAAAAACGATACATAGCCCGCGAAGTGATGAGGGTATTCCTACATTGTTCTTGCGGTAGTATAAAAGTCATAAAGTAGCGCATTATGACTCGCGTTCATTGAGAGACGAACCTACAGGCTCTGCCCTATGAGTGCGTTACACTACTCACTGCGCAATGGCTCTTCCTTTACCACGTGCACGTTGCTCAATGCCCAAGAAAGCAGACGTGCCAATAGCTAGCGGCTTAGCACAATCTGTCATGGGACGGGCGCATATCACCATCGTGCCCTCTTATCAACCCTGCTCCGATGCGAACTCGAGAAAGGAGCAGGCAAGCTACGGTGTTATCTGGCAAATGACACTCAGAGTCAGCTTTCGCCACATGGACTCGAGCATCAACGAGGGTGGTATTGTTCCCATTCCCCGTTCAGCCATTGTGTCAACTGAAAGCGGGCGTCTTCGCAGCCTGCCTCGTTGTATGTCTCCTTACCATAGCCTTATCTTTGGAGCGTCCTCTGTCGATTTCCATTGTTCCTCCTGCGTGTATATACCTCAACGTATGCGCCGTCCTGGGAAGAAACATGTCATTTTTCACGCAGAATATGAGCGGCATTCACTGAACATCACACTGCAATACATTTCTCGTGTAAGTTTAATTACTGTTGGTGCGTTTCAAAGTTCGGTGGATATTGACACCTCACGTCTTAAGGGAGCCATATTTTGCATGAACTCTTCACGAAGATGAGAATGACAACATTGTTTTCACAAATAACAGCCTTGCAAAATTTATTCTCGCAACTTGGTTTAGTTACTAGACTGATCTGTAACTTCTGAGTAGTGCGCTCATTATGTCGCCTATATTGTGGTCTGTGTTTTCAGTCTGCTCCCAAGCAAGTTCCTGAACGCATCCGGTGGTTGTCACGGTGTTACACGACCGTGTACTCTAATATTAATTTGATGGCTGATTGATTGATTTGTGGGGTTTAACGTCCCAAAATTACCATATGATTATGAGAGACGCCGTAGTGAAGCGCTCCGAAAATTTCGACCTCCTGGGGTTCTTTAACGTGCACCCAAATCTGAGCACACGGGCCTACATTATTTCCGCCTCCATCAGAAATGCAGCCACGCCAGCCGGGATTGGAACCCGCGACCTGCGGGTCAGCAGCCGAGTACCTTAGCCACTAGACCACCGCGGCGGGGCGTATGACCACTTGCGTAAACGTTATTTCTTATTTACCGTGTTCGGGCGCATGACAGTCGTGACAGCGATGGCTTTTAGAAATTTCATTGTTATTAAAAGGGGAGCCCTATGTCGCACTCGATGAGTACCCCTTCAAACAGGCCTTTGAAAAAAACAGAGAATGGGATAAGAATATGACGTACATAACGACAAAGTTTGGCTGGAGACCTCGCAGGAGACACACGGTGTACTTTTATTCACCCCGAAACACCCCCTCCCTCCTTCGTCTTCGTGGCGATGAGAAAGACCCCACAAGTACCGAGCATCAGGCTCCCGGGTGAGCCAAGGGATAAACAAGTGGGTGCCCTATGGCAGTACCATTCTATTTGCTTCGCATGTGACAGGAACCGCTGAGTATCTTATCTTCTCAAAGTACGGGCGGAGTTACTAGTTGGCGCGAAATAATCCACACTGTAGAGCTTCAGAACGTTCTTCTCTCAAATGTAAATGGCACACTCACGGAAGACCGATGGCAGTTGCAAATCGATTAGGAATGGCACAATCGAACGATCGAAAGCAATGTAAATATCTCGCGCATTGCGAATGTTCGACAGTTCACGCCTCAACCCAGCACTTTCCTAAAATATAAGAATACCTCACGGTTTGTGAACAGGCAGCATAGGTTGCGTCCTGGCAATATTTGATAACCCGAATTCTACAAAACTAGGTTTGGTGATGTCTTCGCAGCACGGTATAAAATAGTTATGGGTGAGAGAGCTATGGCAAGCAAAAGTGAACTAATCAATGCCATAGCATCTTGACCATATCGAAGAGTGTCAGCCACTTGTTGAAGTCATTGATTAGTAATGATAAAGACCATTTCCAAAATCAGCTTTAATTTCAGTTTCGTTATTGTATACATATAATACAACCCACGGCAGTTGGAAGACTTGATCACTTGGGAGCAGTGTGGTGCCTAAAACACCGTAAACTACGCTTTAGAGCTTTGTACAATTGATGTGAAATAATAGCAGAATGTGCACTAGAGCTTGGATATTCAAACGGCTGCTATATGGAATAAGTAAGCTTACCCGAAATGATTTTCGCAATGAACCAACGACGCCCTATTCACGGGATTTAAAATTCATCAGCGATGAGGAGTAAGCTGCAGCTGTGTAGTGGAGCCAGTTGAAACACCATGTACCTTTGTTAAATGGAACACGGTAAGCCCCGTCGGGCCGACATTTCACAATCAAAATTTATATATTGCACGTGTCCAATGCAGCTGCGCTGGCTATGGCGCCCAGCGATGCCTGCTCTGGATGGTGTTGAACCAACTGTAGTACTCCGGATTATTTGTTGGACAGAAAACTCTAAGTCCTTGGACGTGCGCTTCGATAGCGCAAAAAGCGACTAAAGCACTACTGAAGTACCTGAGCGACGGCGTGTAGACTGCATGTGTTCTAAGTGTACTCGTGGCTTTGTGTATATTTGTTTCTTCTTTTTTCGGCGACTTTTTCCCATATATATATATATATATATATATATATATATATATATATATATATATATATATATATATATATATATATATATATATATATCGGTGCAGTGTAGCAAACCCAACGTGCATTTGGGTAACCTCCCTGATTTTCCTTGCATCTCTCTTTCTCTCTTCACATGTATTCGAATATTGCAATCGAAGTTTGTAATCGATGTGGATAGCCTTCAGATTTGTTTGTTTTATAAAATCCCGAATGATTCGCCACGTGTACCTCATATGATGTGCAGTTGTCTTTTTTGCAGTCAACATAAACTAAAAAGCTGCCGCATTCCGAGTAAGGATAACATGACGCCACTTCTTCACTCCCTGATACCAGCCCATGTCCCAGCTCTTTGGGGAGTATACGAGTGCACGTTCTGACTGAAGAAGTCAATATTTATATACTCGATTCTTATCTCCGCACCAATATTGAGGACGTTAGCACTCTACGTAATTGATTGTCACAGCGATACAAATGCATTTTTTCCGGAAATATTACTCGATATCTAGTTGGAAAGCAGCCCCCTCCCCGATGCGCCTTGAGCTCTTCTACTTGCTCACTTCAACCGAACGACGTCAAGAATCAATAACTGATAGAAGCATGTCAAGTGTCTTGGAAGAGGCAGATAACTTGGAAGAGGCTTGACCGTGCCCTACTCTTTATGGAAAGCTAGCCAGCGTGTTTCATCCTCGTAACTCGTTCTTAGGCAGAAACCTCGATTTCGGTGGTACGGCACGGTAAGTCCCGTTATAAGCCTATCCCGACCCAAGATATCAATCTTGATTTGGATATGCATGCGATGGCGTTGCAGTCAGATACGTATAATCTAGTGTCGTTATAGTACTTTCTAGTTAGTCGCAATTCAGGCGATTTATTGCGGTTAACTGAACTATACGAGCATTTCAGTATGATTACTCAGTGAGTGAGCTATGGCAAGGAAGAGTGAACTAAACAATGCCATAGTATAGTATAGTATAGTATAGTATAGTATAGTATAGTATAGTGTGTGTGTGTGTGTGTGTGTGTGCGTGTGTGTGTGTGTGTGTGTGTGTGTGTGTGTGTGTGTGTGTGTGTGTGTGTGTGTGTGTGTGTGTGTGTGTGTGTGTGTGTGTGTGTGTGTGCGCACGCACGCCCGAGTTTAAAGGAAGCCACATGACTGCAATGGGATACTTCTATAACAAGAACTATAAAGCGATCATTTAATACAGCATGGTAGAAATTACACAATGCAAGCTTAATAATGAAAGTACTAATAAAATTAATTTCAATGCTATAATAGGACTACATAAGAATCAGTTTCACGTATAAATGAAACACATCATAGAGTTGCAACAATTTAATGTGAAACCAGCTAACTGGCCTAAACCTGTGCTGAATGCGAAAGTGGTCGTGTCAGGGAGTGTGCTGCTCGCTTAGTTGGCGATAGTAGCAATGTGATTCGACTATTTGTATGACGACATGTACAGTCAGTTTCAAAATTTTAGAGACTATGAGACGCGAGAAAACGAGCCTAAAAGATAGCAGGCTACTGCTCTCTCAGCCAGAAGCCTTGAATTTATATTTCCCGCCTTTCCTTGAACGCGCTTAAAAATTCACTTTGCAGTTCGACTCAACAAAGTCACAAAACACGACAAAAAAAAAATCAGTTTTCTCGGAGTTAGTGGCCTCTGCAAACACTTGACACCTTTAAACGGCACTAAGATGTTCTTACCAGAACAAATGTCTGACCTCAAATGAATAATCTATTTACCACGTCTAACCTTTATTTGCCTTCCTAAACTAGTTTTGGTCTGCTTATTCGATCACTTTTTCGTCGAGCAAAGTCTGTCAGTCCTGAAGGCAACATCAAAGTAAAGTGGGCCATTTCGAGAGGCGATATTACTATGACAAGGTTGATTCCGGAGACTTTGTAATCCGTACTCGATCATGATCGTCTTGGTTATCTCGGTTTCAGCGTTCGTGCAGTCATGGATGCCACATCGACGCTTCGAGCATTGCTCCTGCTCGGAGGTAACCTGCTGGCCGGGCCCTTCGTCTACTGGCTCCACATTCGCGCAGACGTTCGGCAAGAATGGCTCGTGTAAGGGATCTACGGTGTGCTGTGCTACATCAACTGAGGTGTAAAGGCGACATTTAACAGCAGAGCAAACTTAGCAGAGCGTGCGTCCGTAATCTCTAAACAGGAACTACGCAATCAAGCATGAAACGTCACGTGCTCTCTTCGTTCGTCCTCTTCTTCATCTTCTGCTTTGTTCACAGAACACGTGCACCGATTTGTCTGGCACACTATTCTGATAACTGATTAAGAACGAATTCATAAAGAAATAACTGGCTATATATATATATATATATATATATATGATGAAGGCCGGACCCACGGCCGAAACGTCAAATAAAATAACTTCGTACGTGCGTCTTCTTTCCTATACGAATAATATTTCCCGGACCCAGCATCACTTTGTTTTTGGTATATATATATATATATATATATATATATATATATATATATATATATATATATATATATATATATATATATATATATATATATATATATATATATATATATATATATATATATTGTTGTTGTTGTTGTTGTTGTTGTTTTAACTGTTTTGCTGTGGAGAGGTTGAGGAGCCTATTGCCTCGGCTACTCCATATCACAGAGTTCTGCAGCGAAAAATAAAAAAATAATACAGAACGGTACCCAAAAATTAACAATACGAAAAAAAAAACACATAATAGCACACTGAAACCAGTTCAAATAACCTGTCAATACACAGTTTTCTTCACGCAGTTCACACAGTCATAAACTACTTTCACGCACACCTTACTACTCTAATGCCAGTATATACATGACCACCCTTTACATAATACTCATTTCTGGCTGTCAGTCATAGGCGCTTGTCCAGTCCGGTCTCCACTAAAAAGTCTGTCAGGAAGATTATTGCCTTTTTCTGAAGATGCATCTCAGGCCATGGTCCAAGTAGTTTCTTTATTTTATATATATATATATATATATATATATATATATATATATATATATATATATATATATATATATATATATATATATATAATTTTTGACCAGGCACAATTCAAGCCCGTCTAGAAAAAATAGGCAGAGAAAAAGAGAAAGAAAGACATAGATATGATAGGTGATCAAAAAATATAAAACACAGGGAGAAAGACAAAGAAGGAGACGAAGAAAGAAAAAGAGAGACAATAATAAACAGAAGAAACGACGGCCTCCCAGCTCCGCTGTTTGTATAAACTTTCTACCTATATTGCAAAGCAATTTTAAAGTGTGCGATTTTTTTTTTCGTGAGGGGTAAAAAAAAATATCTTCTTGCCAGTTATCGGGATCATGTAATAGGGAACGAAACCCATACTACTGCCCTGTAGCATGTTGCTTATTGCGGCCAGCTCTGACACATCATATGTATGTACTGCCTCCATTTGATGCATACATAAAGACAAACTATTTGCAGAAAACGCCACACGTCGTTACATCACCGAAAGACCCGAACGCTGACTTGTGCTAGGCGAGCGTTTGTTTACGTCCACTGGATTCAATCACATTTACTCCTCCGCATTTTGTTCTTTGTTAAAAACGTGTTGGTCTTTACTCTTGCTTCTATTACTCGTTACCGTAAAATAAAAGCGTCAAAAAAACAATAGACAAACGAGACTGTCCAACACTTGTTTATTTCTGTGTGTTCGTCTGTCATTTTTTACGCTGTCATTTTACGGTCGTAGATAACAAACTAGCCCGATTCAGTGCCATTGTGAAGTTCTATTACTCAGCCACGTAATTCCAATATTTCTTCTGGCGCAAATATTCCTCGGAGTATTTTCACCACAATATTGGCAAGGTCGGCTTGACGAAACATCGTCTGATCAGGAAGAAGCATGAATCTTTCTGACAACGGGTACTCTGTTTCTTTTGTACATTCCATAGAGAACCGCGAGTACGACTGATGCCACCTAGCGCGCGGTGCAGCGCCAAGCTTGCGCAGCCATTCCTCATGTGTCAGGTATTGGTGAAGCGTTGGCACAGGTTCTGCGAACGTTCGATGTGGGCATCACGCGTGTTCCTGCCCGCTAACTTAACCACGAGCTGGTCCACCTGAAGGACCCTTGCGAAATATTATGCATCTGCCTCGAAATCTCTACCCTCGCAAATCAAGGAACCCCTGAATATAAAGAACGCTCAAGAAAAGAAAGCTCCCAGCCATTGTTCATGAAATTGCGTGCGCTGACTGCGATTATGCTACTATCGGGGAGAGTGGTAATTTGAAAGACGACTGAAATACCACATGAATGACGGCAGAAAGACGAACGTGGCGTCCAACGCACTCGCGGAATACGTGGCTAATAAAGGGAAAAAAGACAACCACCCGTCTGTAGCACAAAGCCACAAGGAATTCTCAAACAATTTCTCTGAAAGAAAAGCCTCTTAGTTGCCGAAAAATTCGTCCTGGTTCGGGGTTTAAACCCGGGGCCAACGTTTTTCCGAGGCGTTTGCTCTGCCAATCAAGCTATAAGCAGGAAACTATAAAATGACAGCGAGAGGGCGAATTCATAGACCACTCGAAGCACATGGACACGAGTAATGCAAATGAGTTCTGCGAAAACCCGTAAGGTGGCGGAAGGATTAAGAAAGCGATAGAAGACAACAAACCGTTTGTAGTACGAAGCCACAAGGAAATCCATACGTATTTCTAAGAAAGAAAAGTGCTGTCAATTACTATAGTTTCCTGGTTAGCTCAATTGACAGAGCGACCGCCCCGAAAAGGCATTGGTCCCGGGCTCGAACCCCGGACCAGGACGAATTTTTTGTCAACTATGAGGCTTTTCTTCCTGAGAAATCCGTACGGATTTCCTTGTGGCTTCATCCTACATACGGGTGGTTGTCTTGTTTCCCTTTCTTAATACTTCCGCCACCTTGCAGGTTTTCGCAGAACTTATTTGCAACATGTGGCTACATCCAATCAGAACAGTGGCTGGGCCAATGCACAAGTAATCTCAAAGAAAAGACAATGGTATTCGCGTCAATATCTGAAATTCCTTCGTATCCAGAATACGAAAAAATCGCTGAACAGAAGCCATGGCGATCGGCCACCAGCGTTTTCCAGGTGTCTCGGCAGAGTTCTAAAACAAACATAAGCCCACTTCGTTGGGCCACTTTACTGTGAACAAGGCTACCGTACAGTAGCCTAAACTTCATTTTTTTTAATGTTTCAAACCTTTTTATTTTGGTCGTCACTCTTTCACTTCATTTCTTCTTCATATATTAACTGGCAGATAGGACAAAACAGTGGCATGAGAACATGAAGACACTTACCACGTTGAGAGTCCCAGAATTTTCGCCTGTTTCCTTTTCAAAGAGCACTACACGATGACCGCAGAACCGAAGAGAGATGAATATGTATAGCTCCTGCATCTCCTGTATATATTTCTCGCATTTCTCTTGCAATATACTGGAGCTTTCAAGGGATCGAAAATTTTTTGCGTTTTACAGATACCATCGTACTGCCCTTCTTTTTTCCGGAGGTGCCTTGTTCGGCATGGCTTTCGTCGACATGCTGTACTCAGGGTCCAGGGAGCTGAACCAGACCGGGACTCACGAGAAGCCAGTGGCAGAAATAGTTGTCTGCATCGGGTTTGCTGTGGGCCTCTGCCTCCAGCAGTTGGACGTTTTTATTACCGGCTGGGCTGCACGCAGGAGGATATCGAGAAGCGTGTAAGTGAAAAAAAATAGCACCATATTTGTCCATCTGTACCGAATTCTATGCGACTATTTGATGTCTCGCAACTTGTAAGCATTCTCCTCGCAGATCAGCCACAGAGAGCACCATGCTGTCTTCTTACTCGGAAAACGTCGACTATGGTGCCACAGAATCTGCTTGCGCTGTTCATGGAAGGCGCCGAGAAGATAAACCATTGCCCCACGTGGGCCTGTGGGCTTCCTTGGGAGCCCTCGGGTGTCTGTGCATCTACTACACGCTGCACTGTCTTAATCTAGGTCTGTTGCCCGATCAAGCCACAGCCGAAGCCACCGGTGCCTTCAAGACCGTTGAAGTTAATACTGTCTTGGGCGCCGTCACACTCGCCGTGGTGATGTACTCGTCCCAACCACAGCCTTCGGTGCTCCTCGCGGCATCGTTTCTGTCATCTGTGCTACCAGCTATCGCCTACATTGTAGGCTGCTTCGCGACCAAGTGGAGTATCTCGATGTTCTACGCAGGCATTGTCGACACGTTTTGCTGTGGCGTGCTCATGTGCGCCAGCGTTCTCGGTGTAGTCTGCCCATACAGTCAATCTAAGACGGGCTGCAATTCTTTTCCGCCTGCGGCAGCTGGCCTCGTGTGCGCGATCCTAGTTCGTTTTGCCTTTCCCGGAGCATGGTGACCACGTCATACGCAGGGACAAACAATATCGCATGACTCAGGGATAGAGGAAATTGCGTGAGGTGTTTCTCTAGAATCTTCTGACATGTCAGCAATGTTGTACTCCCCTTGCTGACTCGTCGATGACACAGCGTGTTTTTGCATCTTTGTGAAGAAGTCCCGAAGTCTTGAATAAGTTTTACGTGTCGTGATATAGACCGTGCTTGCAGTACGCATCGTCAAAAACAGTGCACTGAAATCAACTGTGACATCAGCATCCAAGTGTCACGTTCTGAGAACAGATGTACCTGGTATCCTGCGTAGACAGTGAGAAGAAGAGCAGGTTTGTAACCTCATCAACGATATAAGTGACGAACTGTAACACGTCTTTGTAAGAGTGAATTGTGGACGCATATGCGGTGACCTTGGGTAGCCTCGCTCACATGTACAAGGTAGCATGTTTTTGTACACTTCTTTCAAATGATACATTAGACTACTTGGACATATCAAATAGCATTGCTATATCTATGCATTTACCATTCAAGCATTTTTATTGCCCCATCAGTGTACGGAAATATTTATTTTCAAACAGTCGTCAGATTTTTGGCAGATGCTTACGCACTGCCATTTCTCCTGACACAGTATTTGCTCTTGATAGATAATCGTGGTGGGAGAGATATTATTTGTTCTCTTTTAGACATCTTCTCACCATGGTTGCTTATAATTTAGTGGCTTTCTGAAATCGAGGTTGAAGGTTCCATGCTGGCCACCGCGGCTGCTTTTCTATGGATACAACAGTCAAACGCATTCCTGTACTTAGATATATGTGCACGTTAACGATCCTAATAGTGTATAGCCAGGTGGGGCCACGACACACACAGGCCGGTGCCTCCTCTAACCTTTCTTTTTGTCGTCATGGCATACAGAGAGAAAAATGACCATTTGAAAAAAATGTCCCCCCCCAACCCCAGCCCCAGAAATAATAAAGACTCTTCCCCCCCCCCCCCCTCCAAAAAAAAAATTCTGCCTAGGCCACTGAACGAGCCCCAGGCTGCAAGACAGCTACCTACGCAACCATACTACTAAGCGTGCTTCACAGTCGCGTCGTGGTTTTCAAGTTAATACCATGAAATGTATATACAGGGTGCCCCAGCTATTTTTATCCAGAGTTTAAAAATATACCGAGACACGGAATTGTCTGTTGCTGACCATTTCCTGGAGTTAGACAATTTCTTGTGTTCTAAAATATTGTTTAATTAGATGTGTTTAATTCACGAATTTTTGAAGGAACGAAGATGGCTAAAAAATTCAATCAAAGTTGTAGATCGGTTTGCGAAAGTCCGATGAGACAGTTTCGTACTTTATATCGGTTAGTTGTTAGTGTTTTTCTGCAAACTACAAGCCCCGCCGCGCTGGTCTAGTGGCTATAAGGTACTCGGCTGCTGACCCGCAGGTCGCGGAATTGATTCCCGGCTGCGGCAGCTGCATTTCCGATGGAGGCGGAAATGGTGTAGGCCCGTGTGCTCAGATTCGGGTGAATGTTAAAGAACCCCAGGTGGTCGAAATTTCCGGAGCCCTTCACTACACCGTCTCTTATAAACATATGGTGGTTTTGGGATGTTAAGCCCTACATATGAATTAATCTGCAAACTACAAAGTCCCGCAAAATACGAAAAAATGGCAGTGGCTTAGCTCAGCTATGCCAGGATATACGTAGTGTTAGCAAAGGTTCAGCTGATTGATTGAAAGCTAAGAATGATTCTTAGCTTTCCAGAGTGTCTAGGATTAGCCTGATTATCATGCTTACTGCTGCTGCAATGACACACACACGGCATACGTATTATGTGGCACATGTATATTTTCTGCTCAACGTCCAGGTAGCTTCTCTATTGCCACAAAGACGGCTCGGTGGTCAGTGAAGTAACACGCTGCCGTCTCTATGGCCCCAACACGGTATTTGGAATTGTCTGTCTTTCTGTGATAGCATAGCAGCGCCCGCGCTGGCGCCAATATGTCTGTCAAGGCCACGACGTCCCCCCTCTGGAAAGCTTTCCTGATTGTCTAGAATTAGCGTGATTATCATGCTTACAGCTGTTTCAATGACACACACATGGTATACGTATTATGTGGCACATGTATATTTATTTTGCCGGGCAACTACTTCGGGATCCGATGAGTTAAGCTTCTCCGCTCTACTGTACCGTTAAGCAGCATTTGCACTCTCCTTCTCCATGGCTATACCACAGTGGCAAACGCCAGTCAGAGGCGCTATCCAGCGGCTCCAGCGCAGTGTCAGATGGCGACTGCACAGGGAAGGCGCGCGCGTCGGCGTTCGTATGTCTACCAAGGCTATGACGGCACTCCTCTGGAAAGCGCACACCGGCGGCGGCGAGTCGCGCGCGGCCGCGGCCGAGTGCGAGGGAGGTGCCGGCTCCGGTGCGTGACACCACTGATCGTCTGCGCAGCGCATCGAATTGCGCGCACACCAGCGGCGAGCCGCGCGCGGCGGCGGCGGAGTATCATTGCGCATGCGCAGACCAGTACCACGCGAAATTGGCTCAGCGAGGCCAGTGTAGCTAACGCTACAAAATTTCCACGGGACGAATCCGCTCGCGCGTCAGTGCGCAAGATGATTCTAGTGCTCCCTAACGTTCCACATACGAACGACCATAGCATTTGCCCGATTGTGCTGTCTTGACAGGGCCGCAACGAAGGTGGTGGCTTTGCGATGAACATGTTTTGCTATCGGTCACAAAAGCGGCAACCGGTTCTTGAGTGCTTATCTCAGTCATGAACCGGTGCGAGGGAAGCGCATCGTTCGTACGCGGAACGTTGGAGAGCACCAGAATGGCGGCGCGCGTAGGCGTGCCAGTGGGTTTGTTTCGTGGAATTTTTTTCTATTTCGCGGACGTTTGTAGTTAGCACAAAAACACTAATACATAACAAATATAAAGTTCAAAAACTGTCTAAGCGTACATTTTGCAAAGCGATTTACAATTTTCTCATTGAAAATTTTTATCCATCTTTTTTCCTTCAGAGGTTAGTTAATTTAACAGATCTAATTAAACATTATTTTAAAACGCAAAAGATAGTCTCACTAACTCCAGGCAATGGTCAGCTACATGCATTTGGTCGCATCGTGATTGCGTGTCTTGGCATACTTTTAAACTCTGGCTAAAGATAGCTGGGGTACCTTGTACAATTAATTGTTAATCATTGTAGAAATGCAGCTCATTGAAATTGCCCTGTTATCAGCTTTGTATTGCACGTTTCGATTTCTTTTTTTTTTTGTATATCATCACAGATATATGCGTGACAATAAGTAAATTACTGGCAATGACAGCAAATGAGGAAATATGCCGTTCAGTCAGCGCGTTGCACATAACAATACATGATTTACTAATACCAGGCTATTTTCAAAAATTGTTTGTGTATTGTGTCACGAGCTAGCGTTTTCTTTTCGTGAATGAAATACTCTGTCACGCGTAATCGTGCGTGAACCTCTGTGGTAAATATCCATAGTTACGGTGAGTGTCTGTAGACTGCTCTTATCTTCTTCGATATTGAAGCAAAAATTCAGGTCATTCGTTATGCGATTAATACTCTTCGATGATTCCATGATTCATTATTTAAAGACTGTATGATAAATACTGCAAGACCTGTAGTGCATTCAGACAAGACCGATACGTGGTTCCCATGGGCATGCTATTTGTTTTGTATAGCTGGACAACAACAAATAAGTAAACAAATTATCATCTTCAAATTAAGTTTATTCATACACTATACGTCTCATCGGAGGAAACATTATTTTGCACTGCGTGGCAGAAGAAATGCCCTCAACATCCCTACATTTTTTTCACCATTTAGTTGAACTGCAGGCACTGAATTTTCAGCTATTGCCTGCTTGCACCGTGATGCTAAGACACACAACGAGAAATGTTCAGGGACAGCTTTTTCTTTGAGCATTTGCTTGTGTTTTGGATAGAGCGTTGCAATAAATTGCTACGCACCAACTGGTCCTCTTTTCCAGAGTCTCCATTCGCCTAAAATATGCAGTCACTGAATGTTAATGTAGCACATCAATTCTGCACCTAACGACACAGCACCTTCCTGCAAGTACATCAGAGTTAACATGACGCCGTCGTTTTTATAAAACGACCTCGCACGCTGGTTAAGTGTGCTCCGAGGCGACCCGGCCGCACTTTTTTATTGACAGCTCAACCTAAATATGTGTCCTTCGAAATAAAGTTAACTCATGAATCATATATGCTCGGTTAAACAGAACAAAACATGAACTTTACTTTTTTTAAGGTCCGGTGATTTATCCTATAATTTGGGCGAATATCATCGCATAGTAGTTGACCGCGAGGCGTTAAATCTTGCGGCTTTCTCGGTCCACTGAACGGGCAAGAGTTGGACCTAGAGGACGAAGCTGAGCAGTGCAGTCTCCCAGCGCGTTCTGTCCGAGACTGCGTCGCCGTCTGAAACACGATCACCATCAAACTGCATCAACATGTGTTCCAGGATTGTCCTGGCAACGCGAAGCTTACAAGTTGACGAATAAAGCTGCGGGTCACATAGATTCAAGACCACGGAGTCCGGAAATGTTCTGCTCGGTAGCTGTAACCACGCAAAAGCATGTTTCCCGGTCAGTTCTTGTAGCGAGAAGTACATTAGGCAGATTCACGTAATTTCGCTATCTTCTGGCCACCATAGTTTCGCTATCACCCGTGGCCGCACGGCGAACTGAACCGTTGCCTAGCAACCGCTGCAGCTAGCAGCGCTGCTCGCCATGTCATCCTGGCATGACGTCAGAAGAGGATCCAGTACAAACGCGTTGCAAGAACACAGGAGAAGCCAGCGTCGTGTCGTATACATATAAAAGGGCGGCTCGGTGGGATTCATCTGCAGATATTGAAAAGTAAATCAGAGAGACTGAAAGAAGTTAAGCTTCGTCGTCGGAATAAAACCAAGAGGAGGCAACGAGCCGAGGAGACGGAGAAACAACGAGCCACATACGTTAGGAAGCGTAGGAAGCAAACAGGAAGGGAGAAGGCAGGGAGGTTAACCCAAAAGACTTCCGTTGACTAATTGGGAAGCGTACAGAGAACCAAACTAAACAATAAGATTAACTGTATCTCTCGCTTCCACCGCCACATTTTGGTGAGGTAGTGCAAACATGCAGCTGATGGTATGCACACTAGTAAGTTATTCCTCTGGAACTCGAGAAGCTATCTCGCCGCTCCTCGAGAGGCATCGTGGCCGAGGCGGCGGTCGCGTTGAATGGTGGGGGCTCGGTGCGTAAGCATTTTTCAAAGTAAATATTTCTGTTATTTTTTTACAGAAAGTAGCCTGTTTCTCAAATAAAGAAAATGGGAGCAAGGCTTCCCTTTCTTTTCTCATTCCTCGGCTTTGGTAAAATGCTTGATGGAGATATAGGAAATACAACTTATGAACTATTACGAATTAGCTTTTTCAAATTTTTTGTTAGCACACTGCAACTGTTCCAGCCTTTCCCTTCAGAAATTAGCCTGACATATGAAATGAAAAAGCAATGGCAGTTGTACGGCATAACCTCCATCGCTGTCTATTTTGTTCTCATTTAATATAGGAGGTTCATTCTGATCCCAGCCGCGGCGCTCGCATATTGAGGGAGGCGAAGGGCTAGAGCCCCGTGTACTGTGTGACGTCAGTGCGCGTGAAAGAACACCGTATGGAAGAACTTTCCGAAACCCTTCAATACAGCGTCCCTCATGATCATATCGCAGTTTCAGGACGTTAAGCCACACATATTATAATTATCATAAAAGGTGTTCATTGCTAAGGATATAGCATTTTCTGAATGTGTAAAATTGTTTTCATTTTTTTATTACATGAACGCAACCTTGTCAGTGTGTCGGCGGACACTAGGTCAAAATACGTAGCTTGTTCATTCTTACCAATAAATATTCTGCTTCATTATATGCTGACTGCCTCCTCTGTAAAACATAACTAATGCCACACTTGCTATTCGGTTATGACCCTAGTGATGTGCGTGGTCCAGCCTAGTATCCCACGTCCACGTGCACCACGCGCCACCTAGAAAACGCTCCAGTTTCCAGAGATTCAAGAATGGACACCTTTTTCTCTCTAGAGGAACTACAAGCGGCCTTGACGGCATGCAAACGATCTTCATCGCCTGCTCCGGATGGGATCACGTACATGGCTCTTTGCAACCTCGGAGAAGCAGCTCGACGGGCCCTTCTATCTGTGTACAACGACTCGTGGAGCAGCGGATTTATCCCTCATTCATGGAAATCCAGCCGCCTCGTCCCTGTGCTTAAACCAGGTAAATCTCCTCTGCACTTGACCTCTTATCGCCCCATCGCGCTTACCAGCTGCTTCGGGAAAGTGATGGAGAGGATGATTTTGAATCGTCTAGAGTGGTACGAGCGCCACGAGGTATACCCTCATGCTATGACGGGCTTTCGGCGTGGGAGGTCCGCAATTGATAACGTTATAGACCTGGTCTCATCTGTTCAGCATCAAAAAAGACTGAAACGTTTATCTGCGGCGTTGTTCTTGGACGTGAAAGGTGCATACGATAACGTATCACATGAAGCCATTCTGGATGTCATGGAAAATGTTGGATTAGGGGGTCGGGTTTACCAATGGATCCACAGCTATCTGAAAGGCAGAACTTTCTTTGTACAGACGGAGAATGGCACAACAACGCACCATTGCAACCGTCGAGGTGTGCCTCAAGGCGGCGTTCTTAGCCCCACACTTTTCAATCTAGCGCTACTTGGCCTGGTTGATGAACTTCCAGAATCTGTCCATCTATCAATATATGCAGATGACATCTGCATCTGGGCGTCAGGCGTAACACGCCTTCATTTGCGTGCCCGGCTTCAGAGAGCGGCAAAAATAGCGACAAAGTACCTGGAAGAACGGGGACTAGAGCTGTCATCAGAGAAATGCTCGCTTATAGCATTCACGCATAAGGCTATGAGCCTATATGTTATTAAAATCAACGGACACACGATCAACTACGTGAAGACCCACCGATTCCTCGGAGTCATAGTTGATCGCAACCTCTCCTGGAGCCCTCACATCGCCCACATGAAAACTAAACTCACCATGATCACCCACGTACTGAGGTTTCTTGCTGGAAAAACGTGGGGTGCATCGGTACAAGCAATGCTCCAACTCTACACTGTTTTGTTCCTCGGTTATATGCGATACAGCTTACCCGTGCTTTGCGGGATCCGAAGAACAAACTTGCGCGTCCTCCAGTCGATCCAAGCCCAAGCCCTGAGGATATGCCTTGGTCTCTCGAGATGCGCGTCTACAGCAGCGACAGTCATCATTGCGCGTGATTATCCAGTCAACGCATACATCCGCGTAGACGCTTTGAGAATGCACATAAGACATTTCGCTCGGCTTCCATCTCATCACCTAGCCTCACTTCGAACTTCCAGGCCCCACTCAGCGTTCAGCGCAACTGTAGCTCAGCATTGCGCAGTGCTTCCATTGCACTTCAGGCATGCAGCACAGCCGCCGATACCATTATGGTGCCTACACCCACTCAAAGCCCTTCTTACAATTCCTGGCATCCAAAATAAGAAAAAGTCGTCGCATCTAGCCCTGAAACAGGCCACATTACTTTTCCTGCAAGAGAAGCACAACGGACGCCTTCACATTTACACGGATGGCTCGGTGTCTTCAGTAAGCTCTGCAGGGGCGGTGGTTATTCCCGAGGAACATCACAATTAAATTCATGACATCGCATTTGACGTCGTCGACAGCTGCAGAACTTGCAGCCATTCGTGCAGCTCTGGAGTTTATAGTGAAAGAACCTTCGGGAATTTGGTCGATCTTCTCGGACTCGAAGGCATCTCTTCAATGTCTTATATCACCCTTCCGCCATGGACCTAATGAACAGTTAGTAGCTGAAATAAGGCTTCTTCATCACCAAGCAACCGAAAAACAGCACAGCATAGTGTATCAGTGGATACAGGTCATTGCGGTATATATGGCAATGACCGCGCCGATGAGGCCGCTAGATCTGCACACGATGGTACCCAATACACAGCCATCCCGTTCTCAAGAACCGACGCAGCTACAAGACTTCGTTTCGCTTGCACGTGAACTCACACTGGTACAGTGGAACTCGACAGACTTCACAAACGCGCGCCTGCATAACTTGGATTCTTATCTGCAGCTTCGTCTTCCCCCAAGGATATCTCGAGCTGAGGAGACTCTTCTATGCCGCCTGTGACTTGGAGTGGCCTTCACAAACGCATACTCTTATCTCATCGGGATGGCCAGCCAGCTCTCCTACATGCACTTACTGCAGTTGCGAAGAAACCATCGCGCACCTTCTGTGTGAGTGCACCTATTTCAACGTGCAAAGACAAGAACTCACTGCAGCTCTGGATAGACTAGACAATCGGCCTTTGTCGTAACAAAGGATTCTGGGTCATTAGCCAAGCCCATCCTCAGCCCAGAAGGCTTTGAAAGCTTTGCTGCGCTTTTTGCGGACAACTGGCCTCAGAGACAGACTTTAGTGTCTTACACTCTTTGATGTTGCCTTTCCTCTGTCGCATTTTTTTTTTGTAATTTCTCCCTCTCTTCGCAACATTTCTTTTTAACATCTATCATTCCCCTCACCCCTTTCCCCAGCACAGGGTAGCCAGCCGGTCTAAGAACTGGCTAACCTCCCTGTCTTTCCGCTTAAACTTTCTTCCTCCTCCTCCTCCTAGTATCCCAGGTGAAAATTTCCTGCTAGTTTTCTGCTGGCAGTTGCTGGTTTTCGGTTGAACCAGCAGTTAAGCTGCTGGTTTCTAGCTGGTTGTGCTGGTTCTAGCACTGGGCATACTGGTTTCCTGCTGGTTCCAGCAGGGTGCCCACTGGTTCTCTATTGGGACCAGCACACTGCCTTGATGACGGCTTGCTGATGGTCCCAGCAAGTTGCCTGCTGGTTGTACTGGTTCCAGCAGTGTGCCCATTGGTATTCCGCTGGTTCCAGCAGGGTGCCTACTGGTTCTTTACTGGGACCAGTACACTGCCTACTGACCTGCTGGTGGTCCCAGCAAGCTGCCTGCTGGCCGTACTGGTACCATCAGGGTGCTCGCTGGTTTTCCGTACTGGCTCGATTTCCCACGGTAAACAGCGCTTTTGTTTGACCATTCTCAAAACTGTTACGATCAGACCATAGTGAGCTTGCTCTCGTCTGCTACGACGCACCTAGAGGCGCTAACGCCGCCATAAAGAACGCCGCATCTGCTACGTCTTGAACGGCACCCAGCAGTGCCAAGCATTAAATTTGCTGCGATTGACTTCCTCGGTAGCATTAGTCTTGTGTTCATTAGGAAGGTTTTAACGCGATTGCATTAGAGAGCTCGTGTCGCAGAAAACCCGCTGCCAGCGTCGGCCCCGTTGGTTTTGAGCGAAAAATCGTGTGTGCGTCTGTGACCGAATAATCTGGTTACCAAGATAGCCGCGGGAGGCCGCTACTTGTCCACGCGTGCGCGCGCGATCACATTGAGAAGGCCGCGCGTTCGAAGAAAAACTCAAGGTCACGAGGCGTGGGTGTTTTTTTTTTGTTTTTTTTTTTTTTGCCCTGCCACCCCTCTCTACTTAGCTTCCAGCGCTTTCGTCGGGACGAGAGAAGAGATAATGCAATTGCAGCATGCGACAAACCTTTCTAACTCCACTCGCACTGGACCGATTTTTAAACTTTTTGCGGCGTTAAATTAGTGAGGCAATGAGTTCTTTTAGTGAATTCATTTAATGGTTACTTGAAAAAATGTTTCAGGGCCCCTTTGACGCATTTTGTTCGACAGGTGTCTCGACGAAAACGAGCCCATTCGGCCATAATAGCGCGCGTTGGTCCATTCTGTGTGCATGTTTGTGTACGTGTGTATGTAATAATACATATTAATAAGTATGCTCTTAGCGGTTTAAGAATGCACTAGGGGCCGGATTTCGCTATCGCGTTCAACTCTTAAAGGCGAAGCTTAAGGGTCCCCCCCCCTTTTTTTGCAAACTAATACTGAATAGTTACCTACTTAATAATAAAATACTGTACAATAAAAAGTTTTATTATTTATTTACAGGTAATAGCATAAGAAATAGCAGTCTTATATAACGTACAAATTATACGGCGTTTTAGCGCCGTAGTTCAGCACAACACAAGTTGTGTTCTTGCCGTCACTTGTCCGTCTTTGCATTTGTATGTTCGGTGCGTTAGTTGCGAGTTTCCTCTGAAATCTGCGTAACATGAGCGTGTAATAGTTTATTTTGGGGTCAGTTTCACCTTTGGAAAGCATAACAAGTGAATATCAGCCTATTTGAGTTGTTTTTTGGGGCTATGCAATGCGTTGTCTTGATTTCGTGAGAGCAGATCGAGGCCGACCGTCTATCTCAGCGATCGATCTTCCGTGCAGGTAAGTTGCATATTTGTTTCAGATATTAGTAAACCAGGCATATACCGCATGCTTCGGTGCTTTATTAGGCTCACTGTCGTCGTACATTGGTGTTTGTGATTGTAATGAATTCGCATATGCATGCCGGTTGGTGTAAGTAAGTTATGCTCCTTTGTCGCTGTGTAATAAAGTATTAACACGCTGCTGAATTCTACATATTTGCACATCACAAGACTACGAGTAGTTACGACGTAACTACAGAAGAAGAAACAAGAAGACAACAGAAGAAAAGACAAGCGCTCTTTCTGTCCTTGTCTCTTCTTCTGTATTTACGTCGTAACTACTCGTAGTCTTGCGCGGTGCAAATATGTTGATTCCCAATCACCAACTAGCCCAAGCATCTGTCGGCTCAATTCTAGTTTCCTGAGTGAACTAATGGGGCTGCAGAGATGTAAAAGTTATTCGCTTGATATGTACATCATCGTGCGCACTGCTTCCCGCAAATGGACGTTAAGTAGCATTTTTGAAAGATTCATATCTGCAGTCACGATCTGCATGGACAACGAAATCTTTTATTTTGTTATAGATTGCCTGCATCACTTGGCTACCCTCGACAATACAGACATCTGTGATGAGGATCAAGGTCCCCTGTGGATTTCCATCCGGAACGATTCGAGCGGGAGCCGAAGATGGCAGATTACCTTTTTCAAGTGTAAATGCTAGATTTTTAATAAAATGTAATAGATCAACGCTTGTGTGTTATGGGTGTATTTAACGGACTTTTGAATAGTAGCCCCTTTAGAACTACATTCTATTGAGGGGAACAAACTTATTGTGTTCATTGGCACCACTGAAACTCGTATTACTAATTCATATTAGTAAGTATTACGAAAATGAAATGTGACGATTTTTCAGCTGTGAAAATACTAACTTCCAGTTAGAAACAGGCCGTATTTCAGCAGGTTTGAGCTGCAATAAAGCTTGCAGCTCACAATATGCAGCTCGAATTGGGCTTATTGCCTCCTTTGTTGCTTGGAGGTATGCTCCATGTCGGCGAGTTACAAGTTGGCTGACTGCCTGCAATATTGCGCTGGAACCACCACCTACTGGTTCCATCAGCTGCTGGTTCCATCGCCTGCTGGTTCCAACACCTGCTGGAGCCACCAACTCCTGGTTCCATCGGCTGCTGGTTCTATCACCTGGTGGTATACTGGGAATGTGCTACTAAACCAGCACTGCTAGAACCGATAGCCAACCAGCAAGAAATTTTCACCTGGGGTGTGTGATTGGTCCATAATTGGGTGGCACAAAGAAGAGAGGTGGAAACTAAAATAGTAAATTAATCAAGTTAATCTTGCGTATATGAAAATAATGATACTAGGTAGTACTGTTTTTATCGTACTATTAGTATTGAAGGATATGACAAAAATAAGCTGTACGACCAAGTCATTTCTCTATGAAAAGAAACACACGACTAACCAGGATGTAAAACTTTTTTTTGTTTTTTACTATTTTGGACATACAATTAAGCTCGGCATCTCATACACATTTTTTCAAATAAAAGTAATGCAGGGCCAACAATCCAGGGATGGTGTTGGTAACACCAACTGCAAGTAGCACATTCGAAGATAGGCGGAGGGAGGTTGGGGGTGCTGTTATTTCTTCACAAACTTAACGCTGCGTTCATAACTTTCAAACGCATTGGTTGGATTCTTTTACTTAATTTATGAACGACTGCATCGTGCGAGCTGGCAGCTTCCTCCTGAGAGCAAGGCACTCGACACGCAGTAGACACGTGCAGTTCGTACAATCCACACGGCGGTGTCTATGAGCATCGCGTGTCGTGAAGAGTTCAATGCAGGCTCCGAGAGCAATTCGAAAAGCGCACAGGATGGCATGCGTTTCCTGACAGATGGCATATTGTCTATTTTTGTAAAAACAGCTGCGTCGAGGTAGACGCCGCAGGCTGTTTTAAAGCAGCAGGTCGGGTGGGAAAAAAGCTTACAAGTATTGTGGATCTCTCTCTCTCTGCCTCGTTCATTAATCGTTGACATCAAATAAAAGAATGAGAAAAATTGGCAATCCGACAAACACGTTGCTAATATGCACTTGTAATACTCATCGCTGCGTGTTTCCCAGCTGACAACATCAACTACTGGGCGGAACCACTACACGTAGACTATTTTGTGTCACGAAAGAAGGAAAATTAAAACTCATCTCTTCTTTGCATTATGTGTTTCTCTCGACACTTTCAACAAATGTGCCGCACATGACTTCTGCTCGCCCGGTTCTGTTCTAAAGCCTTCTAAGGGGCTTTATTCTGTTCGAGTGAAACGAGCCACCACGCATCTATCCTATGAAACACCTGCGAGTGGTTGTTTCGCTTGACTATCAGATGGCGCCACCATTTCGCCCTCACTGGCCGTAGCGCTTGGTTTGAATTACATTGTACTGTAATTTGAGCTACGCAAGGATTGAAAACACATCACTTGGGGTAGAGTGAACTGTAGTCGCAATTCACTTGTGTGGATCTATGTAAAACTTAAGCTGTAACTCCACGAAGTGGATAACTGTGAGTATTTGCTGTATACGTGTGCGGAGTTAGTGTGGCGACTGGAATCGAGGAACGGGCAACCCTCTTTGAGCGTCCTCACGCTCTCGCTGTGGTTCACTCTCCACATTTAGCAAATGGTCCCTGTAAATCTGGACGCTGAGCGTCTTAAGCATCACCTGCATGCCAGTAAGATGTCGAAATCAGACGGTTTGGCAGACACGGCTGTGTTTTGACGTATAACGGCGCTTATGATTACTTCAGTATACAGCATAGCCAGAAATTCGTTTTAAGAGCACCGTCCTCCAATTATGTTCGTGCGTGCGTTTTTGTGTGTTCGTGTATACGTGTATGCATAAGTGTATATAAGTATTTATATATTCATATAGGTGCGTACGTGTACGCACATTCTGGCCTTTGCTGTTTTAATGCTTTGTTATTTTTCTCTTTCTTTCTCCCTCTATTTTTTCCCTCCTGTTTTTCTGTATCTTTTTCCAACTATTTAGTTCTATTTATTTATTTCTACCTCTATTTATTTCTCGTTCTTGCTCTTTCAATTCTATTTTCCTCTTCCACCCCTTTCTTTTCTCTCGCTTCAATCCCCCCTCCTTTTTTTCAGCTTCCTCCTTCCATCTTTCCATCATTTCCTTTGTCTCACGCTACTGATTTCTTTCTTTCTTTTTCCTTGATTTTCCCTCTTCCTTTCTCTTCATTTATTTCTTTCTCATTTTTCGGATGCTCTACCCTCGTTCTTTCCCACCTCCTCGCCATTACATCTCTCCTCCTCCCACTCACTTCTCTCTCTTACCCCCTTGCTAGATATTACACTTCCCAAACCTGTCTGAATAGCCGTGTGAGAGACAGAGATAATGATTTATTAGAAGACTGAGAGGTCGGCTCAGCTAGCTCGCTAGAGCGAGCTACTCTGCACGGGGGTAAGAGAGCGGGGAAAAAAGTGGCGACGGGTGACAATAACAAGAAAAACAAGGTATGTTAGTGTACAATTATGGCTCGCTAGAGACTAGTTTCCAGCTCTGTACTATTTAGAGAACCTATCATAGTCCTTATCTTGTAAGATCACACATTGCAGATATAATGCCACTTTCGCTTAGCGTCGCCACACCAATTGCTGCCAACGTTAAAGCGAGCGTTGTTGTTGTTGTTGTTGTTGTTGTTGTTGTTGTTGTTGTTGTTGTTGTTGTTGTTGTTGTTGTTGTTGTTGTGTTGTTGTCGTCGTCGTCGTCGTCGTCGTCGTCGTCGTCGTTGTTGTTGTTGTTGTTGTTGTTGTTGTTGTTGTTGTTGTTGTTGTTGTTGTTGTTGTTGTTGTTGTTGTTGTTGTTGTTGTTGTTGTTGTTGTTGTTGTTGTTGCGACACGTAAAGTAGGCAATCACGAAACATTTGCGTCGTTGTTTCACACACACTTCGCAGCGTTCAAAGCTCGTGCTGCCCGCACGGCGAATGAGGTGCGCGTTGCGGTGAGTGAATGCAACACCCAGGCGAATCCGGTGTAGCAAACTGAAGTTGCTGTGGTTCATTGTGGCCGGAAGGCGAAAAGTCATCTCATGATCTGTTTCTCGCAGACGCCTGTATCAGTGGTCTAGCTACCACCAATAAGTCGTTGTGCAATCTTGCTTGAGCAATCTCCAGTCTTCTGGATCTCCAGTCTTCTAACAAATCGAACACAAAGCGTGTGCATTGGAAAACAAGCCTTCCAACAACTTCAGGTCTATTCAGGGGTCCCACAGGGATCCGATCTGGCTCCCATTCTATTTCTTATGCATATTAATGATATTCAGTTCAGTATTCAAGGAATGGTTCAAGTGCGGCTTTTTTCCGACGACTGCGTAGTATACACAGTAGCACGTCATCCAGGGGATCAAATACAGCTGAATAATTCACTGCAATTTATCTGTTCCTGGTGCAATACATGGGGCATGAGACTTAAGGCGTCAAAAACCTAGTGTATTACATTCGCCAACAACAAAAAAATAAATTTAATTTACACCCTTGGTAACACCACACTCAAAAAATGTCATCGGATAAAATACTTGGGCCGTATCCTCACATCTAATCTCAATTGGGAACCTCGAATCTTCTCCAGCTCTCAGACCGCCTAACGCAAGCTATCTTTTTACGAAGGAAGCTACGTAACACACAACCGCGTGTGAAAATAAATGCCTACAAAACACTTGTTAGACCCTCATTGGAGTATGTTGATTTGATTTGGAGCTCTTACCACAAACACCTATATAATTTACAGAATTGAAAGCATTGAAAAACTAGCCGCCAGATTCATATATTCTCAGTATTCTAGACAATGCAGCGTCTCTGGGTCATTACCGAAAGCAAACCTCGAAAAGCTTTCCCAACGAAGAACTTAAATTCATTTATCTTTTGTCCCACGAACATTTCAAAACTTTGAAGTCACGTTATTCACGTGATCCTTTTCTGCACTCATCGAGAACTAACCACAGTAAAGCAACCAAGCAACCTTCAAGCCACATGAATATTTCCAAATATTCACTGTTTCCCTCGACAATTGCTCCACGGAACATGTTACCGGATGGTGTCGTGAATTGCATTAACATGGAATCATTTGTTGCGGAGGTGCGCGCCATTCATTTCTGTTCGCGGTTGTGACTTTTGGGGGTTTTTTTAATGCTTTATTCTGTTCTATGTAACCACTCCTGCAAGGGCCGATTGAGCTCGCAGTATGCCCAAATAAAAAGATTTAAAAAATAAAGAGTTAACGTCCCTTCGGGAGTACGGCATTTTCACGTGTGTTATACTCAGCGGCTCTTGCTTCACTATCAGCAAACTCATTGCCTGCCAGTTCACTGGGTCAAGGAATCCATTGCATTGAGATTGCATGACCAATTCTCTGCGTAAGGTCGAATGCTTTAACGATTTCTGAAGCAAACGTAAAATCTCCGTTTTTAGGGGCAAGCTTCAAAGGCTTGCAATGCGGATTTGGAATCAGATAGCATCAACCACTCAAGTGGTGTTTGGCTGGACACAAACTGGATGGCTTATCATACTGCAACAACGTCTGCACCTGTTGAAGACGACTTATGGTTTGACTTGTACTTCCAAGACGTACCCAAATAAGGGACCACAAAGGTCGCAGTCGAGGCGCGTAAAGACGCAGATTCATCGGCGTATACGTGAATAGAATCATCGTATATTTGAGCCAAATGTGACGAAGAGAGTTGTTTGAGGCTAGCACAAGTAATACGACGCTTTTTCGTGATTTCAGATGTCCAGCTCATCAAACTACTTAAAACGCTGATCAATCTCATTAGATCACTGATACCCGTCGCCAGACACCAGCAGCACTAGGCGCAAAACAGCTTTTGGAGGTGCTCGTCCCAGTTCTCGACGACCTTCACTAAAAACAGTATGAACATTCGAAAGCCCCACCCCTTCGTGCTGCAGTAGAATGTCTGATCATTACCTTTATAGACGTTTTGCATGTGACTATTTATTTTTGTGCGTGTTCCCTCCTCCTTTTTTTACTTTCCTCTTCTCTCTCCTTCTTTCTTCCCTTATTTCCTCTATACCTCCCCATCCCGAGAGAGCAGGCAGGCTTTGTGCCCCTATAGGTGGCAGTTGTGAGCCTGTTCCCTCCCTATTTCCTCTGTCTTCGTGTTCTCTGTGTACTCAAACCAAATAAATAAATAAATGAATAATATGAAGGAACACCAGAGGTCTGTTCAGAGTCCAGGGTGGCACTTCGGGAATGACGGCAGGTGCAAATATTTAAGGAGTGACGTGCGTATGTGTGTCAAGGCATCTTGAGTAGGTGCTGCTTGGTCGGTCTCTCTCTAGCCAAGACAAGGAATGGTCTGCGTGCCGGGTCAGCAGACGAAGGTGCACTAGAAGAGTATTACAAGATAGATGAACCTCTACGCGATATGTGCAACTCCTCTATTATTCCAGATGTTGATGTACACCTTGGTTGCCCTAGGTACGTTCGCGGCCCTCGCACTTCGAGGCTCTGCAAAGTACGAATGCATGTTGCACGCGTATTCGAAAGCACAAGTGAGTTGTACCGTAGGTATAGCCAACAAACAATGCCTGGTATAGTAGCAAAAGGCTTTTTCTCGGAAGGGCCCAATCTTAGTTCAGCTACAACTAGAAGAACGTCTACAAGTGTAAGTTTAGTCCTTTCCATTCCAGTTTGGAATTTTTTAGAAGATCGAGACGAGAACAATCACAATTATAAGGAAACGTGCGTGTTAAATTACTAGGAATGCAATTACCAGGAGTAAATTGTGCGCGTTAAACATATTTTTTCTACCAGTTTGATTGCATCGGCGAGTGTGCTACCGATCATTACGGAAACAAAGTACATTGTTTCAGTAAATAAATGCAAAGCTATTGAATATCGCAAATCAGATCTGCGAAAGCTTGCATGGTTTAGGAAAGTTCATAAAAGAGAGAATTAAGGTTCTCATCTATACGTCTATGGTATCAAGCTTTTTTTACAAACAAGTGAGTAGAAATTGTCTTCCTGCCATAAAAATAGACAGAGAATAAAATGAGGGAAAGGCAGGGACGTTAACCAGAAGTTGAAGCATCCCGTTTGCTACCCGGCACTAAGGGAAGAGGGAAGAAAGATGGAAAAGAAAGCGAAGAGTGAAATAGACGCGCGAAAAGGGAAAAAAATTTGAGCTGTTAGTTAAACGCGCCGGAAAACTACGATCACGCATCTGAATAATGAAGTTGTATACCTCTATAGAGTCCCTAGAGTCGAGAATAAAGGTCATACTGATGAGACAAATTCATTCAAGCTGAAAAGTAAAAGTAAAGGCTTGGATCCCTTCTTACAAGTAACAGGCTGTTTGTTGGGTCGCATTTACGCATTATTCACACCATAGAGAAGAAGACGAAGCGCAAATAAAGGTGGGGGGGGGGGGGGGGAGAATTCGGAGAAATAGACTGTGCTCGCGTATTTAAAACGTAGCCGTTATCAAAAAACATATCGCAAAGCTTATGAAGCAGCGCGTAACACTAATTGTGCATATCGCCAACGTACAGTGCCGCACACGGTACCTACTGGCCCTACGATTGATTGATTGATTGATTGATTGATTGATTGATTGATTGATTGATTGATTGATTGATTGATTGATTGATTGATTTGTTGGGTTTAACGTCCCAAAACTACCATATGATTACGAAAGACGCCGTAGTGTAGGGCTCCGGAAATTTTGACCACTTGGGGTTCTTTAACGTGCACCCAAATCTGAGCACACGGGCCTACACCATTTCCGCCGTCATCGGAAATGCAGCCGCCGCAGCCGGGATTCGAACCCGTGACCTGCGGGTCAGCAGCCGAGTACCTTAGTCACTAGACCACCGCGGCGGGGCTCCCGGCCCTACGAGGCGTAGCAGTGAAGGATTCACACTCCGTATTAGTTGAGAGTCCATAACCACTGCGTGGCACAAGTATAACCTAAACTCAAGCGTATACAACACTTGCGCGTCGTGTGCCACGTACAGGACTAAAACAACCACTGTTCACGGCTTCTATGCCCGAGAGTGCATGGTTTTCCGTATACACAGTGGTGCTGTCCACGTCGGGGAGTCTGCTGTTTGCCTGCGCGCCCAAACGTAGGACATGCGCTTACTGTGTTTGCTCATCCGAACGGTCGCTGCGAAGTGCAGAGCCGTGTCTTGTGGGAACCTCGGCACACATCACTGTCGGCGACGACAGCTTCTCTTCATCTCGGGCCGAGACAGGATCCAGAAGGCCCTCCGTGGGCCAGGCGTGGTATGTACGCTGCTGCTGCTACTGCGACGCGTCTACCACGCGTCACTGGCTCCAGTGTTTTCCCATGGGCAGCGCGGCTCGGTCTGAACGCCCCACGAGAGCACTGTCTCGCGGGAACGTCGCCTATGGCGACCTCGGTGACACCCAGTCATCTCCACAAGCTCGCTGGGGACATTCTTGGTGGGTTTAGGCACATAAAGACGCAAATATACTGATGTGTGTGTTCGTGTGTACTCACACACCCCTGATTATACATACTATATTGCCTAAAACCGCAGCTGTCATATCATCGATGCATACTTCCTATTTTTTATTTGTTTTATTTCAAAGACAACCTCTTCCTGGGAAGTCTTCCACAGGCCTTCTGCTGTTGGGTACGGTATGATAATTTCTGTACGCTACTGCCAAGTTCACCAGCATGCTGTAAGCATAGTCTAATGAATAATGATGGTTTACGGGTAATGGTTGCTAGTTTACTGACGTTGACTAACGTCGGATAGTATTGCCTACTTAGAGTTATAACAGCAACAGTATATCAATACACCTGTCAAAGATCGGGTCACAGTACTGAAGTGTAATTCTAAGTTGTCATTTTCCGCGAGCTAAAAATAAAACATACATCACAAAAGAAGTCCCATAAAAGGTGCGGCTTTCGAGGAGCCCCAAAAAAGTGGAATTTAAGAAATTTTTGATTATTGAAAATATTTTAAGTATATTTTCTGAAATATGTCACAACAATAGGAGAGAAAAAAGTAACAATTTTGTACAGAAAAATTGCGCTACTGTGACGAAAGCGCATATTTACATTTAATATGGTATACAGCATACTCTACAGTCGGTCTAATGCACATTTGCCAGTGCAGAAATAACGTTACTTATTGATTTGTTCTTGACTTCCACATTCAACTACTCATAGTAATTTAAAGATGCGCTGTTATTGAACGACAAACACGCTATTGGTGGAGGTGATAAATGTAATCCCCAAAATAACTATATGAGACAATGCAAATTATCCCGTCAAAACGCGACAAGCGGCTGGTAAATTCTACAAGCAGTGAAAGAAGCCCGAATCGGCTAAATATAAGCAGGGACTAGTAGTTTTAAAATAACGGAAAAGAAAAGTGAGCCTCACAACTGCCTACAGCTAAATGCGACACCTTAGTAGTAGTTCACAAGAGAATGTGATAAGGCAGGGATTAAAAGGGATAGAATGAGAAGTTAAGGTTACTCACAGTTTTGCCGAAAAAGAGAAGCAATGAACGCGATAGCAAAAAAAAAAAATTGGCAGATCCCACGTCCCTGAGAATCGACGTTATGCGAAGCATGCAGAAGGAAGCTGACCGTGTTGCAATTTTTATTGGGCGACACGTCATGAAATGACGCTAAATATATGTACAAATGTTGCACGCACAAAGATATGTTGAAGAGCTTCAGATGTTTATATAACCAGTTGTTTTCACTTGCACGCACAACGATGTCAACTGCAACATGCGTATTAGTAACACCCGAAGCTGATATTTGAGCAATTTGTGACATTTCAAGTGACATTTGTGCGCCCGATAACTACGACAGAATCGTTCCGATGAAAGCCCAAGCGATACGATTCTCCCCACCGCGAGATAAGCGCGCGTACGCATGGGCGTCCACTCCCTCTCTCTCCGTGGGGAAAAGTACGCATGGGAGATGAGAACGCGCGCCGCCGCGTCGTGACGATCTGGCGCCGCGCGCTCAATGCGCCATCTCACTGGTAATGCTGAAAACACGATAGTTCCCCCGAGATAGGTATCGCCAGCGGTAAGTGGTAGATATGACAATGACAATTACTTTATTTTCGCATCAATACAATAAATGATACGACGGAGCGGGCGGAAAAAGTTGTCGTTTGGACAGCTTGACGAGGCCGCTGGCCCCCTCGTTGGCGCTGAACAGCAGTGATGCAACAACAGGAAACCAACATAAAACAGCATTATATAATACAAGACATATATAGAAAAAAACAATAATGTCTAAGTATACAAAGTTGCAATCTTTTGCAGAGACAAAGAAAAAGAAAAAGAAAAATACCGCATTACAATAACGTTCTTCCTACGTGACCTTAATTATTCGTGCGCGCGAGATTTAGAAATGAGAGGCATCAGAAGAATGCTTTTCAAGAATTATTCGTCTTGAGTTCAAAATAACTGTGTATGGCTTTAAAAGACATGTTCTCTAATTGTAGCCCTTCGCAAATTAATCTGTTTAATAATTTTATTAACTTTGTTTCCGAGTGTTTGTTTTTCCATGTATTGTTCGCACTGTCGGTATTTTCCGGTACTCCCTTTTACGTGGTGCATATGCAGGGGTGTTTTCTTGTAACCTGGAAAGGCGCTTAAGAAAATCTGATGTGGTTTTTAACTCTTGTTTATACGCCTTACACAAACGGTAATCATATAGTGTTGTGGCTGGAAGTATCCTATATTTTAAGAAATACTCACGTCTGCGGAAATATCTTGGAACATTTTCAATTGTGCGTAAGAAATTTTTTGTAGGACGTGTACTCTGTGTAGATTTCCTTGTGTAGTGGTGCCCCAAACTAAATTACAATAGTTCAGTCTGGATTGAAACAAACTGTTGAAAATTAGCATCATAATGTTCTGTGGCAAGTAACGATTGCGGTAGACAATACTGGTCACTTGAGAGAGCTTTGTTACTAAGCAATCGACATGTGCATCCCAGCATAATGTTTCCTGAATGATGACGCCTAATGTTTTAAAACGCTAGATCACCGAGATACAGAAGGTTTATCGGTTGATATAACTGTGGGAGAGATAGAAATAGTTATAGAGCAATTGCACAACGGGAAATCTCCTGGCCCAGACGGGATAACGGCAGTATTCTACAAGACTTTCAAGGCGGAGTTAGCCACAGTTTTACAAAAGGTTTTCGCTGAATCCTTTAACAAGGGTAGCCTACCACCTTCATTTAGGAAAGCACACACTGTTCTGATCCCGAAAAGTAAAGACCCTGTAAAACAGAAATATGTGTCTGGTTATAGGCCGATAACATTGACGAATGTTGACTACAAAATACTGATGAAAGTTCTGGTGGAGCGATTGCAAACAGTCATAAGTACACTGGTTGGCCCACATAAAACCTGTGGAATAAGAGGAAGATCAATTTTTACGAACATACATGTAACACGAAGCATATTGGAGTGCTGTGACGCTGACTTCAGAAGAGTTGCAATGTTGCAAATCGATCTAGCGAAGGCTTTTGATCCAGTTTGTCATAGCATTTTGTTTAAATTGTTAGAACATGTTGGCGTTGGCTCTGTGATACTGAAGAGAGAGAGAGAGAGAGAGATAAATAGAGAGGAAAGACAGGGAGGTTGTTCAGATGAGTTACGACAATTGTTCAACCAAGTTGATTGTGAACCGTGAGTTAACTAGTAGAATTAATGTATGTTCATCTGTACGGCAAGGATGCCCACTTTCACCTTTATTTTTGCTTTGTACCTGGTACCTCTGTGTGTGGCCATTACAAAAAAATTCCAATATACAGGGTTTTCATTTAGGAGCGTGTGAGGTGAAGATATTGGCATATGCTGATGATATTGCAATATTTTGTACCAGTCAGGAGAGCATACCCACCTCTTTGAGCATTGTACGAAGGTATTGTCATGCTACTAGTAGCATTGTAAACATAGACAAGTGTGTTGGGCTGTGGCATGAAAATTGGGAATCGTTCCCAGCGGTTTATGAACGGATCAAATGGTCAAGCAAGCAAACACATACCTCGGTGTTCCGCTTGACCAGTATAAGAACAACGATGATCTGTGGGCCGAGAAAACCAAAGGGCTATCTGTTCTGACACAGAAATGGGGAGGCCGTGATCTGTCCATCTTCGCTCGCGCGACAATATGCAACGTCTTCTTAGTTTCGCGGCTGGTTTACTTGCTGCAAGTACTGTCGTGTTCCAGGATCAATATCCAAAGGATTCATAGGCTTCTTGCTGTTTTCGTGTGGCAATCCCAGTACGAACGGACAAGCCGCAACAACCTCTTGTTAAGACTAAAGAGAGGTGGTTTAGCCTTGCCACACTTATTTTTGAGGCATGTTGTATCAAGGTTTCTCTTTCTACGAGATCAACAAGATCCGTTTTTACGTACATTCCTTCAAATCAGGCTAGCATCGGCATTGCCGAACTTTATTGTTACCTCGAATGATGAATTCCGCTATGTTATCAGCACCTTTCTTCGAGAAGTTGTTGCAGCTTTTCGATTTCTTAGTGCTAGATTTAGTTTGGAGTACTTATCTAATGTCACTCGGAAGCGTTTGTTGAGAGGATTGATTGAAACTGTTTTTCTTGTTTCTTTGTATCGTTCTATGTATAGTGGAAGCCAAGGAGAAGACGTTTTGAAAAGAGTTAAAAAGATGATCGTACCAGCTGGAGTTAAAACGTTCTTTTATAAGCTGCACACGAATACGCTGCCGGTTAAAACGTGGCTAGAACAAAGGGACGACTTTTTACCGTGGGGATCAAACTGCTTATTGTGCCGAAAGCCTGAGTCGGTAGAGCATGTTTTTATCGATTGCTGGGACGCATTTTTGTTCTGGGATGTTCTACAGCGAACACTTAAGAAAGATTTGCCTCTCACTTCACATGGGATTCGATTTTTAGCAATAGACCCTGGCCTACTAAAATATGATACGTTTTTAGGAGCGAAGCTCCTTAAGTCGTGGGCTGTGCGTCCCCTGTATGTAGCCACCTCTCGTTCAGTTCTAAGTATTACGCTAGCCACCGCCCGATCTAAAGGGTACAGCCATATCCATCCGTCCATCCGTCCATCCGTCCGTCCGTCCATCCATCCATCCATCCATCCATCCATCCATCCATCCGTCCATCCGTCCGTCCGTCCGTCCGTCCGTCCATCCATCCATCCATCCGTCCATCCGTCCGTCCGTCCATCCATCCGTCCATCCGTCCGTCCGTCCGTCCGTCCGTCCGTTCGTCCGTCCGTCCGTCCATCCATCCATCCGTCCGTCCGTCCATCCGTCCGTCCATCCGTCCGTCCGTCCGTCCATCCATCCGTCCATCCGTCCATCCGTCCGTCCGTCCGTCCGTCCGTCCAAAAGATGCAAGATGTTATAAACTAGACGGCGGTACGTGTAGTTGATTATGAAAGATGCGAGGTGTTATAAAATAGGAATGATGCCACATATGGCGCGTGTCATCGTTCGATATAGTGCGGCGACGTACGCTAGGGGGAGCGTTGCAATAAAATCGAGTGGGCAAAATGTACGGAGGATTCATGGTTTACCAGGTTTACCTCCGGAGCTTCGCCCACTCATCATCATTCACTTCGTGGATATGGCGGCATTTTTCTCCTTGGCTTACACAGCATATGGCTAAGCCGCACGGCAGTCAGACATTGTGATTTAGACGCGCGGCCAGTACGTATTTATTTATTGAACATACGTGCAAGTTGCGAGAAGTTTTTGCAAAACTTTGCTACAATGATGAACTGCTAAATGTTATGGGTGAATTATGTCATTTGAAACCATTTTAGGTATGTGTGGCAAATGGCTCATCTGCCTTCAAGCCATGGAATTGAACTAGAAGCTCAGTCAGAGTGTGTTTGCTGTTGTTTGAATGTCACATGCTGCAATAAAGAAAAAAAAAGGTGGCGCTGTGGGGCAATGGGTAAGACATCTGCTTCACGTGCATGCGGTCGCGAGTTCGATTCCGGGGCTGTGCTTTGCATGTTAACCTCGCAAATATAGTGATTGTGATAATAATGGTTTTCTAGTTACTTGTAGTCGTAATATTCGCCGCATCTCGGCGAGAAAGCGCTCTGAAAAGCGTAAAATAATACTTTTTTTTTTCGCCATCGCATCAAGGCCGGGCCGCCTACGGAAAGTCACGCCTAACCGCATGCCGTATCTTGCGAGAAAAATGTTGACCTAAAATCCCGGCTATTCTGAAGGCCACTTAAAATCGGGCCAGTTTCTCTGCAACACGGCTACGGAGCCGCCTAGAAGCGGCGATATTTTGACTTGATTTCTTGCCTGCGGGCGTGTAGTCTAGCCAGGATTTGACTTAGAGTGATAGGCACGGATATTTGGAAAAAATGCTTCTTGGACTTGCCGAACTGAGGAAGACATAACAACAGGACGTGGCCCTTCGCTTTTGTAACTCGTGACTCTTGAAAAAAAAAACACACACATACTGTGGAGACAACCAGTGTTTAAAGCTCCGCCTGAGCCATTGTCAGTACCTGCGATATACTACAGCATATTTGAAACATTTCACGTGGTTCGACGCACTTTGGTGTTTGGTTGTCACATCTGCATGCCCCTATATGAACAGCTCGTCACTTGCCATACGTATTCCGAGAGGTACTTGTCCTTTTATATTTTTTTTATTTCTGGGTTGAGCGGGGGCCAGCATTAACTTTTTCTCCCCTATTATAGTGCCTCACTCGCAAACGTGCATGATGACTCTCAGCGTCTTATTCTGCCTCTTTCGAAGACTAGATAGGCATCACATGATCGTCGTCGTTGGTGGTATCAAGTCGCTCTCAAGGCCGTCAACAAGGAGAAAAGCGTTCCGCCCTTACGAGAGGTAATTACCAATTAACTCGTCATTAAGTAGCTGTATATCTGGCGCTGACCTCCGGCAACCAGAACAAAAAACTGGCAGTGGCTTAGCTCAGCTATGCCAGGATATACGTAGCGTTAGCAAAGGTTCAGCTGATTATTCTTAGCTTTTCAGATATCATGCTCACAGCTGTTCTCAATGACACACACACAGTATGCGTATTATGTGGCACATGTATATTTATTTTGCCGGGCAACTACTTCGGGATCCGATGAGTTCAACTTCTCCGCTCTATTGCACCGTTGAGCAGCATTTGCACTCTCCTTCACCATGGCTATACCACAGTGGCAAACGCCAGTCAGAGGCGCTATCAAGCGGCTCCAGCGCAGTGTCAGATGGCGACTGCACAGGGAAGGCGCGCGCGTCGGCGTCCATATGTCTACCAAGGCTATGACGGCACTCCTCTGGAAAGCGCACACCGGCGGTGGCGAGTCGCGCGCGGCCGCGGCTGAGTGCGAGGGAGGTGCCGGCTCCGGTGCGTGACACCACTGATCGTCTGCGCAGCGCATCGAATTGCGCGCACACCGGCGGCGAGCCGCGCGCGGTGGCGGTGGAGTAGAGTATCATTGCGCATGCGCAGACCAGTGCCACGCGAAATTGGCTCGGCGAGGCCAGTGTAGCTAACGCTACAAAAATAGTAATGACGAATTGTGCAGCGATTGAGCGAACGTTGCTTCTATTCTAGAAATAAATCCTGAGAAATGCATCACAGACGGACTGAGCAAAATCATTGTGTCGCGGCACAATAGAAGGGACTCGGTGTGCGACAGTGAACGTAGAAGAGTACGTCATCCACAAAATCGATGACAACACAGAATTCTGACAGCTATAATCTATTACTGAATAATAGTAGATGAATTATTTGGGTGGAAAGAGGCAAGCGAGCCATTATGGTGCGTAAAATTGCTTCCCGTAACTTCTCACTAGTTGAAAGCGTCTCTGAATGCGTTTCTTTCTAAATACTGCGGGTGGCTGTAACTATAACGTCAAGTCAACAGGGCACTGAGTTTAACAAACTGTGCGCGAGCACAAACAGGCTAAAAGTTGTGCACCGCTACAACGGCATGCAATGCCACACCACAACGGAGGTGCACGAGAATACACCATTACGACGAACTTAGCCACATTCGTGCGCTTACACAATCACCTGGCGTCCTCCGAACGTTCCTCGACGATCACGCCCGTACACTTTAATTCATCCGGCATACGAACGCGTTCATCCAGCCGGGAGGTAAATGGATAAACCGTGCGTGCCACCAACAGTCCGAAACGCAAGAGTCCTATCGTTAAATCAGAAAGCGCGCTCAGCCCAAAATATGCTGGCTCGTATAAAAACAGTCTATCGCGGCGTACGTTACGGTAATTTTATTTCTACATACTTTTTCTTTACTTGCCGCTCTGAGCGAACAACAAAGGCATTACGAGAGACCACCCACCGCATCGTGCGAAAGTGGACCTATTCCAAAGGTTGTCCACGCTTGCTTGGACGGCTCTTTTTGCTTCGAAGCTGCACCAGAGGAGCAGCCCTCGTTTGCGCCAGCGGGTTGTATCTCTGTATGTGCTACACACGTACGAGGCCGAGCACGTAATCGTCGTCGTCGCTACCCTGGAAACCTCGCGCCGCACATTGGCGCCACGCATGCACGCGAACGAAGCGCGGCCGTTGCGATGTCACGGCCGCTCCCAGCGTGGGACGTCCTGCATTGAATTGGGCCAGCCCGTCAGAGGCCGCACGGGGACGTATAAACGCCGCGATCGTCAGAGCGTCGCTTCGTACGCGATGCAACGGAGTTGACGTCTGGCCGCGCCAGTATACACCCCGGGTGTTCAAAAGTTAAAATTATGATACAGTGAACAGCGCGAAAGCGGTACTGAAACGGAGAAAAAGGCAACATTAGTCCCGCTTTCGCACTGTTCACTGCAGTGTCATTGATTGATTGATTTGTGGGGTTTAACGTCCCGAAACCACCATACGATTGTGAGAGACGCCGTAGTGGAGGGCTCCGGAAATTTCGACCACCTGGGGTTCTTTAACGTGCGCCCAAATCTGAGTACACGGGCCTACAACACTTCCGCCTCCACCGGAAATGCAGCCGCCACAGCCGGGGTTCGATCCCGCGACCTGCGGGTCAGCAGCCGATTACCTTAGCCACTAGACCACCGTGGCGGGGCACTGCAGTGTCATGTACCAACTGGCCCTTCAGTACTCTGTTAATTAAGCTTTATGGTTTTCTTAACATTAAGCACTGGAAAGAACGCGAGAACCACCTTTGTAAATTAGTTATGTATCCATGGGAACACAAAGTGAAACAATAATTAAAGCTATCAGGCGCCCAAGTAGTTAACATTGAATAATGAACATCTTAGTGACTACAGCAAGCGGGCCTGCTTGCTTTTAAAAGATGGAGGCAGTCCCGTTTGTACACAGTTACATTTGGATAAGAGATTCTTGAATTGAAGGAGGGTGAAGAGTGGGGTTAAGTGACGCAGTAACTGTCTCTCAGGCGAGGATATCACAACCGCGACACTTGGAGAATTCTTTTAAGCTGCCATCTAAGGGAGAGGATATACCTTCTCTTACGCTTGCCATTTCGATTATTGTTGTTTCTATCACTCTCTCTAGCATACACATGCCCCGAGATATTCTGCTGCAAATTTTTATTGCGATTTACATGATTACCCATACTAGGCGGAGTCATTTGCTATCACCAGCTGGTAGTAAAAGCGCAATCGTCATCAACCGTTATCATCATTGCCTAAGCCCCAAACCCTTAGTCAGATTAAACGCCACCCGTAACCACCGCAACACACCAGGGAGGTGGCGGTGAAAACATTTAAGAATCATTAAAGCTTAGTGCCAGTGCTCATTGCCTTGCATGCGTAATCAAGCAAACCGCCATTAAGCTTTGCAGCGAGATATCTCAGGGCACACATGCTAGATTTTTTTTTTTTCAATGTAACTACGTAGAAACGCGACAGACTCCAACTTCTCATTACAGACACACCCGCTTGCTGCACTCACTAAAAGTTGATTATCCAATCCTAGTTCATTTGTTTAATCCCAGTGATAGTTATTGTCTTCCTTTTTGTCCCCAGGATACATAGGATATTTGCGAATGTCGTTTTTACATGCCTCCCTTCGCTGAATTTTAAGAAAACCACAAAGCTCAATTCTGAACACCTCGTATATTGTATTCGAGGTCAAAAACAAATCTTAACACACGCATGCTTTATAAAATGAGGTGCCCAGACTAACGTACGTCTGATGAGCGTTTTTTTTTTCTTTTTCAAGACTTTCCTTCATTAGAGGTTACTCTAGCACACCTCCTATAGCAATGTAAAGGAAGAAAACCATGCCATAGAGCTGCAGCAACAGATGTATAGATCCAAATTGCCTCAGTGAAGCGCGATCTTTAAGCCGGACCAGCGCCAACTCGTTGCGCGGGCCCGGCAGGAAAAAGAGCCCTTCCTGGGAAGAGGGACTGTTCCACATTCACTAACTAGCCACTTATATATTATCGCTAACTCTATCTCATTAGCCTAGCAATTAAACACGAAAGTTATGTTCGTGGCGGTACTGTAAAAATTGACAAAAGCCACACGTATATTACCTAGGCTAAAAGTACACTCAACAGCTCCTTTTTTTTAATTTCCTTGTGCACTGCAAGACTGCAAGCACTTTTGTAGGTTATCTATCTATCTATCTATCTATCACGAATGGGCCGGAATAGTTTGCTATCTATCACGACTATCACGAATGGGCCGGAATAGTTTGCTAGAAACTTCCGGTACAATCCTTTTCTACGAACAGGAGTCCACAGCCACACGTAGTCACCAGGAGAAAACTCTACGGGGATATGCTTGGCATCGTAGCGACTCTTGCTGTGTTCTTGCGAAGACAATGTTCGAAGGCGCGCTAGTTGACGTGCTTCTTCAGCGCGACACAACGTCTGAGCGATGGACAGATCTTCTTGATGCGAGAAAGGTAATAGAGTGTCCAGAAAACTCTGTGGATTTCGTGCGTAAAGCAGAAAGAAGGGTGAATGTCCAGTAATTTCATGCTTGGCGGTGTTATACGCGTAAGTAACAAACGGTAAGACGGCATCCCAGTTCTTGTGGTCAGCATCAACGTACATCGATAGCATATTCGTGAGAGTTCAATTTGTTCTCTCAGTGAGACCGTTAGTTTGCGGATGGTAAGGGGTGGAGTGGCGATAAGAGGAGCCACAGAGGCGCAAAATTTCTTCAACCACATCGGCGATAAATTGTCGTCCATGGTCACTGATGACAACCCGTGGAGCACCGTGACGCAACGGGTCATATATGACCCGTTGTAACAGAAAAGAAGAAACAGCGGCTGCTGTGGCCGATGTCAGTGCGTCCGTTTCCGTATAACGCGTTAAATAATCCACGCACACTATAACATATCGGTGGCCCGATGGGGTCTTAGGAAAGGGTCCAAGCAAGTCGATGCCGACTTTTTCAAAAGGGGATGTCGGCGGAGGGATGGGCTGCAAATAACCTGCCGGGGCAGTGGTGGATCGCTTGTGGCGCTGACATATAGTGCAGCTGGCGACGTACTGTTTTGTGGTCTTCCACATTTTCGGCCAGTAGAACCTCTCACGTAGTCGATGTAGCGTACGTGTGAAACCGAGATGACCGGATGTTATGTCATCGTGCACAGAACGAAGGACGACCTGGCGCAGGCTTTCCGGCACCACTAGAAGCAACGGGAGGCCATCGGCTGAATAGTTTCTTTTATACAGCAAGCCATTTGAAATTTTAAAGCGCTTGTCGACGGAGTTATGTGCAGCTTTGAGCAAGGTTTTCAGAGTAGGGTCGCGCTGCTGCTCACGTTTGAAGCTGCTGGTATCTGGGAAGTCGGACGAGACAGAAACTAAATAGTCATCAATGTCATCGTCGTCAGCATTGGTGTGTACTGAAGGAAGGCGGGATAAGCAGTTGGCATCTGTGTGACATCGTCCGCTCTTATAGGTAACAGAAAAGCTGTACTCTTGGAGGCGCAACGCCCAACGAGCCAGCCGGCCAGACGGGTCACGAAGTCCCACAAGCCAGCATAGTGAGTGCTGATCGGTCACTATTGTGAACTCGCGGCCATGTAGATACGGTCGGAACTTCTGAATGGCGAAGACGACTGCTAAGCACTCGAGCTCGGTGACGGTGTAGTTCGTCTCTGCTCGGGTCAGTGTCCGACTGGCATATGCTACGACGTGCTGACGGCTGTTGCAGAGTTGGACCAGCACAGCACCAACACCTAGCCCACTAGCATCAGTATGAAGTTCAGTCAAAGCATCAGGATCAAAATGATTTAGGATGGGTCCTGAAGTCAATAAAAACTTCAGCTGTTGAAATGCGGCCTCACATTTATCATCCCACAAGTACGGTGTGTCTTTATGAAGAAGGGACGTCAGTGGAGAGGCAAGTTGTGCGAAGTTCTTGATAAATCGGCGGAAATATGAGCACAGACCCAGAAAACTTCGCAGGTCCTTCACTGTTCGTGGTGGTTCAAAGTTGCGAACCACTGCGGTGTTCTGTGGGTCTGGTCGCACGCCTTCTTTATCCACGAGAAAGCCTAATACGAGGGCTTGACGTTCTCCAAAATGACACTTCTTTGAGTTTAAAACAAGGCCAGCTTCGCGTAAGCATTCAAACACAAGCGACAAGTGGTGGTTATGCTCTTGAAAAGTCTTGCCGTAGATAATCACGTCATCTAAATAGCACATGCAAATTTCCCATTTCTAGTCCACGGAGTACTGTATCCATAAATCTCTCGAATGTCGCTGGAGCATTGCACAAACCAAAGAGCATAACGTTAAACTCAAACAGCCCGTTTGGTGTTACGAAGGCCGTCTTCTCTTTATCTGAGGGATGCATAGGAATTCGCCAATACCCAGAACGCAAGTCAACAGAAGAAAAATAGGAGGCAGAATGCAGGCAGTCCACGGCGTCATCTATACGTGGCAAAGGGTAGACGTCTTTTTTTGTGATGGCATTTAGGCGACGATAGTCAACGCAAAATCTCCATGAATTATCCTTTTTCCTCACTAGAATGACAGGAGCTGCCCATGGACTACACGATTTTCGTATGACGCCCTTCTTTAGCATGTCTTCAACTTGCTCAGCGATGACTTTCCTTTCGGAAGGCGACACACGGTAGGGCTTCTGGCGTATTGGTGGTGCTTGGCCTGTATAGATGCGGTGTTGCGTACGTGAAGACGGTGGCGTAACGGTAGACGTCTCGTCTTGGGCAAAGTCAAAGACTGAGGCGTAGCGTGCGATCACCTCCTGCAGCAGCGACCGTTCAGTTGATGGAAGTGACTTGTTAATCAAACGGTCAATGCTGGCAGAATAGTCGGGGTACGAGTTGGCGTGGGGTTTCTTTACATCCACCGACAGTTGGAGTGACCGTATGGTAAGAGTACTTTGCTCTTGAAAGCTTGCCAATTTAAGTCCTGCAGGCAGATATATGGGCTGCGCGGAAACGTTCACAGTCGACAAATCGGCACAACCATCGGAGCACGAGGCAACGAGGCACAATAACGTTTTTCTTAAGTGCGTTACTGAAGTTCGGCTCGGCTAAACCGTACTAAGAACCCGCACAAGAACGCGAAGAGTTTACACGCACAAACATTGCGGTATGCGGGGCCAAGCAGACGTCTTCAGACACGGAAAATACTTCCAAGCAGTCATCAACGGTATCTTTCGTCAATGGAGACGGCAACACGGGACGAAAAATAATTCCACCACTACCACAATCTAGAGTTGCACCACAATGCCGCAAAAAATCTATACCTAGAATGACGTCGTGGGTCGCTCGTGCAAGCACCGTTAGTTCAGCTCGAAACGTTTGATTTCCTACAGAAAGTAAAACAGAACAAACTCCAACCGGGCTCAACGTTTCTCCCCCTACGCCGCGGAACGTAGCACTCCGATTCCAAGCAAACATTACTTTCGTCCCAAGGCGATTTTTAAAAGACATGCTCATTATGGAAACGGCAGCGCCGGTGTCAACTAGTGCAACAGTACTCACATTGTCTACAAAAACACTCACTTTGTTCTCAACCATTACAACACAAGGGGGTCTTGCGGAAGATTATTTTGCGGCCTCGCCCCCATCGGTCGCACCAGTTAGTTTCCCAGTGGTGGTGGCGTCCCCGAGCGGAGACGCGGAGACGGGGATCGCTGTTGGCGTGCGGGTGGTGGGGTTTCAACCCATGTAAAGAAAAACAAGCGCAGAGAAAATTATATAATTCATCTTCGTCACTACACGCATAACGCTACATACTCTAGAGAGCTTGTGAATGCACAAGATGTACAAAGTCGCCACAGTTAAACGCTCAGTTACAGTTACATCACAGTCACAGGCTACCATCGCACTCACTGCGCGATCGCCGCCACTACGACAGAGATACATGCATATATTAGGGGCGAAGCTCCTTAGGGCGTGGGCTGTGCGTCCCCTGTATGTAGCCACCTCTAGTTTAGTTCTTGCAGTGTTTACTAGATGGCGGTACCGTCCCCTGTATGTAGCCACCTCTAGTTTAGTTCTTGCAGTGTTCACTAGATGGCGGTACCGTCTCCTGTATGTAGCCACCTCTCGTTTAGTTCTTGTAGTGTTTACTAGATGGTGGTACTTGTAGCTGATGATGAAAAGATGCAAGATGTTATAAACTAGAAAGCGGTACTTGTAGTTGATGAAAGACGCGAGATCTTATAAAATAGGAATGATGTCACATATGGCGCGTGTCATTGGTTGAAGGCAATCGTTCGATTTAGTGCGGCGACGTACGCTAGGGGGAGCGATGTAATAAAATCGAGTGGGCAAAATGTACAGAGGATTCATGGTTTACCAGGTTTACCTCCGGAGCTTCGCCCACTCATCATCATTCACTTCGTGGATATGGCGGCACTTTTTTTTCTTATGGCAGGCGGCGTATAGAAAACTGAAGCCTATTTAAGCCATTATATAGCACCGAATATACATAGTTTATATCAGTTATTCAGTTCTATATTATATCAGTTATTCACTTCTATAATGGCGCAATTCGGTGTGATATAAGAGTATCCAACACATGTTGATCGGCTTTTAATGTTGGTGCCGGTTTGAACTTTATATTTCGCGAACATTGCTCATAGTTAACGGCATCAGGAAATTCGGGCGTCGTACGGTATAAAGTGTTACAGATTAATTTGCTCACACGGGGCTCTTTAACGTAGTGCGGATCACGAGTGTCTGTTAACTCTCTGCAGGTATGTATATCTCTATCGTTCATCTCGTACATTTCTGTCTCCTCTTGTTCATTTCCCCCATTGCAACGTTGCAAACCAATTATGTATTTACCTGTTAACCTCCCTGCCTTTCTGAATCACCCTTCTCTCTCTCTCTGTCTCTCTTGTGGTGTTTCACAGTTGTGCTGAATGCACTGAAAAAAATATAAAAGCACAAATCCACAATCCCGCAATTTTCCTCTGCTTTCACTGCTTATTGTTGAATTCCGGACTTTGTCAGCGAAAAAAGCATCACATGGCCTTTCTGCCGTGCTAGTCCGCGTTGTAAAACGAAAAAGATGTTGAAGCTCTAAAGGGTTTATTTATCTGATTATTAAAATCAATATTGCATGATCTCTATGGCATAGACTCATCTTCCACTAAAGGGAGCCATGAGTAGCACGCGAAGCAGCACATGCCGGGTTGACATAAAGTTTCTTTCACCACGGACACCCTATACGCTTCCTGCATGCATGGCAAGTGGATCACACCATGAATTCACTGTATTTTCTTTTGCTGTTACTCGTACCGAACTCTCGTTGGAGCACGTTGTGCGGGTCCGTCGCCTCGCCATGCGGGTAAACGTGGGCTCATTTGGCGTATGAACGATCTCGTTCCCCGACGCCATGGCGTGGTTGCTGAGAGAGTGTAAGGGGAAGAGGCCACAGCGTCTTACCCAGCCCATTCTTACACAGTCCCGAACACGCTAGCACGTGGGCTCGTTCAGGCAGTGCTTGTGCCAGCAATTGAAAATGCGAAGTAAGGGTGGTCACGCCGCACACCGGATTGAACTCCGCCATAAGCTGCTTCGCATCTAATAATCCTCACAAGTGTTACCTACACATAAAGGCTTCTTTTCCTGAACTGACATGCACGCGCTGGGTTATTACTAATAAAGGTAATTAATGGAACAGCTTAAAATATTATTCGGTATTATTGGCAAGTTATTGTGCTCGCTACAGCTTCATTTCAGCCAGAAAAGCTTGTCGAACATTATTTTTTTAAAGACTCTACGCCACCGCCAAGGCTGGGATGCTGCGGCCCAACCTTGCCCAATACCACCGGGCATCTGTAATAAAGTTTTCACTCACTCACTCGCTCTTCATTGAATACAAGCTTCGTAAACACACCGTGCAATACAAAAGTGCGCGCTGTGATAGTGCTAAAGAAATATCCCACAGAGAGCCAGTGGAGAGAAAAAGAAAGAAATGAAAGACACAAATGAAGACGTGCAGTAAATGTGGGTATTTAACGAGAGCAAAAATATCTGGTTTTTTCCCTACACTGCTTATACGGGTTAGGGGCTGGTAAAAATAAAACAAGGGAGGATACAGACAGAGGGAAAGAGAAGCAGATGCACAGAAGCACTGCTGTTCGCAGCCTGCAGAGTTTATCGAGAAAAGCAAGCAAGCGACGAAGAACTTCCTCCGCTAAACTGATGGTGCCGGCAATATTTCTCTCATCTCGCTTCAGCACCTTCGTTCGTGCGCCATCAACGCCGAACAGATGCTACTGGCATCCAACGTCGTGAATAAAAATAAAACACTACGGGCAAACAGGAAACAAAACAAAACAATCAGGAGTAATCGAGAATAAAGCGAACCGGACAGCCGTCGGGCGTAGAAACGTCGGCAGGGCAGACGCATTTGTCATTAGCGAGCTGATTGGTGGAGACAGCTATGGGTGCGCCCTCTATCGTGCGTTCGCGGTGCGTCAAACACAGTTCATCGACTCCCGATAGCCTCGAATCTCGGTGGCCCGTCGGCCGGCGTCCGAACGTCAACGCCAGAAGCATTGCCGACGAAATGTTGCACGACAGCTCAGTGCTGCAGTGCATCACGGCGAATTCGTTGTACCGGCGCTTTTACTGTAGTTTATTTGTTTACTACAGGCTCCATGTCGTCACACACCCGACAAAACACTGCACGACGCATTGGGCAGCGATGAAAAACAGCCTCGGTCTAAACGAATGCCAGGCCTCCATGGGTCTATCCTTATCAACATAGAATTACGCTACTATAGCACACTCGTATACACCGCAATGCGACTGCGTCGTCGTTGTCGTCGTCTTTGTTATTGTTGTTGTCATTGTCGTCGTCGTCGTGGTTCTTGTTGTTGCTCTCGTTGTTGTTGGTTGATTGATATGTGGGATTTAACGTCCCAAAACCACTATATGATTATGAGAGACGCCGTAGTGGAGGGCTCCGGAAATTTAGACTACCTGGGGTTCTTTAATGTGCACCCAAATCTGAGCACACGGGCCTACAACATTTCCGCCTCCATCGGAAATGCAGCCGCCGCAGCCCTCGTTGTTGTTGCCGTCATCGTCGTTGTTGATACTCTCGTTGTTGACATCGTGGTTGTTGTTGTCGTTGTTGTTGTCATTGTTGTTGTCGTTTTTGTTATCATGACGCTAACAATCATGACTGACTGATGACCCGGCCGTGACGGTACTGACGACAATAGTCGAGCACTGAGCTGAATACACGATACACGACCGTTAACGCGAGCCAGAGCGTGGGTGCCTCCTTGTTTGCTGTTTAGTGGAGGCCGAGACACCGTATCGTGCTCGCAAATTGTATACACTCCTATACTTTTACCATGGTCTTCGCAACAAAAACCTTTTGTTTTATTTTTGTACGTGCTCTAATACATTTGGGCAGGCTAAAAACCACAGCCAGTCAGGCAATAACAATGTCAATAAAGTGCGTATCTCATACATACGGAAAGTGAAAGAGAAGGCAAGAGTTTGTAAGCGTAGGAAATTTGCTTTTTTCCGATGCACACATACTCCGTATCTATGCCTACGATTCCACGTTATTTGACTAGGACAGCACCGCTAGCTCTTATCGCGAACACTTCACACCCCTCTTTTATGCGTTCTGCAAAGCATAAAGCATAAGAGAACACCTTTCATACACTTTAAGCGAAAATACAGCCACGCTGATGGTGTTTTAAAAAGAGGCCGTTGCCTTAACAGCCTGTCTCTGGAGCCTTCATACACAAGCCACTTCCGCCGCAACAAAGGATAACGCAACGCGCGGTCTCCCTTCCTCAAATCGACCCCACAGATTCCATCCACAGCGGGGCATGCCCAGCAGTTATCGATTTCACACCGACGAGCTTATTATTGCCCTTCATTGTCTCTTCCGCCCTCCATCCTTGTGTTGCTATCGGCGGACCACGAAGATAAACAACGCCTATAATAGCACCCGTTCGCTAGCTCATCCCTGCCTTGGTGCGTCCCACTTTATGACACTTCGCACGCCGATTCTATATCATGCATGAGGCGAATAGAACGAACGGCATTTGTGCAGAACTCGAGCCTATTTGCTGTCTGATTCATGTCTTTCATGCGTCGTATATACGAACTATCGATAAGCGACCTGTATTCCATTTTCTGTATAGGCACAGTGACGCAGAGGACTGCGAGGACGTCGCCAAGGCAAGAAGACAGGGGCGTAGCTAAAACATTCTTTATTTTCTTTTTTTGTGGGTGGGGGGGGGAGTGAGGGGGGCGATGCATCCAGGCTGTCTTGATGAATATGTACTTGCGTTTGCATGTGCAAGTGTATGCACAATAGAGAACGCGTGCAGGATATATAAAAAAATCGGGGTTGTGGATGTTGAATCTCCCAACGTTTGCACCCCCTCTCCCTTTTCTACGCCAATGCAAGAAGGCCATACCCGGCCCGAGGTCTCACCGAGCACATCGCGTAATCAACCATGCGCCAACGACATTGTTTCTCCTCCCTATTTCCCCATCCACTAAACACGTGAGGTACATCTCAGCGCAATTACCGGTCCTCGAGAAGAATTTCCAACTATATATAATAATATATATGATCAGCCGCACACAGCCGCAAAAAAAATGCATGCACCCACGTACACAATAACAACATGTGCGGTCTCTGGCCGCCCTGCCGGCCTGCCGTTCGCTGTTATACGGCAGCATCACTCTCAATCAAGCGTGAAGGGAAACGTAGTGGTCCCTACGACCCCCTTTCTTCCCTCTCCGAGCAGCAGCCTCGAGGTAGCGCCACCGTGGCCTTTCATATACCAATCCCTATATGACGCTTGCTTTGGGACCGGCTGCAAACGGGCCAGCATTCCCGCGCTGCTGCTGGCGCACATAAATCTGGAGTATATGGCATACTCACAATCAAGCAGTGGCCACTGCAGCCGTGCGCTGTGCTTGAAGACCGATATAAAGAAACGAGCCGGAAACGCACGAACGACGCGCTGTTGTTGACCGGGCGGGGCACTGGGCGTCGTATTGCAACCGCCCGTGGGCCATACTGCGACGTGGGCACATATCGAAGTGGCCTAGAACACCCTTCAAAGGGAAATGTGGGCTCCGTTTATTGAATCCCCTCCTGCGAACCTCAGTCGGAAAGGTAAGGTTACGACCACGAAATGGATTTCACTTTCGGACGCTTATACTTGAAAGGGGAGAAGAATACATTATGTTCTATTGTTGTTGCTGTTGTTTTTTTTTTACTGACGCGCCTTCGTAAGTATATCAGTCAATTCAAAGCGCTTGCAGGCATCCATATGATGTTGCACCTGGAGCCATTGCCCACGGCTTCAAACGTCTTAGTGGTTTTCCTCTGTTTTCTCTTTTTCACCCACTTTCTCACACTTGGAGTTTTGTTCATTTTTTTTACTGAACTTGCATAAAGACATACCCCACACTGACACCCACTACTCCTCTTCTTTTGAATAACAGCTGCATAACAGCCACGAAGCAGTGAACAAGCAAGAAAATAAATACCGTAAATACTAGCACGTAACGCCAGCTTCTTTTTTTTAGTTTTTTTTTTTTGCTACCTAAAGTCGACGATTTTGTTACGGCCGAACATCTAAACTCTACTCTTCCTTTATGGACGGAATTAAAAGTCACTCCTCGAGTTACAATTGTGGTTGCGTTAGAATCGGGTGAATACCGTACCAATGGGCCCATAGAAGAACACAAAAGGCAGACAGTCCCACAACCACCAATATTCACGCAAACAAAATGTCCGACACGTAAAATACTTCTCCCGTGAAGATGTTGTTGCAAATGATGATTAGAAACTTGCAAATTGTTTGGTTATTGCCACGCTCTAACTGCAGCAGTTACGTTTGCACAAACACAAAAATACAAGGAACATGGTGTCAAGGATGCGAGCTTATATTAACAATGCGAACTACGTTTTCATCGTGTTTAGAATCTTCGGGACATTCTGATTCCTCCTAAATTCACGCTACATTTACTTCTCTTGATGTTTTCTTGAGTTTTATGGGCATTTTTTGTTCTATACGTCGGACAGACGAGAGCTGTGAAACGCTGTCGAATAAATACAGCATTGTAGTGAGCTCAGGACGTTTAATGTATGTTGCAAGCGTTCGGTTTTCATCTCTGCAACACTGTCATCTTAGCGTTGCTGCAGTGTATAACATAAAAGCACCGACGTTCCTTTAGCCGCCGCCATTTACAAAACCACTCAATGTGTTCCTTGTCAGTCTAAAAATCAAAACAAAGGCAGTTTATCTGGAAACTCGCTGTGCATAAATCTACACGCCGTTACAGGCTACCAATCATAATAAAAATAGTATTGGCCCTCGTAATTCCGGAATCCGTGGCGCAGCATGACAAGAAGGGTGTGTGAAAATAAAGTCAGTTTAAGGCATATTCATATGAAGAACGTTCGCTATTCCATCTTTCGTCACCTGTGCAATATACGCCCATTTGCTGTTTTCTTATAGCTATATACAGTTAAATCTGTATTTAACTAAACCCAATTTTCTGAAATTCCCAATCTGACAAACAATTGTGATTCCCCAGCAAACACCCATAAAAAGGCTTTAAACTATCATTATGCCGAATCAACACAGTAGCTTGACCACCTAACCCAATTCAACGAAGCTTTTCAAGAGATTCTGAGTGAAAATGCGAGGATATTCTTTATATTTTGCCGAGACGCGTTTCACAGTTAAGTGAAACTATACCGGTGAAAAAAATGAGAAAAAGCATGGATGATTCCTCCGTCATAAAAATTTGTATGACATGAAACGTTTCCTTACAGAAGTAGTTGAATGTTTACTGTACATTGGTATAAGAGAGCTAGCTTGTACAATGCCTCTTCGTGTTTGACAGCTATAGCAGTGTTCAACGTGAATGCGCCCACGTTGACGCTCAGTGTAACACGTAACTCCATTCCGATGACTAACGTCTATGATTAATAGTTAAACAAACCCTTGCGGTCATAGACGCGTGTGGTATAGCTGTAGAGTAGTTATCAGTGATAGAGGAATCAGAGAGGTGTTACAGCCAGGAGAGCGTCACTGGATGTATACGGCGAAATGGAGCGACACTCGAGGGAACTCCGGTGCTATCTCTGGGAGCTGCAACGCCTGGCGCTTCGGGCAGCATGGGAATCATGGGTTGTACACGGATTTGTCTAAATTTGGTTTTTTCGGCTCGTTTTGGGTTCGCGTGACCTGGAGTCGCTTAGCCCAAGATTAAAATCAGTATTCAGCAGTTACACTATTACCTCTTTAAACAATTAGGTTCACCGATTCGTATCCGGTTTGGCGAAGTTCACAATGATATATTCTTTTATCCGAAACAAACGCAGAAACACGAGGATAAACAAAACCACAAGTGCCTTCGAAGTCGCAAGCATGAAGACAGGCAAAGCCGTGTACAGCTACATCATTCCCGTGGTGGCTCAACGATAGCAGTGCCCAAATTTCCTCTATAGTTCGGTTTGGAATACTCTATATGAATGGGGGAGGTGATTTTAAACGAAGAAAAAATGAAAAGTGAACCGCTCAACCGTCTGTAGTAAAGTGTGACACCTCAGCAGTGGTTCCCAACAGAATGGGTGAGGAGGGATTGAAAGATATTTGATTGATTTGTGGGGTTTAACGTCCCAAAACCACCATATGATTATGAGAGACGTCGTACTGGAGGGCTCCGGAAATTTCGACCTCCTGGGGTTCTTTAACGTGCACCCAAATCTGAGTACACGGGCCTACAACATTTCCGCCTCCAACGGAAATGCAGCCGCCGCAGCCGGGATTTGATCCCGCGACGTGCGGGTCAGCAGCCGAGTACCTTAGCCACTAGACCACCGTGGCGGGGCGATTAAAAGAGATAGAGAGAGACGTAAAGATTGAGAGGAAAGTTAAAAAATAGAAGAGAAGTCCGCGGACGGCGCCCCGATCGGCGAGTGATCGTCGAAAAGGAAACATCACGGACGGGACAACCGTCAGCCAGGAAATTTACCGAGCGTCTCCGGAAACTCTAAGACGTAGCCTACTCGCAGCATGTATTCAAGGCCACTGCCCGACTAGAGTGACACAACGCGTGCGTCGTGTCTTCCATCATGGCCGGCCGCAATTTGTCATGGGGCGAGCGTAAGTGGGAAACGCGGAGTTACCGCCACGAGAAGTATGGGAGTGAATCGCAGAAATATTTTTGGTATGGATAGATGGTGTGAGTGAAGCTGACGCATGTTGACGATTGGGCTAAGGTCGTCACCAGGTGGTGTATTAAGGCGTCGAGAAAATCACACTTCTGTTGGATACGCAATGAATGGTGAGGGTATACGTAGAAACTACGCGTTCAAAGAGTTAATCGTGTACATCACGGTCAAGATGCATCTTTTTTTCATTTTACCAAGAGCACTGCATGAGGACAGTGTTAGGCATACAAGGCGCCTTTGTAAATACTGTAGACGTCCGCAAATACTCCAGTGGGTATAGCGTGCCCGGAAATTGCTGTTGTGGACCGAGAGATCGTGGGTTCGACTTCTGACGGAACTTTTTAGAGGCGAAGCTCCTTGTGGCGTGGCTTGTGCGTCCCCCATTTGTCGTAGTGCGTAACCTGTGGCACATACCTGCATACCAATGGCACATACCCACCCTCGGGCACGTATCTGCATGTCCGCATGTTACGAAAAGCGTAGCACGGTGTCATTATCACGCTCTCGGTGTTAACAAAGCGCTGACAGCAGAAATGTGGTACGTATTCTCGTTTAGTCCTTGGATTGCCCGCTGGATGGCGGTACTTGTATATGATGAATATATGATAAAAAAAAGAAGCGAGATGACGGTACTTGAAGTGTTCACTAGATGGACGTACGGACGCACGGACGGGCGCACGTACGGACGGACGGAGGAACGGACGGATTGATGGACGCTTCGCTCCACTCATAACCATGACATTCCGTGGATATGCTGTGATTTTTTTTCTTTGATTTATGATTGTGCCTATTTTTTCACGTCATTTCCGGGATGAAAATACGTGACTGAAGCCTTGGTGGACCTCGGCATAAAACACTTTTGTGTTAAAAAAATATTCAGGATAAAACGGAATTCGAGTCTGGATCATCTGCGCGGCAGCCTAGTATTAACACAGAGTCGCGCCGGTGCTCGAAACTTCTTTGCAAAAAGACCCAATACAGGCTTCACGTCAAGGAAGGAGGGAATTACGTTACATAAGTAATATAAAAAGGTATAATAGTAAAATATCGGGTGACATACAATTAGAACCACGTAACGAATGGGTCATTAAGTGCTTCCAACCCATTACAATACTCAATCAGAATTCAACGTCATAAGCTAAGGGATCAAAACAGTTGTCATCAAAAGTTCTTACAAACATTATTATTTATCGGTGTTACTTGAATACTATAACATTTTTTCACTAAACTACAGTGTCTGTATAGTTCATGTCTGCATACGCTTTCTTACACTTGTGGCTGTAACGTTGGCATGGTGCCCTTGCACCGTATTGTTTGAAATTCACCTTACATTGAAACGTCTCTTTGGGTGTTATGCACTTTTAGAGCTCGTGTTTTGTTGTAAACTGTCGTTTAGTGGCATGTTCTTTGGCAGCTCTCACACATTATATATATATATATATAGGTATGGGATATGGCACAACGGGAGCGTTGTCGACAAGGATAAATATATTTATTTCCCAACAGTTTCAGGAGGGGTCCTCCCTTCATCAGGGGATGACTCATCCCCTGATGAAGGGAGGACCCCTTCCGCAACTGTTGGGAAATAAATATATTTATCCTTTTTCACAACGCTCCCGTTCTGCCATATCCCATACCTTCAAGAAGACTAACTGGCCCATTGAATTATTACTCCCACTTAGGGCTTAGGACTTCCTGAAAAGCTCTTTTTTGCCCTACACCGAACCGCCAGTGCCAGGAGGGGCCGTCTGATCGGGAGGAATGCGTTAGTGAACGGAAACGTACACAGACCGCTGACATCAGAAAGGTGAAGGGGAGAAGGGGGAGAGAGATGAAGGGGGAAGGGGAGAGAAGAGTGGAGGGGGGGCACCCGAGGGGCGTCCACCGCATATTATTTTTCTCTTCTCTTTTTTCTTCTTTTTCTTTCCTTTTTCTTTTTTCTTTTTTTTTTCCTTTTCTTCTTTTCTGTCTTTTTTTCCTCTTTCCTTGCCCTCTGATTTGAGATTGTATAAAGCTGAGCACCAACAAACTGTATCTTTAATCCTGATGAAGGCCAGACTCTAGGCCGAAACGTCGAAATAAACCACGTTGTGACCGCTCACGGAGGATCTACTGGACTATATGCAACGCTACGGCCACTCAACCACCATGCCTGCCTATATATATATATATATATATATATATATATATATATATATATATATATATATATATATATATATATATATATATTACGCTTGTGCTAATATAAATGTGTATAAACAGTTATCTATCTGTCACCTGACTGTACTACTGTATTAGAAGGCTGTAGTGATAGATAATTGCTTCCTCCCTGTCTCCCCACCTTCCCCCTTCACCCCTCCTTTAAACACAGTGCTAACACATCTGCATAATTTCAGTAAAAACAAAGCCTAAGCCATCCGGTCTCTTTCTTCCCAAAAAAGTCACAGTTTCTCCAAAAGAGCAAGCAATGATTGTGATAGCAACATATTCGAATGTTTTGAGAGGCATTGCTAGCATTTTAGAGCAATATTAATTGTAGTAAACATGCGCTTGCTAAGTAACCAAGTTTCCTGCGGCGCGGCCACAGTACATGGCCACAAGGCTCGTGCATAGTGATGGCGTTGTTATACGAAACGAGCTTAGCCGGCAGCCAACTCACTCAGACCCGATCTCACATAACACTACAAAACGCTGGTGTAAGAGAACACAGCCGCTCAAGGTAGACTTTTGGCACCATTTTTTTTTTCTTTTTGTTTTCTTTTTGCGTTGAGAGCGCAGCCCGTAGAAGCTCCCGTCTGTTGTAGGGCAATAGCAGGGCAACCATTAGCGCCCCCCCCCCCCTTTTGTTCACTTGCGAGATAAGCGCGCACGCAGACGAGTCCGGCCAAAAAGGTGATGCTCGATCCGCAGAAAGAAGAAGCCAGCGCATTCCCCCCCCCCCCCCCTCTATGACGGTGGCGGCAGCGACGGCAAAAACCAGCCGAGACTGTCCATATAACTGCTATCGCATTTAAAGAAACCGTCCTTACATAGACCCCTTCATGATAAATATATACAAAAAATGTACTGTCCTGACGTGGCACCCACCGGCGTCAGCCTAATTAAAATGTGCGTTAAGTTCACCATACAATATCGAATCCGCGGAACAATCCACAGAAAGGTCAATTTGCCTTTTGCTCTCCAGTTCTCTTTAACTGTACCATTGACTGATTGTTTACATATGTCCATTATTAGAATTGTATTTTTTTAATTCTTCCTTTTTTTTCAACGAATATTCCCGTTCTACAGTTGGTTCTGACAACTACTGTGGCCGTCGAACGGCCCCATTCAGCATCGCATTCAGAAAGTTACCGCCGACTCGCGCGGGCGCTTTTGATTAAAGTCGTCAACTTGGAGGCGTCGATTCAAAGCTCCACTGCACTGCCACCGCTGGCTGAGCTATACACAGACAGAGCGCTCTCCATCCGAGTTGAATGGCCTCTTTCAACTCGGAGTGGTGTTCGGGTCGCCTATATGGGCGGCCCTTGTCAAAGCCGCAGGTCTGATGGGTTCACGACCGTGAGACGTGTATAATGGTGGATACACTCTAACCTGCCTAAATAGATCCGTTCAGTGCCGCGAGAATGGCGGGCAGTGCCGCCTGGAGATTATGTGTATGGGCACTCGTCTATCGCCGGCCTACGAAGGCCATATAAAACGCCTTCCGCACCCATACATCTGAAACACAGAAGCCTTCACCTACAACGAAATTATATGCGTGATTGGGTAAGATTACAAATATTGTACTTCTAAATCCAGGTTACTAGGTCCTATTAATGCCTGCCTTTTATAGATACTTTTGTTTGTTATAAAGAAAGAGACTGATGCACCACGACATTCTATATGAACGTCGCAAACTGCAGGGATTTGTTTGAGAAAAAAATATGATACAACCACACCACTTTGAAAAAATGACCGGTATGAATTCATACTTCACATTCATGGTCCTTTTTTTTTCCTCAACACTGTCCGACTGTACTATATATGCCTGCCAATGCAACCACAACGGATTCACTGACGACTTCGATTGCGAACTACTATATACGGAATACGGCTGCTTATAAAGCAATAAATACGGTGTGCCGACGCATATAAACGTACGCAGGGTACATGAATTTATCTCTTTGTTTATTTTCTTTGGGCAAGTACACGCACTCATACTTGTTCAATGCTCGACGCCAAGTTTGTAGTTGCGTACAGCTTGTGGGCGAAACCGTTGTGCGGGTACACGACAATCTGCTTATACTTACGTCAATGTTTCGGTTAAATGTTTCTCATAAAACACGAAAGTAGTACACATTTGATTCGCCTACCATGCTGACAGTCGGCCTCCCAGCATTCGCATCCATCTAAGCGAGCTGCTTGCCTCTGCCTAGCTAGTTGTCGTAGTGATGCACGAAACTCGCGGCCAACAGTATACACTTAGCGTCAGAAAGGCCCGGTCCTGTGCACGGGGCTTTTTAGAATGGGGCGTCCGCGTATACGCAGTCCTTTCATCATGTTTCCACCCGCTCGCTGCACTTGTATAATAGGAGAGTAAAACGGACACTAATTATAGCGATACACACTTTGGTTTAAAACTGCATAATTGCAGCCGCCGCAGCTTGCTTAGCATTATGGAGGATGCTTTGTTGAACTGCTCAAAAGCGCTCTTTGAATGTCGGGGGAACTTTATCACGGAAACAGCCTTTAGGAGCGCTTGTGAAAAGTTATCTTTTTTTCTTTTATCATCAGAACGTTGTTAATGAACGCGCGAGCAAGTAGGGCGCATTAACATTGTCTCAAAGTACGCGTCAGAATACTTGCCAGGAGTTTTAAAAAATCTGTGAAAAACCGTTTTGGAAGAATAAGTATGTCTTTGTCATGCTATTCGTCGCTAACTTCTAGAAATATTTTATGCACAGCTTTTTCTGTCGGTCAGCCTGCGTCGTTTCTTCGCGTTCTCTGCCCATTTGTAAGCCGCGTCCTTCACCCCCCCCCCCTTCCTGTTTAGCTTTCTATCGTCTTATTTGTGGTTGATAACGTGTGCCTGCATATAATTGTCTTTCCTAAGCTGTGTTCGCACTGGATACAACACTGTGCAGGAGCATCTTGTAAACGGACATTTATAAAACGAGGCTTAAGTAAAACGCAGAGACGGCGCAATGAGTGCGGGGACGAAGTGAAACGAACTGGCAGACACAGGCGAAAACTTCCAACCATCTGTGTCTGTGAGTTCGTTTCTTCACTTCGCTCCCGTACTATTTCAGCCACGTCTGTTTTTTTTTTTTTCCTTAAAACTAGTTCAGCAACAAGCCCTGTATCAAAAAGATGTCGTTCGTCACTTCATGAGAAACAGTAAAGATGAAAATGGAATGCGCATTTACACCAACGTATGTACATGAATGTACATGTAGATGAATATATGTGAACGCGTATGTACATACACACGTCGAGTAATTATGTGTCTGTCGTGCAGCATGTAAAACTCACATCGTATCTAAAGTTTGCTTCCCTGCACAATTCCCTTTCACTCGGGTAATCGAGGTACTACGTACCACTCATTGATGAAATGAAGACGACGTGATAGCTGCGTGCGCTGGTACTCGAATTTTCGGTAAGGCTTCATGACGAGAGGCGCATTTACATCGTTCTCGTCGTGTTGCAAGACAACTGCTATTTTAGATTTAGTATACGCTTCATTCAACATTCAACGTTGTCTATTTGCATGAAAGAAATAATAAATTTCTTCGCGGGAGGCAAAAACTAAAGGCTAAAAGCCTGACGAGGTCTCACCCCCTATTGATCAAAACAGTCTGCATCAGTGACATATGATTTACACAACAGCAACACACAACTATATGCATCGGTTACATATTTCACACATATTTACATATCTCATTGGTAGAAGATACTGGCATGCCATAATATATTTTTCTATATCTTCCAAAAAATCAAACATTCAGAACATGCATCTTTGCGTATACAAACAAAAGCACACATTTTAAAACACACTTTGTTCCACACGATATGCATTCCGATATCACTCAGTACTGAGGGAAAAAAACACTGTTGGAGCCCATCCCATTTTAGAATCACAGTGAACAATCATCAAAATAAACTAAAACAGAGCAGACAATCACTCTTACGTGTAAATTACTATGGGTCTACAATGACGTCAGTCGAGAAACGAAGTGACTTAAGACGAGATTTAAATGGTTTAGATTTCAGTGTAAAGTCTATATTCATTTCGTGAAGATTTAGCTACTGAATACATTTGTAATCGATGTCCTGTTTTTCGTGATTCGTGTGTATTTTTTTTTTGTTTTGCGGGAAAATTTTCTGCAGCCATATTTAGTTGATATGGTACGTGGGTATAGGAATCATGCAGTGTATGCTTATGAATATGTTGCATCAGCTTGAAATTATAAACTTTTCTAACAGGCAGAATTTCGTGTTTGAGTAAAAGCGGTTCAGTGTGTAGGTCCCTGGAATGACCTTTATATTTTTATGATAGGAAGCACGCGCTTCTGTAAAACTAATAATCTCTCATAATTGCTCTTAGCTGTTGTCCCCCATACCAACATTCCATATGAAAGTTTGGAGTAGAAGAAGCTATAATACAGCGATTTAAATAACCATGAGGGATGGTGGAAAGCGATTTCACTCAAGCACCCTACCGAACGAGCTAGATCTGTTAAGAGACAATTAACGTAAGGCGTTCATGACAGGTACTCGTGAAACCAGACTCCGAGGAATTTTTGTGCACCGACTTGTTCTAGTCGCTGAACGAAATGACTATATTATCGCTGATCCACTTGTTTACAGGTCTGAACATAATAAATTTGGTTTTCTGTGTGTTTAATTTGTTTGTTTTTTTGTTAGCCAACTTGAGAGTTTCGAGATGTGTAGATTTGTTGAAGCTTCTACTTTCTGAATGGTGGAGCCTGTAAAAAATATAGTTGTGTCGCCAGCGAATGTTTTAATTTCGCGTGTGTACTGAACCTCTGCAATATCGCTTATATACAAAAAAAAAGCGCGTGCACTGAAATGGAGCCCCGAGGAACTCCTTTCTTTATGTTTAAAAATTCGGACCTTTCTCTGTCTATGCTAAAAAATTGATATCTCGATGATAAGTAGCTTTCAGATAAGTCGGAGACTACCCCGCGAATTTCATAGTGGCTTAATTTCAGCAGTAAGATTTCATGATCAATCGAATCGAATGCTTTGCGCAAATCAAGAAAGACACCTAGCGTGTACATTTAACCTTCAATGTTGACGATTATGCGACTTTTTACGCTAACTAGTGCCTCTTCCGTGGTCTTACTTTGGCGAAATCCATAATGATGCGGTGATAAAATATTATATTTCTCAATATATTTCATGAGGCGCGTATTTATAGATTTCTCATAAATTTTTGAAGAATACAGGTAACACAGATATTGGACGATAGTTAAGTCACAACCGTTGTCACATTTATGGATGGTTGTAACCTTGGCCACCTTAAGTTTTTTCGGGAAGCTCTCAGTCAAAAGGGAATAACTTATAATATATGCCAATACAGGGCAAAGTACAGATGCGATGCCTTTAGCTGGAGCTGCCTTTACGTCATCATAACCACTTGCAACATTCCTTTTTAGTTTTTTATATACCAATACACTTCATCTGCCAATACTTCGTGTATTACTAGAGAATTCACGGAAATGTTTGCCTCGTTGTTATATTGCGTTACATCTTCATCACTCACAGCCGCATTCACAAAGTATTGCTTAAATGCCTTCGCCAATTATGTGCCCTCTAGAATGATATCACCAGCTGTTACTTGCTTAGGTGTACGTGATGTAGTTGTTCTTCCAGCTAAAGAATTTATTTGCTTCTATAGTTTTGCTGGTTCTGATTTTATGCGCGAGAAAATGGCTTTGTAACAGTCAAGATTAGCCTTTCTATTGTCACTATTAAGGTTTTTACGTAGTTGCTTGTATTCTCGCAGTATTTTAACATCTCTATTAGTAAGGAATTTGTGAATAAGCGTATTTTTCTGCTTGATTCGATTTAAGAGGTCGCCTTTGATCCATGGTTTTCTATTGCTTGCCTTTCGTGTTCTGATTTGTTGTATCCGAAAAGCAGTATTGTAGCCCTCTAGGAAGATAGCTGTGAAAGTATCATATGCGCTGTCTGGATTGTAGTGCACACACACAGGTGACCAGTCTGTCTGTTCAATCAAATCAGCAAATTTAAGCAGAAAATTATTGTTGATACACCTATATACTCAGTGACATTTGGGTGTTTATTTTCACTTCACGCAACAGGTTTTCTGTAGAAATATATATATATATATATATATATATATATATATATATATATATATATATATATATATATATATATATATATATATATATATATATATATATATATATATATATATATATATATAGTGGGAGTAATAATTCAATGGGCCAGTTAGTCTTCGTGAAGGTATGGGATATGGCACAACGGGAGCGTTGTCAACAAGGATAAATATATTTATTTCCCAACAGTTTCGGGAGGGGACCTCCCTTCATCAGGGGATGAGTTATACTCTTATACTCATCCCCTGATGAGTATATATATATATATATATATATATATATATATATATATATATATATATATATATATATATATATATATATATATATATATATATATATATATATAGGTGATCACTTAGGTCTGAGCACGTTGTGCCTGCAGTGTAATCGCTGCTATTTAGGCTTGTTATACATACGTCCAGTGACGTGTAGCTAGTGGTAGTAATACGGGTAGAATCTAAAATGGAATTTCGAGCTCCATATGATATTACAAGGTTTCATGAATCAAGTGCATACACGTCTTCACTTCTCATATTTATATCGACGTCACCCATAATAAAAAAATGTTTTTTGCAACTTCATTAAAACAATGCGAAACGTGTTCCAAATGACTGCGAAAATGTCGCTTATATCCAGTTGGGGGTCTGTATGCCACAGCAATTATAAAATAATTTGTTTTTATTGCTAGGCATGTCACCGCTACTAACAGACAGATCATTAAGCCTTTGAAAAGAATAGCGCTGCTGGAAGTGTATCGCCAACCCTCCACCGTTTTTGAGCGATCCGGGTGCGCTAGATTATAATTTGTAAACACGGGAGATATCCCTATTACACAGCCATGTCTCTGTAAACAATATTGCATCGATGTTCGCGTGAAGAGTACTCATAAATACACCAAACGCTTCGTGTTTGTTCCTAATACACCTTATATTTTTATGCAGTATGGTAAAAGAGCCTTTATTCAAAATTAATGTATAATTAAGTTATACAACACACGGTAATAAATTGGGGAATCCTTAGTGCGTAAAATTAACTGTTTTCTTAACAGCACCGTCAGAGGCGAAATAGCATAGTATATTCTTTCGATTTTACTCGACAGATAATTCCGACTTCAGGTGTTGCGGGCGAGAGAATCAAGAATAAAAAGATGCAAAAAGAAAAAAAAGGATAGGCAGTGATCAACCAGACATTGCGTATATGGTGTTTTCTGATCCACACAAGAACAAGTGCTCCGTAAATTCACGCGTCAGCTGGTAAACGTACTGAACACTCGAGAGAAAGCACCCAAAAAAATGACCTTTTCGCCAGAAAAAAAAAAAACTAAATTGGCAGTTCGTAAAAGTATTGTATAACAAAGTACGAGACCGAACTGACGTGTTCTCGTGAGCGGGGAAAAAAAACACGCGAGTATTGGTGCTATAAAATCAGATACGACACAGGAAACACAACCGCTGTTTGTCGCCCTCACATATAACACGATCAATTACACGGCAGTTTGGAGGCGATGAGCGAGTCCGCACGGAAACGGATGAAAAGTCGACGTCGGCAGAGCAGCGTGAAACGGAGATCGCTTCATCGATTCTGACGAGTTGGCCGACTCCTATAGGCGCACTTCTTCTTCCTCATCCTTAATATCATCGTTATAATTTTTTTCTCTCTCAAAAAAAAATGGACTCGTAGGATTCTCTGGGTACTGTCTTATACTGTATATAAGCTCTCGATCATTTCCGCGCAAGCGCCAAGAGAACAAAGAAGCGCCGAAAACAGCCAAGAGGCCAAAAAAAAAAACGAAAAATGTGAAAGAACGCGAGACAGCATTTGGCCGCCCCGCAACTTCGGCCCACCAGCTGCGTGCTTCGAGAGTTTGAAAATCGTATTTAGACTAATCGATGCACTCTCCTCAAGAACTCGCCGCGCGCAGCTAAGCTCAGTCCTCTTTGTTTTTCAATTACTTTATCCTCTCCGCTCATGTAGTAGGCCTGCACCGTTTTTTCAAAATGCTGATGAAAAACGGATTTATGATTTTCCTTCTCTCGTGTCTTTTTTATTATCATTATTATTTTAGAGACACCGAAAACGCGCTCCGTTCTCCCTGCTTCGGCAATGCACTCCACCGGATAGCGAGTCCACTTTTCCGCCGTTTTTTTAGGTGGGACCGGGGGCTGGGGGAGCGGTACAAGCCTCCTTATCCTCATTAATAATGTCGGATTAGGTTTCCGCTCGGCTTTTCGCTACACGCTGCGGAAAGAAGAGAGGATTCGATGAATTATGGTCCGCACGGGGCGAGAGAAGGCAGGGATGTCGGGCCGAAACTCTGGGAGAAAATGCTTTCAAATGGCTCCGTCCGTCAGTCGGTGAAAGGGAAGAAAGAGGAACCGCTACTTTAATAATGAAAGGGGATGCGCGGTGAAGAAGAAAGAAAGGAGAAGTAGAAGCAGGTTAAGGAACTGCACTGAAAACAGTGGTGAGTGGAAGAAATGAAATGACTGCCATTAAAAGTTTTGTTGGAGGCTCGGAGTATCCAGTGTAGTGGTTCATCCTTTAGAAAGTCAGTATCGTCTATTTTTTTCATGAGCAAGGGGTCAGTATTCACTTAAACGTCATTAAAGTGGCATCCTGGGCGCCGCCACACTGGGGTCATTTTCTTTTCTTTTTTTTTAATGTGTGACGAAAAAGGTTGCCAGTGGCATGCCCATCATCCATGCCTAGCATGCCTTTGTAAAAACGGGGATTATGAAGAATGAAGTCACAGATATACAGGTAAAAAAATAAAAAGAAAGGACGCGTCAAGGCGCTGACCTAACAAAAGTACTTCAACGTATATGAAAAAAAGCTCAAAATTGACATGACGATAGTTATAGTGCGAGAACAGAACGACGACAAAGAGACAAGAAGTACACGAGCACTCGTGTCCTTCTTGTCTCTTTGTCGTCGTTCTGTTCTCGCGCTATAACTATCGTCATGCCATACCAACTAGCCCAAGCTGCCACACTCAAAATCAATTTTTCGCGTGAAACGCAGACACAATATGTCTTTACAGCATTCGAGACTTTTACTTCACTCAACAGATGAGCCGCTTTGATGAATGGTGAGTCCAAGGAATAACAATTGCTTCCTCATATCTCGAGGGGGTGCTATTACATCGAGGAAGTGCACGGGAGAGAACTAAAATGCAAGGAGGCTAACTAGCGCGGCTAACTAACCATCGATGTCCAAGGATTCAAGCCAAGGTTTATACACATTAGGGACGAAGCTTCTGAATGTACTATGCGCTCCACGATGGCGGCTTTGATGACAAATAGGTTTCGGATAACCTGCTTCCTTGTGATAACTACGACGTCGGAAAGCCTTTGTACGCGATTGAGGAACGGACCTGCATGTAATGCTTCGATAACATTATTGCGACATCGCAAACATTGCATCCCACCGTGCTGGTGCTCCAACGCGTTGGTTTCATTGACATCAATGCAAGCCATCTAGAGCCCGTAAGCTCAGCCAAAACGGCGGATCAGATTGGCCTTTCGTCTGCTAATGAGGACTCGTATAACTGTCACAAACACCAAGCGATAGTGGTGTTTCACTTGAAAGCACTTTCGATCGAGCCCCTACGTCCGGTTTTCATGATTCAGAAAAAGTTTTGTAAAAGAAAAAAGGGAGAGAGACTGGTACGATATTCATGGGTCTGGTTCGAGTTACATTTGAGAAAGATATATTGAGGGCGATAACTTGTGGTAAAAGCTGGTTAACCATGAGAAGAACTTGAAAAGAAAAGATTATTGAATAAGTTCCCCGAAAAAAGATACTGTTTCCTGTATCAAAGCTGCTGGAATCGTGGCGACACCTGGCGGAGCTGACCTCAGCCACTCGCTTCTCTCTATGTAGCCACTGATGTTCGCTTCGGCAGCGCTTCTAAATACAATGTTGAAGAATACTTCCTGCCACACGAACGGCAATGCGCGAGTGTCACTGGCAGATACCTAAACGAAGATCACCTCCAGTTTTTTTTTTTTTTTTACTTTAAGAACGTGCCTCAATCATGAAGCGATGCTGAAAGAAAGGAAGGAGCAGACGTGACGGCAAAAACTCGCCGAGCGACTTGACGCTCATCCCGCGAGTGACGTGAGCGACGTCCGGCCGCTCGTACCGACGCATGTACACGGGCCTTCCATTAAGGAATGAGGGAAACACTGCGGTAGAATTCCCGCCGGACCCTCGAAGTCCCCGGATTCACGACCGTGCCATGAAAAGGGACGGCGAATAATGCACCAGACACGCACACAGCCGGGCCAAGGCGAGTTAAGAGGGACGCGCGGCAGCGTCTAAGTGCACGGAAAGACATTGCGCGCATGACTCTGGCATCCGAAGAAAGTGCGCGCGCAGCGTTCTCAGACGTCGCTACGACTGCTGCTCTTTTTCCCGAATGTCGGTTCCGAAGTCCCTCCTCGCGCAGCCGGCGCGTCCGATCGCCTAAAACGCGGAACCGGAACTAATGCACTCCCGGGAGAGAGCAGCAATTGCTTCGACAGGGGCACATCGGCCTGCGTTGCGTCTTCCGCTTCGCACGAAACGAGGGTGGACAAAAAAAAAAGAAGAAAAGAAACGAAACGAGAGATACGAGGAACTGCCGTGACAAGAGAAACGTTGGAAAGAAGAGGGGCCGGCATAAAAAAGGGGTAGGCTGGTAGTGTTGGCGAAACAAAGCCGGGAAATACGAGAGTCAACATTAGCATTACTGAGGCTGGCGGCATTCAGAGAAGAAGCCGAAATGTCGACTGGCAAAAAGCGGCGATAGTAAAACAGGACAGCCCCGGCAGGAGCGGCAGGGTCCCAGAGCGAGCGACCAGCCCCGCGCACGCGAAGAAAGTGGATGAGATGGAGAGAGCGAGTTGCGCGGTAGAATGGGACTGCCTGAGAAAGGAAGGAGTGGGTAGAGAAGAGCGCGGGGTGTGCAGGGAAGAGGATGGAGAAGGGGGACGAAGCTGCCGGAAAAGGAAGAGAGAGGTGATATTGGAGGCGGGAGAGAATGTAGCGGAGCGCTCCCTTTCCAGGCGTTCTCTTTCCAACTGGATGAAAACAAGTCGTCGCCCTCTCGCTCCCCGGTGCCGGCCCCTCCAGAGGAGCGGGAAAAAACGAAGCGGACCTCAGTCGGTAGCGAAAGATCGAGCGGACCGCGTGGAGACCTGCCGGCTTTTCTCTCGAGAGCGCGCGGCTCGCTTGCTGGCTTCACCGAGGGCCAGGCCAGGACCGACATGCAGCTGCTTGTACCGCCGGTATGAGTGCCTGTCAGGCCGCTTTCTCGGTCCTGTTGCTGCTCGTCGCCTGTGGCCGGTCGTCGTCCTCGGCCACGCCGCCGGGCAACAACGAGGACGCGCCCCTGGTGCGCACCTGCGAGGAAGTGCAGATGCGGTGCGCGCAGCGCAAGGGCTGCGGCTCGGCGCTGCACGCCTACCTGTACCAGTGCAACGAGGTGATCCAGGCGGGCGCCTCGCAGTGTCCCGTGCCGTGTCAGCGCGCGCTGGCCGCCCTCACGTCGACGGACGAAGGTCGCGGCTTGTCGGACTGCGAGTGCGGCGAGAACGACGTGTGCCGCAAGAGCAAGCTGCGCGTCGAGGTGTGTCGCGAGGCCGTGGAGAAGCTGACCGCTCCCGGTGCGCGAATCCCGTGCAGCGTGGCCTTCTGGATGTGCGAGGCCGAGCCCCAGTGCGGCACGGCGCTCGCCTACTACTACCGCTACTGCCGCGGCGCGTTCCACGGCAAGCGGTGCACGCCCCGCTGCAACAACAGCCTGGCCATCCTCAACAGGCAGCCGCGATCGGACACGCTACGCTCGTGCTACTGCGACGGCTCCGAGGAGTTTCCCTGCCAGAAGATTCGCGACAGGACGGACCAGTTGTGTTACGGCAGGCAGGAGCCGTCCACGACGCCGAAGCCCGGTTCCGCGGGAACAGCTGTGCGTCCCGCCGGGTGGCCCCAGCTGACAGTCGCGCTGCTGCTTCTCGTATCTCTTGCTACGCGGTAAGTACCTGTTCTGTTCTGTTTTAACTGTTTTGCTGTGGAGAGGTTGAGGTGCCTATTGCCTCGGCTACTCAATATCACAAAGTTCTGCAGCGAAAAATAAAATAATAATACAGAACGGTACCCAAAAATTAACAATACGAAAAAAAAACATAATAGGACACTGAAACCAGTTCAAATAACATGCCAATACACAGTTTTCTTCACGCAGTTCACACAGCCATAAACTACTTACACGCACACCTTACTAATCTAATGTCAGTATATACATGACCGGTAAGTACCGATTATTTAATATACGGTGTCTCTCTGACCTGTACGAGCGCAGGAATTCATAGAGCGATAATCTGAACGGTCTTATCAAGTCGAGTGTGCCTGTGTCGATTCAGTGCTGCTTCACTAACATACAAGCTCGAGAATTCGCGCAAATTACTTGAAAATGCGTGAGGGTTGGCGGATTTCGTTTCCCGAAATCAGCAAAACGCGATATGACTGTCGGCTTCGATCGCCCGAGATTGCGCTTTACCACTGATTTGTAGGTTATGATTGGAAATCAGATTACGAGACAAAAATACAAACGACCGTTTCCCACTCTCCGACATTCGCATCCTGTGAACTAGCACTACCAAGCTGTCCTTGCAGTTAGTGGACGCAGGCTTGAATATGGACCAGGCAACAACAACAAAAAAAAAGCACATCGAAACTTTTCGCTTAGCGTGTTTACCGAACCTGTGTGTTGGTTGCTGGTGTGTGGTCAGTGCGAAACTTCCTGACAGGTTTACTACGCCACGTGTCACCGAAGTTTTTCGCGTTCAGTGGCGTTTTTATGTCCCGCGCGCCGCTTATGGCCTCGGCGGTACACGTGTGCACGAGACGATAAACGTATCGAGCCTGCGAAAGAATGTTGCCAGTTTTACTGCTCTGCCCCGCGTGGCCAGTCCTGTGCCGTATCTTCCAAGCCAACTCTGCTCGGGTCTTCGCGCAGCTTTTTGCTAGGAACATTTTATACCTATGCGTGTGAACCTTCCATGACCCCCCCCCCCCCTCCTCCTTTCCTCATCTTCACAATTTCAGATCAGTGCTCGTTGCTGGTATGTGTACCTTATATAGGACTGCACACGCTGAAATCCGCGCCAAGGGTACGATCGCAGCTTTAACGGGACGCTTGTTTGATGTCATGCGCGTTCAGGCGTGTCTGACATGATACGTGAATACGTGTGGCAGCTTGGGCTAGTTGGTATGGCACGACGATAGTTATAGCGCGAGAACAAAACGACGACACAGAGACAAGTGTCTTTCATGTCCTCCTTGTCTCTGTGTCGTCGTTTTGTTCTCGCGCTATAACTATCGACGTGAATACGCCTGTGTTGTGCACTATGGCTACATGAAACAGAGAAGCGTAGTACTTTTCGTTATCTTGTACATATACTTCCACACAAAGCACATAGACACCGGCTGGATAGATATCCGGCACACCAGGCGCTGTCGTATTGGCTTGAACATATAATCGGCGCTCAATCGCATTCGTTATCTGAACAGCCGATCTGGCGATTCCCGCAACCACCTGTGTTATTGTTTTCGGTAGTATAAAAGATGACTTTAGCATCGGGGATTCCGTTTCGCATAAGATAGCCGTTGTCACTCGTGATACAACGAGCAGAGGCGGGAACGCACAAGGTTCAGATGACAACTGAGCTTTCGTTGATCGTTACATGGATCTACATGTTGAAAAGCTACTCGACTGACCATTGTGTTGTTTCATTTATTATGTGCCCTCTGCGCCAGATGCATTGCTTCTGATACCAAAACTCGCAAGTCTAAGATGTATTCTACACTTAATGCGCGCAATATGCTTATCTTCGTAACAATTCCTTTCGGGTTTAAATAACTTGCAGTAGAGAAGATTTCAACACGGCGAACACCATTACTTATATTTACAGGTAGCGTAAGCCTTGCTGAGAGCACACCTGTTCGTAAGGCACAACATCAGCCCTGCAGCATAGAGATAGAGGCGTTACTTAAGCCCATTCGCATGCCTAATCATGCTAATCGATGGTAGCGCCGGCTAAGGACAGACAACAGAAAAGCAGAATCGACACAAAACAGTGTCGAACGTGCCTTCTTTGCTCTGCCTGCGTTTATCCTGTGCTATACACAAAGTAGAATGCAATACCAACAAGCCACAGTTACCACCTTCCGTGACTTCATTAATGATACTCCTTAAGGACACTGTGCACTCGATAATCGCTGGTTTGCGTCTCTGCTTCACGGCCTTGGATAAAGGTTTTACAAAAGCATTTACAGGTTGCGCAAATGCATATGGCAAATCGTCACTTCCTTCTGGTTGATGTACTTTAGCTGGAAGATAAAGTGTGCCGCTAATAAAATGCGCGAATTCTTTGGAATCATATTCGCATGTGTAAATACTCTGATACATTTTCAGGTTCGAGTCTTTATGTGTCTCAAATAGTGAGGCGGTGTATATTACGAATCGTCTCACAGTCCGCAATTGCACTGCCAACGTCACCATCGCTAAGCATTGACGAACTTGCCTTCTCGAAGCGTATACACAGTACAACATTCTTTTGTCTTTCTGTCGTCACGGACTCACAGTCCGATCACATCCTGCGACCACGTTCGGTGTCAGTAAGGTGTCGCTGTGAACCTGGTCACATAATGTAGCAGCGCTTACAAACAACGCGGACGCCCTTCCAAAAACACGTGTACTTGAAATACGTGCACGAAAACATTTATTATTTAGAGGAAGTCCTTCTGAAAGGCGCGCTAAATGAACTATAACGGCCATTTCATCCAGTTTTGTCGACACCTGTGTCTCTCTTGGGTGCTGCAAACATTAGAGCGGGACAAAATTTAAATCTTGGTGGTTGTCGCAGCCCATGATTACCTCAACTGTAATAGCCTCGCGTGATGTTTCGCACATGTAAAGTGACTCCGACAATGTCGTAAAGGGTCCACAAATACAAATCAAGTCAACGCCTACGCGATACAAAAGCGGGTTGCACAAATGCATGAACTCTCGCGCAGGAGATGCTCAAGCAACCTTAACGACGGCGCGTTCAATCACGCCTATCAAGACCATGCGCCTGGTTTGTTATTATAGACGGCAGTTTCAAACAACATGCGCGTTGGATATCCTAAAACCCCTCGCGTTTTCGTTGTCAGCTCTAACGGTAACCACTGCCTCGACATCCTCGCTCGTGGTCCGAACGACTCGCACGTGAGAACGAGTTGCCCACACTATACTTTTCCAGAAGCCTAACGTCCTTATCGCTGCATTAGCGAGTCTAGGGAAATCCTTTCGCCTTCTGGTGTTCGATGGCTGCGTCTTGACGACTTATCTTTCACTTCCCCTACACCGGCGGCGACCTTTTTCTCAGTCTCATCAAGGGTGTCTTCCTTAAGTAAACGCATTACCTTTGGCATTACGCAAGCCAAGTACTGCTGATCCTTCGAATAAATTGCGTCCGTAATAGCATCCCCATTACGGACGAGACTACTGGTATCCTTCCCCTATTTTCCTGCAGGAGATCTTCTCCGCTGAGCTGGGGGAAAAGTTTTTTTTCCGGGCTCTGGTCGTCTTCCCTTCTGGGGCGGAAACCATTTCGCGAACTTGGCGAGTTCTCGCAGTTTTTCGCCGATAATCGTTCCGCCTTTTCGCTTATGTTGTCCCATCGGTCCCGGAGGGGATGAAAAAAAAAAAGAGGTGGTACATGGGTGGTATTCCGGTGCCAGTGGAAGATTGCAATTTCATGGGATCGATCCAGGAAATGGGAGAACTCAAGTAAACGCGTCGGATTCTTTCGCATCGTCGCGCGGACACAAAGAAAGAACTCTGGTGAGGGAGTCATTTTTCCGCCGCAATTATCTCAGGAGAGAAACCGGATATCACTCCGGTGCTCCCTTTTTCCGTTGTCATTAAAGCTATTAAAATTTTGCCCAGACTCCACCGGAGAGCCTCCAGGAATTAAAAAAAAAAAAGTTACTTCCGCGCTGGAACATGTAGGAGGAGGTGGATGGGGTTGGCGCATTGGATTGCACGCAGAGCAAGCGGGCGACCTATTTGCTTCGCGTATTGGAATTCAGCTAAAACCATAAGGTATAGCTAGTATGCGGGATTTTTTTTTCTTCGTGCGATGCTTTCTTCATTCAATGCAAATGGATCCTCAGCAGGTGCGTTAGATATTTCTCGGGCCGCGGGCAAAGCGTACACTAAATATGGAATTGGATGAAAGGGAAAACATAACTGAGAATACTGAAGACATGCTGTACTTTCGACGTTCGCAAATTTTCTCGCGCTGCATCTCCGCCAATCCTGAAACTTTTTTTCATATTTTACAGCCCCCTATACAGCATTTAAACAAGGGGATGTGTGAATCACAGTACGCGTTCGAGTCACACGTCGCCTATTAAACCAGCGATTCTTCGTCGTGTTGACAGTGTAGTAGGAACGCGATCGCTTGGCCCGAGCTATCTTGTGGCCCTACTGTGCCAAAATTTACATTCTAGTTAGGTCTAGGAATAATAATAAAGTCTTCTATATCTCCGCAGAGCAGAGTAAGAAAATCTGACGCTATAACGGTCGCGTATGTACAAGTCAAACACGCGTCCTAACAACCTCCTCTTTCATTTCCGCTATCGTTCATAACTCATATCTTCAATCGCGGAACCCCTAAAGTCTTAACTACCGCTCGTTTCCTGGGATGTAAAGTACACCCGAGTCGCGTCCGTATAGAGTTGTATATGCGCGGGGTCGTGTCCCTGAAATACGGCCAAACTTAAACGTGAAATGTGGTTTCAAGGCGACGACGTTGTTTTACGGGAGTGCCGTCACACACGACTCCGTGTTGTGCCTGTGTGCACGGTATACATAAAATTTGCATCGAGGTGCCGGTATAGCAGTATGTCAAGAACTAAATGTTCTTGTTTCTGAACTCTGTGGACTCCATGCCTAACAACCATCGTTTTATGACACTGAGGCGGTGATGTAAAGTTCGCAGAATTTTTCGAGTGATCATATAGTGCCAGATACGATACCAGATAGACGGGTAGAGCAGGAAAACGTGGGAACCAAAGCACGCTCCACCACTTATGAGACCACGTCCGGTACGGCAGTAACCAGGTGATATCTTTAATCCAGGTGCACGATCCAAAGAGACCCAGGCCGCGTTACATACGATGATGATCACTACACTAGTTTTGTCATACAGATGAAAATGAAGTACATAGTCAGCGCTCACAATATATGTATATATATAGATTCCCAGCAGCGCGCGTCATCATCGGAAACTGGGCCGTATAATGGATCGTGTCTCACTATTTTCCGCCCCAATGACACCGCTGGCGCTCTTGCCGTTATGTTTTATTGACCCTACAGTTACGCCGGATAGCCAATGCGTAATCGCGAAACACGGCAAGACTTCCCGATCATTTCTTCGCAAGAGCTCACGCGTGCTGTGGTGGAAACTTTTTTTTAGTTTCTACTTGGCGCTGTACTACAATGTAAGTTCTGCACACAACACGAACATTGATTCAGACTTTACCACGTCAAACTTCTCGAAGAATTTCACAGTTCGACTGATCAACTCATAACGGAATTCTTTTTCATGGTTCTCGTCTTAACTGGGTCTAACGTTGCATTCCACGAACTTTGAGCTCCTTCAATGTTGTTGTATGCTATAAGATTGCTTAAAAACGTTTAAAAAATTATGAATCTTTAAGCTTCGCCTTTAAGAGTTGAACGCGATAGCAATATTCTGTCCCTAGTGCGTACTGAGTTCAAAATGACGTGTATCAGTGAAGCTTTAGCATGCGACTGTATCCTGTGCAATGGGTAGCAAGCTTTAAATCACGGGCAGTTCTGTGCGCGAAATCTTTTCGAACTTGCTATGCGCGTAGGCTTAAGTCATGAAAAGGCGCTGTAACGTATGTGCCTTTTGTTTTGGGCGGCCCGCTTCAAACCACGAAGTCATAATATTCGCATGTCTAGACGCCCGATGGCAACGTATACGCTTGTACCTAGCAGTATTATATTAGTATGACATGGCATGCTGTATTGCGAAGCATATAAGCAGAACACGTGTGTTTGGAGGGGAGGGGGGTACATCACTGTTATGTTCACTGCATTTTCAAGCAGGACTTATTTTGACGGTATTTCGAAGCACAAGCAGTCGCATGGCACATCGCAGAGACAACAATCTGCCACGCGACTGCTGTCCTTCGAAGTACCGTGAAAATAACTTACCATAGAAAATATAACACTGCTTTATTGGCTGCAATAGATGCCATTCTGTTTTGCGACATCCTTCAACGAACCGTTAAAAAAGATTTCAACATTAATTCACATACCATACGTTACCTTCAATGAATACATCTTCATGAAGTGCCCTTTGATATGTTCTTTCTTATGGGACTGCACAGTCTGTGGAAAGCGTGCATGCAAGACCGTAATGCAGAACCAACGGCTGCTTCAAGTATGCGTTTCGTGCATATGAACTCTTCTTCTAAAGGACATTCACGAAGAACTTCACTTCACACCAGACTGGCACCCCATTTTGATGAGGTGCTCATCCTTACCAACCATTTGAAGAACTTTTGCTCTTTTTCAGGACTTGCTAAGTGTGTGCGTGCGCATATATATATATATAATATATATATATATATATATATATATATATATATATATATATATATATATATATATATATATATATATATATATATATATATATATATATATATATATATATCTTTTCATGTATGTGCACTATAGTTATGCGATTATTGTCACTCGGTGAATGCATTACTATGCCAAAGCGAATGTTATAATTTAAAATGCATATTAAACACCATGAAAGCAAAGAAAAACAAACCAGTCGCGTGGCTCTGCGGTATAACACTTGCTTGCCACGCAAACGACCCGGGTTCGATCCTCACTCACAACCATATTTTTTAAATTGTTTACGTCATTTGCATCTTTCTCTATTTTTCGTTCACGCACAAGATCATTTTTCACTCACAACCAGGTACGCCAACGCTAACACTGGAATTTCTGAGACGAGCTATCTAATGCAGCGGCGTTAAAACATGGGATGATATGAAAGCACAACAAAGTCTGATCTTATTTGATTCGTTGAATGGCTATTTGTGAAACTTCGGAGAGGGAGGGGATTAATAGGTATTTTGAAATAATGGGACCACTGTACGGTCAGTCTTTACATATGTAGTGCAGAAGGAGAGAGAGAAAAAAAACTGAATTATATATATATATATATATATATATATATATATATATATATATATATATATATATATATATATATATATATATATATATATATATATATATATATATATATATATATTGGGAGGTGGTGCAAGACACCGCTCTTCATTGCAGAAGTCCATTGGCATCCAACGCGACTATAGGGCCCGGTTGACCAGGGCCTTCTGGCTCGCCAGGTCGGAGCAGCCGAGAAGGGCTGCAGATCTCCCTAGTGGGGTTCAGTTTTGAAGTGAGGCGAGGGTTCGACTCACACCATGTGGGAGATGTTCGAAGACTTCTCCGCACACTGCGGACATTTTCCATTTTGCAAAGGCGTAAGAGTAAGCGCTCCTCCGCCTTTGTTAGGTTCTTACAGGGTTTAGGAAGAATTGAGAGGCCGAATCGATAAAATTCAGTAATTTCCCTAAATGTAAAAACACGCTCACTCTCCGGGTAACGCCTTCAGACTCTTCTGGAATGGATCTCGAACATTTTGAGAATAGAAGGAAAACGCATGGACTAATAATCAATACCGTCTTTAGTTGAATGCCGACACACTTTCCGAAGAGGGTACACAAAGATAAAAAAACATGAGATCGAGATTTACGAAAGTACTATGAGCGGAGCAGGCACATATTCTTTTAATATTCTATATGGATGCAAGGAACTATGAAGCCGCGGCTCCTTTTCTAAGCAATCGGCGATTGCACAGAAAGACAGTTTCCCTTAAAAAACCGGTCATCGAAGAGCATTAATTATATCGCCGCAAATCTCTAATTAGCCTCTTCGTAGCGTTGTCCACCAGGTACTGAATCGTAGTAGTTATAAAATTAGGAGGGAAATAGTTTGTCTCCGAGCACAGCTCAAGGTTCTTCAATTAATTGCATCCTTTTTTTATGTTCAAACTGTTTAACACCAGCATTAACCACGTCTTTAAGGCGCCCCACGCAAAGTTCACACCAGTGCTGCTCGTAATACACAGGCAGAGGAACTCGTAGAAAAACAACCGCAATGATAAGAAATAATGAAACGTATAAGGTAGTCGTTCAGCCACCGTTATAGTATACGTTATTTTTTTCTTCTTACTTTATACAGCCCTGCTTCAACTCCTGGGCGGTATTTAAACTGGATGTCCTCGCATCGGGCGCGCGTGCTGTTACTATTGAAGCACTTACACGTTGACGACGAAAAGGAGTGTTCTCGCCAGGCGGGACTAATCACGCGGACCGTATGCATAAGAAGTGCAATTTAGCCAAGACGCACATTTCTTATAATTACTTCCTAGTCTTTGCGCGACACAGTGCTCAGCCTTATGAGCTCGGACATGTCTCTCCCGGTGGGCCGACATAACTTCGAAACTAACGACCCTTCCGTTCGCCTAACCCAAATGAAAAAGAAAACCTGAGAAAAAAAAATCTCGAAACGGTTGAAAGAAAAAAAAACTGAAATTGGTCAAACGCGCGCTCTGCTCTATATTCACGATCAACGTTCACATAGATGCCTTACATGACCTTCTCCGAGACGGCTTATTAACACCGCTGACGCAAGTTTGTATCAGACCACATTTGCGAGGGCTTAGAGTGCGAGTGCAGAATCGTTAAATATAACTGCAATTTGTGACGTCTGCCAACAACGTCGTTGAACTCGAAGTGAATCAAGACATGTTCGGTAAGGTTGCAGTCGTTGGTCAAGTATATATATGGATTAAGTTTATTAATGCGTGGGTCGCTTCTATACATGCGACGCACGAGTGTAAATTCCATCGCGGATGTCCGCATCCGAAAAACGGTAACTTTGGTTCCTGCAAGCATTTTGCCGACGTGATCACGTTCAACAGATCTGTTAAGCGTAAGCCAGTTAAAAATAACCATTTAGTTAGCAGTACATCAGGCAATTTCTGCGAGGAAAGCTGGAGAGGTGACCTTTGCAGCGCGCGAAGGAGCGGTTAGCTGAAAAACAACGCTGAAAGGAAAGACGCATGGCCACGCCCCTTCGGTGTTCTCGCATTTGCATCTCGTGACGTCATTGGTTTCGAGATCGTTTGTTTCTCTCTTTCTACCGAGAGCTGTTTATCTATAACAAACACAGCGCATTAAAAGCAGACAAGACGCAATAGAGGAAGCTTTGACGACGGCAGAATAATTTTGAGTTCTTGAGATAACATTAACGTACACGGACGTTTCCATTTTGGAATTGAATTTTCAAGAAAGTGAAGTTATACCTCCGTTGCGAAGCCAGTGATCAACATTTGTTCCCCTAAGGAAATGCAAACAACGCCTCTATACTTCACGCTATCTTGGTGTTTTTATAAGCGTTCCGTTTTTTGCTTTTCCGCCTTGGCGAATCAGTGGGTGTGGTGCTCGGTTATACATGAAGGTCGGGCGTTCGATCCCGGTCGCAACGGCCGCTCTTCTGTTTGAGGCGAAATGATATGAGGCCTGTGTGCTGTCCAAATTCGTAGCACGTTAAAGAACATCCCGTGTTCCGCCGCGGTGGTCTAGTGGCTAAGGTACTCGGCTGCTGACCCGCAGGTCGCGGGTTCGTATCCCGGCTGCGGCGGCTGCATTTCCGATGGAGGCGGAAATGTTGCAGGCCCGTTTGCTCAGATTTGGGTGCACGGTGAAGAACCCCAGGTGGTCGAAATTTCCGGAGCCCTCCACTACGGCGTCTCTCATAATCATATGGTGGTTTTGGGACGTTAAACCTCACATATCAATCAATCAATCAATCAATCAAAGAACATCCCATAGTCAAAATTTCTGGAGCCCCCCCCCCCCTACCTAAGGCGTCCCTCACAATCATATCGGGTTTCTAAGACGTAAAGCCTCAAATATTAAATTACTTTTATGCACTGACGTCACCGATGCCGCTATGTTGTCCTAAAACGAACACTGTGAAAATCTGCGCTGTATCTCGGGCTTGATTGATTGATTTGTGGGGTTTAACGTTCCAAAACTACCGCATGATTATGAGAGACGCCGTAGTGGAGGGCTCCGGAAATTTCGACCACCTGGGGTTCTTCACCGTGCACCCAAATCTGAGCAAACGGGCCTGCAACATTTCCGCCTCCATCGGAAATGCAGCCGCCGCAGCCGGAATTTGATCCCGCTACATGTGGGTCGGCAGCCGAGTACGTTAGCCACAAGACCACCGCGGCGGGGCCTGTATCTCGGGCTGCTTAACTCCGGAACTACACAACACCAAAACTATACCCAACAAAAATGGCGTGCGTTGACGTAACGTGAATACTGCTAATGAGTCGTGAGTAGCGAAGTCATTCTAACATCAGACTCGCGATAATGAACTGAGGCGAAGCTACCATCGTTCGCGTGTTTTGTTTCTGTCGCCAGAGAACACGCATTGGCGAGCCGGAGACACGAAATGCGGAACGACGACGAGAGTGGGTGGGACAAAAGTGCGCGACAACTGTACAGCCACTCGCTCAGTGGCACAGCTCTCACTCGACAAGCTGAAGCCCAGGCGAGCTAACTCGTGTGCCGTGCTTACAAACACAAGCAGAGAGTCAGCTCCGTCGTAAGTGCGGCGCTTCATTTTTTTGTAAGCTTTATCCGAGAGTGGGACAACAATAGGCGGCACGGACGTTTAATCTTTCTGGTGCGCGCGACCGGCGGCATGCCGCGGACGGCTGTCAGCCGGCGCAGGCGGGCGGGTCTTCTCCGAAGCCTCGCTCGCTGGAAAAGTACGGCGTGCCCGGAAAAGGGGCCTGCCACGCTGAGAAGAGGAAAAGGATAGCGATGTTCCCGCCCAGCGGACAACGACGACGCTGGGAAGACAAAAGCGGCCACGCCGAAGAACAAAGCGCAGAGCGCGTGGCCGTTCCCTGACTCTTGCCGGGAGAGGACCGATAAGGGCCGGGCTCGATTGGCCCCGCGGCGCGGACGACACAAGCAGCCGCCGACGTCGGCGAGCCGCCTGGTTCTGGGGCCTGGAAGAATAAAAGCTAAAGGAAAAAAAAAAGAACAAGAAGCGATACTGGTCCAATAGAGACATCAACTGGTCGGACGAGGTAGCCCACGCGCCGGGGCAGGCCGGCCGCTGGGACAAGCCAAACGGGTCTGGCTGAGGCACCTCGAGAACCGTGGAGCGCGCGTGGCAGCAACAACGTCACGAACGGAGAAGCTTCTCAGCTGCTACCGCTGCAGTGCAGCTGACACTCGGGCCTTGAAACGCTGGGCGAAACGCCGCTATCACCCTTGATATAAAAAAAAACAGAAATGACTACAGCTTTCTTGTCGAGTACACCGCTAAGCAGTTCGCGGCGAGGCAGGGGGTGGGGGAATGGCGAAAAGAACATTGTTGTATGGAGCTAAGCGGCGCAAGTAATGGCCGTCGTTCGTGGGGCGTGGTCGGAATTGCGTGTCTGGTATTGACGCCGCTTCGTGGCTTGTGGGTGGTGACGACCTGGGGCCCTGAAAGAGCGTCCGAGAAAAAAACAAACACGCACACTGCAGTGGTGTGCGTGTGTCAGCGTTAACTGTGAGTGCGTGGAGTGTGATCAACGGTGAAGGATTAGGGACAGGGCATTTTTTTTTCTTATCTCTATCATTATCTCGCGGTCACTTGCGTGCTGCGGCCATCACGTCATAATGAAAAGCCTGTACAGGGTGAGGCCGACGCGTGAAGGTAGTGCGGGATCCCAACCGCTGGTTGGCTGTCTGATAAATTGCACGTGCCACATGCGCGCTCGTATGATAGAGTATGGCAAAACTAACAATGTACCTTCACTTGACGCTCTACAAGGGCTGCGTTTTGCTGCGCTTGTTGCGAAGTGTCGACTTGTCGGTGGCGGCTCCCGCAAACCGAGCGAGTATATTTCGTGAGCTCATTCCATATTAGCTCGTATATTACACGATGCGTCCATTTCACGCTATACCTTTTGATTCACGTGGACGTGTTTCGCTATGGGCTACAGAGCGCCATCTAGCCGTTTAAGATCCTTTAATGATTGATTGATTGATTGATTTGTGGGGTTTAACGTCCCAAAACCACCATATGATTATGAGAGACGCCGTAGTGGAGGACTCCGGAAATTTTGACCACCTGGGGTTCTTTAACGTGCACCCAAATCTGAGCAAACGGGCCTACGACATTTCCGCCTCCATCGGAAATGCAGCCGCCGCAGCCAGGATTTGAACCCGCGACCTGCGGGTCAGCAGCCGAGTACCTTAGCCACTAGACCACCACGGCGGGGCTAAGATCCTTTAAGTTCCACTTCTTCATTGTTTTTTATTTTTCTTCGTATGAGACTTAAAAGAGGCCGACGAATCGCCGCCCAGTGTCGGCCACTTCCCAGCAATAGAATAAAACATGGATAGAATGCGAAATGCGCAGCCGCGAAGTACGGGCCCATAAGAGATAAAGTTTTACGATGATGCGCCATCGTATGCTTCCATGTTTACTGTCGACCGTAAACGAAAAAATATCGTTATGGCCAAGCAAGCTCCCTCGACTTCGTGAAAGGACGGAACATATAGGAGCAGGGACGCCCGTAGACCTCTCAAATTACTATTATACTAATTGTCCTTATTGCGTGGCGTTCCAGCTCTTCGCAAGCCGACCGTAGATTTGTTTCTACTAACTTGCGCTTCGTTTATGGCCCACAACAGGCGCTGTAATGCCATACAAGTCATAGCATGCCATTGACTTATCGCATCACATATATATATATAGCTCTCCTGGCCATTTCCAGGCGTCCAGAGACAGTAAGGAAGGAGTGTGCGCGGAATTACATCGTGTTCGTGCGGCGGGCGTGGTGGTTGCGGCGGCGACAGCGGCGACGACCAACCTTCAGAGACACCGCCCCGCGCACGGGCTCGCGTGGTGATGGATCGGCACCCGTAAACTGCACGCTTCCGCTCGGCCTGTCTGGCGGAGTTTATGTGACGTCTTCTTAAGCTCTCGCCATCTTTCTTCGCTTCCTCGCCGCTGCGGTTGCTTCTGCGTCGAGAAGGCAGGAGGACAAGGCCGTAGCAAAGAAGACCAACACCACGGCCAGCAATACAGTTGTAAGACTAGCTGAGGTAGAGAGACAGGCACGCGCACGAGGCCTGGGGACCTCTTTTTTTTTCCATGAGCTTGTGGATCTGACGTTCATATGGGGTTACACGACGAGCGTTTCTTCTCCTGGTGCACTTGTCTCTCTTTCCCTGGCCATGGCGACAGTAGCGGGAGGAGAAATGAACTGTCTGTTGTGCGTAACTGTTGGGAGCCGAGGGCGGCCCGTTGCTTGGTTGGGAAGGGCGCTCCTAATCGGCTTGGAGGTGTGTACGGATCCGTGATGAGGGGCCGTGGTCCTAACCTTGCCCCGAACGAAGGCTGGCTCGTCTTCCGCGCGTCCTCCACAAAAGCCGCGGAGGAGGCAGGTTAGCGCTGGCCCGTGTAACCAGTGCTATATACCGCGGCCGCACCAATGGTCCCCGATACCGCGATGCGGCGGCGAAGGGAGTCATCCTCTTTTCCGCCACGTTTGTTGTTCCTTTCCTTTCGACTCGCTGGTTTCGCCGCAGTGCTCGGAGGGTATCAGGGCCCAGCCAAGATTGCGGATTGCGGGACCGCTGGCCCGGAAGAAGGATGGCCTCTGTTCCTTGGACGCTGGTGATCCGCTTCGTGGCGGCGGGCCAAACGAAACCTGGATCCGACGGCGCTAGAAAACTTCCGAGATCCTTCGCTAATACCGTGTTCGTAGGGATGTTGCGGATGTGGCTGGAATTGCGACAGCGAGAAGACGCGGAGCGGTGTTGGAACTATACCTACGATCTCGAGGACTTCCTAAACCATAAACAAAAAAATACACAAATAGCAATCTGGCTCGTTGCCCATGTATGAGAAAGCAAAGGCAGGGGTCGCGGCTGTAATGCATCCGGTCCTGAACGTGTGAGTGCATATAACTGTAATCGTCAAGAGAAGGGCATCAGAGCGGGATCAGTAGCAAGCGTGCACCAGAGCCCTCGTAACTCTCTATTAAGATTCCGTACACGTGTCTCGCAACCGCAATCAGAAGGAAGTTGAGGTATATATCAAATGGGAAGTAAAACCTCATTTGAGTTGTACACATCTTTTCGTGGTGTTATACGTAGCTACGTATTAAGCGACTATATCGGCGAAATCCCCGACCTGCATGCAGTGATGTTCCGTACTACGCCGAAGAATTCCCATTCAGAGACACGAAAATTCCCTATTTCGAGGATTTTTCCCTGCAAGCGTGGACGAAATTCCCAGCACATTTCCCTGCACAACAGTATACTAATATCCGCGCCCATCCACGCACACACATACCTATATTTTCACGCGTTTGACGTACTGGCGGCTTTTGAAATCATGACTAGCCCCTCAGCTGCCGCACAACAAAAGCATGACTTTATTCATATACTGTTAATACAATGCGCATTGTGTGCTTCAAGTCCAAAACCAATGGAGAAATCGCTCCGGGTAAATATCAGAAACAAATCTCAAGGACTATATATGCTTGCGTTATGCATGCGCCAGAGCCGATTACAGCAGTTGATGGCACGCTGTGACCGCTAATTATCGGTCCTCATAGGAGAGGTTAACCAATCCTGAAATTCCCTGCAATATCACGAAGATTCCCCTTTCCCGTTTGGCTCAAAAATGACATGCGGGAATTCCCCGAAAGTGGGGAAAATTCCCTGCACAGAACGTCACTGCCTGCATGCAACGCTCGGCTCTGCTAATGCTCAGCTGCTGGCCCGAAAGACGCGGGTTCGATCCCGTTCTCAGGGTCGCTTTTTTTATAGAAATGAAATGCGAAACACACGTTTACTGTACGATTTCAGAGCACGTTAAAGAACTCCCGGGAATGTGAATTTTACGGAACTCCCCACGAAACTGCAACTGGTTTTAGCACGCAAAGCCCTAGAGATTAATATATGTGAACTGAGAACTTAAAGTTGTTTATTTTTGTGTGAATGTTAAGGCTTCAAGCTGATGAGGGGAGCATGTGCGATAATTTTGCTTTCCTTTTCATGATCGAAATAAGGTCTGTTTCGTAACTGATGCGGAGGTGAACACTCTCTTCTCGCAAAAAAGGACCCCAACCGAGGCTACATCACGCGGTCAGACAAAATGGAAAGCAATCACACGCATTAGCCGTATTTACGTCAGGTGATTGACGGATAAGGATTTTACGGATACGCCGGTATCCGAGATATACACTCTAGAAATCTTGGTTGAGTTTCGCGACAAAGCCGCTCACGTACGCAACAATCAGGAGACATGTCCTTGCGGGAAAAAAAAAGATGCTGCTTTATATGGAAATTAATTTCGAGCTTAGCACGTATAGTCTCCTGCGCTTTTGCTGTGGTTGAAGCTGATCAAAATTGTATGTTCTTACAGTCCTTCTAATACTTTTGAAGCGCTAGTCGAGCGCCCGTTTACTTCTTTACGTGCAATTTTGCGTTGGGTATTTCAAAATCAACATTGTTCTATGACTAGACCTCCTCCACGATGCTCGATATATTGCAAGCGCCGGAATTTTTATCAGGTGATTCGTACGTAAAATCGTCACGCTCCGATAGTTTATCGGAGTTGACGCACCACCGGCATATGTGCTCCAGGTAAGACACCAGCCACGATGCACATTCTCCATTTATGCTAAACTAACCAATGTACACGTCCCGCATTACACCAAAACGCGGTTGGTTACGCATCGCAGACTTACTTAAATTACGGCACCAGGCCCCGAGATCGAACGCGCGACTTCTTGAGTTTAGTGGCCGCTGCGCTGGCGCGCAGCTAGCTACTCTGCCGCTTCGAAACCTTCGCAGCTTCTAAACACCCACGATGCGCCCACGTGGGGCGGCCGCTGACTTGTCTCCACGATACGTGGACTAGAAAGATGAGCGGTCATTACGGTAATAATAACGGCCCTGGCACGGCGTTTTCCCCCGGCGGTGGGGCCCGCCCGGCCTTTATCAGCTCAAACGCTCTGCGTGCTCCCGCGCTGCGGCCCACCAGCCTCCACACATGGGTCTTATCGTGACCGACGCAGGTCTCGAGCCCCCGGTTCCCAGCAGCCAGTTCGGGGCGCATCCTGGTGGCGGCCGTCATTTGAGGCCGCCCAGTGCCAAGAAAGTTGCGTGCAGCTTGTGACGTGAGGGTGGGAACAGGCGTGGCTCCTGTCCTATTCAAAGATAGCAGCGTGCCTGTTAAGCCCGTTCGGACAGCTTCTATACTCTCGCAGGCACGATGTTTGGAAGATGCGCACCGTTGTACAGCTCAAAAACGGCTGGTTAGGCACTGCAGCCGTGCTCCCGACCGGGTTGCAGAAATTAGGTGCCTTTTCTCATCTTCTAACCACTACCACCAAACACGGCTAGGCGCATCCGGAAGTGCCGGCTGAAGAGCCCCTGCACCGAAGAAACGTGAACGGCGGTCAGGATCGCAACGGCTGCACTCAGCTGCGGTGCATGGAAATATATAAAAAACCACGGGGGTATAGAAGCACGTGAGAAAGGGACCAGATGTCTGAGGAACCTGCGCGGCGTGGCCACCCAGCGTGAAACGAGACCGCATAGTCCCGGAGACACCCGCTATCTCCCCCTCTCGCCGCTGCACTGCGCTCGCTGCCTGCCAACGGAAAGCGGTGAACGGGAATGCGTGCGGTGAAGGAAAGGACGCAGGCGTCACGCGTAGCCAGTGCGCTATGACGCAGCCCTGCCTTCACCACCTCTCCCCAGTAGCGCAACCGTACGGCCGGGTATTGGCCGGGTGCACGTGGCCCGGAGGACCTGCCGCGGTGGTGGTGCTTTGGACGAGGGGGAAGGGACATACACACTGGTACATGCACAACCTGCTCAGCCGCACTGATTGATTTCGCGCTGCAGCTGTTCATGGCACAGCTGGTGGTTTTTGTTTTGTTTTTAATAAACATATAGTTCGCGGTGGTGCTGATGGTCGGGGAAGTTCACAAAAATGATTTGCGGAGAAGGCGGAAGCAATTACTCGAAAAATCATGTGCATACGAGTGAGTCGGGATGTCTTGCAACATCATCGTCGATCTATATCAAGACGCGAAATTTAGGGAGTTAGCTGTAAATGTTGGCACTTATATGCTGCGATACTGGGAGCATTTTCATTCTAAATAATTCATGCCACTTTTTATGGCGGCGTGCACAGCTTTATGTCTACATCAATCTACATACGTAGATAAAGCTCTGGCGTTTTTAGAGCCAAATCTAGAATATTAATCGTGGGGCATGTCGTAGTAGGGGTCTCCGTATTAATTTTTACGCGTGGGGTTCTTTAAAGTAATCACAAATCTAAGTACACGGGTGTTTCAGAATTTAGCAAGCACTGAACACGTCACCTTGATCTTAGCAGCGCAACGCCTCACCTGCTAAGTGGTACCACCAATGCGCATCTCAATTGCCTTCAAATTTCCTGTTAATCACAAGAAATAGAGCAACTACTCCGCCATTTCCTTGTCAGGCTGAAAGAAGTATATGCATTACAAATAAATGTGACATGTGTGCCCAAACCACGGTATGACTATGAGGCTAGCCGTAGTGGAGGGCTCCGAAAATTCGGACCACCTGGGGTTGACCGAGGACTGCTCAGAAAATTTGATGACTACACTGATGGAAAGATTGTCACTCAGTAGTGATTCAAACCAACCCAATTTTTTTTTTCGAGAGAAGTGGAGTTATATTTTTATTTCTTTATTAAATATTGCGCCCCGACGTGGCTAGGGTACTCGGTTACTGAATGCAGGTCGCAGGATCGAATCCCGGCTGCGGCGGCTGTATTTTTGATGGAGGAGAAAATTGATTGATATGTCGGGTTTAACGTCTCAAAACCACCACATGATTATGAGAGACGCCGTAGTGGAGGGCTCCGGAAATTTCGACCACCTGGTGTTCTTTAACGTGCACCCAAATCTGGGCACACGGGCCTACAACATTTCCGCCTCCATCGGAAATGCAGCCGCCACAGCCGGGATTCGATCCCGCGACCTGCGGGTCAGCACCCGAGTACCTTAGCCACTAGACCACCGCGGCGGGGCGATGGAGGAGAAAATGCTGTAGGCCCGTGTGCTCAGATGCACGTTAAAGAACCCCAGGTGGTCTAAATTTCCGGAGCCCTCCACTACGGCGTCGCTCATAATCATATGGTGGTTTTGGGACGTGAAACCCCACAAATCGATCAATCATCCGTCCATCCATCGGCCCCTTGAATATGCACTGACATCGCACAGTACACAAACCTCTGGCGTTTCGCCGCCATTGAAATGCGGCCGCCGCAGCCGGGAGTCAAACCCGCGACCTATGGCTCAGCTGCCGAGCAAGGATCGTGACCATGAACTGTATCACTGCGGCGGACAACGCGCAGGCGTACCACAAGTACGCGTGTAGCGTTTAGCATTTGACGCGTTCATGAAGCAACTTCGGACCGCTGATCACTTCGCCCAGGCGACAGTGATCAGCGCTCCGAAGTTGCTTCATGAACGCGTCGAATGCTGAACGCTGAACGAGTGATCAGCGGTCCGAAAGCGGGTCGAAACTGGGCAAGCATAACCACCGAAAACGGTATTCGTCTTTCGCTGGCACTGCTACGTATACGCGCTGTCTATTCTACAGCGTATACAAATTTACAAGTTTATACGGTCGTGCACACATCTTTGTGACAACACTATGGCTTTATCGTTAATGCACGCAATGTCGTATATGAGTCAAAAGCTCTAGCGATTTCCCTTCCGCCATGTTTATGGCGGACCGTCTGTGGCGATTCAATAGCAGAAATTCCGCGTGGGCATGCTATAAATCGAGTCTGCGCATCGCAAACACGAATGCCTGTGCACTTTGGAAACATTGTCCGACTTGACGTCTAAGACATACGGCGGCATCTCAAGGAGCGGTTGAGTAAAAAGGAAAGCATAGATCAATGACGTGTGCTTCTAAGCTTGAATGGTATAGCCACAGCCACGAGGGCGGCGGCAAATATATATATATATATATATATATATATATATATATATATATATATATATATATGTGTGTGTGTGTGTGTGTGCGTGTGTGTGTGTGTGTGTGTGTGTGTGTGTGTGTGTGTGTGTGTGTGTGTGTGTGTGTGTGTGTGTGTGTGTGTGTGTGTGTGTGTGTGTGTGTGTGTGTGTGTGTGTGTGTGTGTGGAGAGAGAGATGCAACGTTTTGAAGCGCCTCGGCTGAACGAGTGTGGCAAGGAACACGGTTCTTCCATTTCCGGCACAATGATGCAGGACAGAATTTTAAAGAAGAGTTATAAAACAAAAAGGAGGCAGTTGCAAACTGCAAGAAAAAAATGGAGGAGCGCATATTTCTTACTTCCGTCTTGAGAAGAGAGAAATCATGACATGGCGCGTTCTGCAAAGTCTGAATAGGAAAAAGGCGTACCGGCAGAAGGGGTGGAGGTAAGGGGGGAAGACTTTAATTCTTTTTCTTTTTTTTTTGTGAAAGACAGCCTTCTATTTGGTCGATTCGCACCGGGTTTCGAATGCAGCTGTACCTACACCATAGCTCTAGTATCTTGCTATTTCTTGTTCATTCTTCCGTATCAAAAAAAGACAAAAGAAAAAGACAGCGAGGCACACAAATCTAGAAAACTACGCTTCGCTTGCCCCAAATGTAAATAAAATTTGGTTACGCGTGAGCGAAAGAAGTCTACCAGCTGCATTCCACGAGGCGTACAAGAAGAGACAAACGCGAGAGGACAAAGAAAATTTGACATTTGGCCCACTCAGTCCGCGAATGGCAACGCCTTGACAATAAGTGAGAAAGCGGGGGGGGGGGGGAGGAGGAGCACTCGCGACATCTGACTCGCATCAGATTCACTTTATTGACAAAAAAAAAAGGGGGGCGGGGGGGGGGGGGTGTTCTGTGGCACGCGTAGTCCACACGGACGGGGCGAAACGACGCGGACCTGCGGCCTGCATTCGTCGAGTTGGGTGTCCTTCCAATTCACAGCACGGAGAGCACGATCGACGGGTGCAAAATAGGGGAGCCTGGGTTGAAGAAGGCCCAGGGATGCCTTCCACGGCTCGTAGGGAGATTCGTTCAATCGGATTGACTTCCCACGCCCCATCCCACCCACTTACGTTTTCCCTTGAGACGTATAAAGAGAGGTTCCTTTTCTGCTACGCACGCAAAGAGATAGAAAGAGGTGTCTAACAAACGGCCGTCTCCCTTACCTACCAGTGTCACGGCCTTCCCCAAATCCTTTTCTCCCGCGCTGCCGCTGTTTTCCATTACGCGCGGGGGCGCTCTTTTTGTAGACTTCTGATGAAACTTTCATTCGGTTGTCGCTTTTGCTGTTCGTTTTTTTTTTCTCGGGACGGCAAGGGCATCGCGACCATGTGGGAATAAACTTTTGATTTTTCGTTCGGTGTGCGCTGTTGCTGCCGCCGCCGCCGAGAAGCGAACTTCTTTCGTTTCCGACCGCAGCTGTTGCGTAAAACTGCAAAGGGTGCGCGTGCGCCCGCTCCTTGCAAAGTAAGCAGCGAGCCAGGGGCTTGGTGATTCGCTTCCTCCACCCCCCCCCCCCTTTTCCTCTCTTGGCCGTATATTTGGAGAGCCGGCTGTGCGTGAGACGACCTGTGCTCGAGTTTTGAGCACGGCCCCGAGGGCAAAGTCGAGACGAGCCCCGGTTCAGAGAAAAAGAGAGTGAGAAGACCCGAAAAAGGCCGTAGAGAAGGCCTCGAGATCATCGCCGGGGACAAGCCGCGAGATTTTGGGCGAATGAAGTGGCGCAGCAGCGGACGAACGTGCGGAGACCGCGGCGGGAAAAGACCTCGTTTTCGGTCTCTCCGTTCCTGCATTTTTACTTAGTTTTCCCTCGAAATGTTCCAAAACCGGCTTCGGGCCATTTTCTTCCAACGCTATACCGCTCTCTTCGAGGGTTTTTTTCTTTTTCCTTCAAAGCAGAAGGTGGAGTATGTGTGTGTGTGTGTGTAAGGAAGTGAGGCACGGGAGGGGGGAGTGAAGCAGTGTACGAGATTCTCACTCCCTCTGAGTTCTCAAGCCGCTGACGCGGAATGGAAGAGGGGGATCTGCAAGCCGAGCCCTGATTACGTCTTTGCTTCCCTTTGAGTCGACGGTTCTTTGCTTTCCTTTCTCGCATCCTCTCGGGGTCCCGAGAAAAGGGGCGAGAAATTGTAAGATAAAAATATTAAAAACGCGCTCACTTGTGTATATTGCGAGTATAAAAAAAAGCGGGAGGAAAGTAATAACGGAGAGAAAAAAAATCTAGCCAGGAGTGGCAGGCGCGAGAATTGTGCCACGATAAAGATTAAATAAGAGAAGTGGAGAATGAACCGTACGCTCAGCCCGGCACCGTATATATATACGCGTGGATAATGAAAGCCGGCAGAAGACGAGTCGGTGTAAGTGGGGGGGAAAGACGTTAAAAGAACTCGGAGAAGGGATGCCTTCGCTTCGCCCGCGAGGCAGAGAACAGTCGGGGCGAGGCAATTTGCGTCGGCACCTCCGGCTGACGTGGCGGCGTTCAAGGCAGGTTTTGACTTTCCATCTACGGAGCTAGGTGACCGCGGCTGCACGCACGGAAAGGGGGCGAGACTTCGCCGGAGAAAAGGGCGGCCACGGGTTGCTGTTCCGGGAATCGAGAGACGGCGGCCCGGCGTGGAGGTGTCCAGGCTCGCACACCGCTGTCACGTGACGACCGAGTCACGCTGGGGCGATGAAATTCCCGCGGCATCCGGGGTAACTGATGGGGTCCGACTAAATAGGGTCGGCAGGCGATTACGCGACGCGAGATATGACGCACCGCAACCGACGTCCTTGGAGGAGTTCGTGTGCCGCTCACCGGCGTGGTAGTCTGACGCGAGCGTGCCACCATAGAGTTTCCCACAATACTTACTAGAGGGAACTCTGGCGCTAGTGTCTATGGGAGTTGCAACACACTGCGCTTCAACGAGCATGGCAATGATGGGTAGTACACACATTTGTCAAATTTTCGTACTTCTGGCCTGCTTCTGGCTCCGTGTGTGTTCGTGTGGCTTGGAGCTGTGTTTTTTTTTTTTTTCACGAAAACATAAATTAGCAAATGTTCACCGTTTGCGCTTCACAACCTTATCATTTAAGCTTACTATTTTGAATCAAGTCCCTAAGTTCAAAAGGGTTCGTTCTTTCTTTCAAAACAAAACCGTAACCAGTAATAAACGAAGCCGCAAGTACGATTCGCCGCCCGCAAGTACGAAGACTAGGCAAATGTGTGTACTACCCATCATTCCCATGGTCGCTGAACGATCGCAGCGCCAGAGTGCCCTCTAGTTAATTTTGAGAAACTCTATGCGTGCCACAGAGTTAAATCGAATGACTACAGCAGTAACCGCAGACCACTCGTCGTTGGCCAGTTCGTATGGAGCAGACAGGCCCGGATTTTCTGTTTTCTTCGTTGTTAGTTTCCTTCGCCCTTCCTTTTTGTTGTTGCAGCTATTGTAGATATCGCCCAATACGAAATATCGTCGGACGACAAACAGAAATAGTACCGTTAGCGAGCGGCGCCGCTTTTCACCTGAAAAAAAAACAAACAAAAAAAACATCTTTACGGACAACTGGGAACACTTCGCGCCTTGAAAGTGCACCTTTGGGTCCCAAGTGTGCGAACATTGTGCGTTTCTTTCTCGCCAGAATATGTACCTTTGGCCACTTGCTATGCGGAAACCAACTTATGAAATCTCGTTCAGCTCTGGACGAATTTTGATTTGCAAACTTTTGTTCTATGCGAACAGTTGCGTGTGGATTCCACGGATGTTTCTCTTTGTTCGTTAGTATGTGTCTATCTCTTCAGAATTCTCGCAGCAGAATAACCTCGTTAATAATAATAAGAAGAAGAAGAAGAAGTGCCTAAACCACGACAGGGTAATGAGGCCTGCCGTAACGGAGAAAGTTCTGTCCATCTGGTGTACAGCGACATCGCAAGAAATGGCTCATCGGCAGCATGAGCTCGCCCAGCACTCAGGCAGACAGTCGCCCGGAGGCGCTTAGTGGCACTGTTTTCCTTTTGTAAGCGCAATGGAACTTCGAGGTTTACCGAGTTATAACCGCATCGCTACTACGCTTTTCTTTGTTTGCCCCCGCGGTATAGCTTGCGAAGCCGAGCCGATGAGTTCTTGCCCCGCGGAGGTGAGGCACGTCTTGTTGTCCTCGTGGCGCGGCCTCCGTCAACGCATTCTCTCGTCACCGGCGCGCTGCGGAAGGATGGAGTCCGTGCGGGCCGGTCTAATATTAGGTGCACGTAGAAACCAGCGAGAGGCAGGGAGCGAGGCGTAAAGCGAGCGCCCGAGCAGCCTGCAAGATTGCGCGGGTGCTGCGGAGCGCGAAAAAAGGGTTGCCGCATCGCTGATTCTCCCGAGATCCGCGCGTTTGCTTATACACCGTGGGCCCCGGGACATCCCGTAACGCAGTCGCGAGGCGGTTATATACTGCGTGCGACTGGCTTTAAACGCGAAGCCAGCCGCGATGACATTACTTGGGACCCTTCGCCACCCTCCTCCCCCCATTTCCCACTTTTCATCATTATATGACGCGAATGTGGGAAAGCGAAACTCGCGTAGCACCATCATCATAACTCTGTACTGGCTCAGCATTTAGGAGTAAAGCTATGAACAACCACTTGAAAAGAACACGTTAGGACTCGGCAAGTGTACGCTCTGAGAAACACGACGAAATAGTATGCGTATAATTAAAAACTGTGCGAAATGAAAGGCTTTTGAATATCAGTCTGCTCTAAGGATAAGCCGTAATGTTTACTCAAGTCATTGAAGAAACGCGTCTGAGCGTATATAGCAGTTGTGTTGTCGTTTCCCCGCGCAGTGGTGGCCCGCAGGTAAGACCATAAGGGGAGAACGGTGGTGCATGCAGAGGAGGGCTAATAAGAAATCAAAACTCACTGAAGTGTTGGGAACGCTATAGTGCCTTGAGGAAGACGATGAGAAAGAGCTTATTGTTGTTTGGTGCGCACAGTAAGCATGACTTCAGTTTGTTCTATGTCGCCCTCAAACAACAGAGACAACTGTTTGTGTATACTTAAGACGCGGATACAAGGAGCGAGGATGATAATAGGATGTTTGTAAAGCACAAAATAGCAGTCTGTTTACGCGCTGTTCTCAACGTTTTCTTGTTTTTTTTTCTTTCTCTTTCGTTGCAGGCGCGGCCAGTGCAGTGTCTCTGAAGTGACGTGACCGCCTGCGCAGAGGACCGCGCGGACAGCAGCCGGAAGAAGCGGCGACGGCGCGATACAGACATTCGCACGGCTCGAGTCGAGCGCGGTGCACAAGCAACAGCGGAACTCTACCCCGGCTGAAAGCGTGCCAAGACAAACTGCAACGCGGCGCAGCTTTGACGAGGAAGCAGCAGTCTTGTGGACTGTGTTTTGTCGGGAGTGCGTTATGTTTGGACTCGCATTTGAGTGGGTGCGTGCGTGTGTGTGGTCGACTGCGTGTGGGTAGGAAATAACGGCGTCGAGTCGCGTGCGTCGTCCTCTGAACGTGCAATGCCGCGACGGGGGGCGGCCGTGTACAGTGTTCCCCGGTGAGATTGAGAAACAGCATTCCTACGCGGCAGAAGTACGAGGGGTGAAATCCAAACTGATGGTGCAATGGACAGGTCGCACCCTTCTCTCAACCGCTGAAAGTACGAATGTAAGAAAATTTCTGGCTAGATCAAGAGCTCTGCACCGTCGACTGGGGACGTCTGTGCTTCTGTATCGAATGAGCGGTGACGCGAAACTTGAGTGAATGGATAACGTTGGCTCGTAGACAACGAATGCGTCTATAGGAGGCCCTGAATCTGAAGCGGTTTGATGTATACAGTCATGAACAAAGCTCTAGGGAGCACACTTCGTATTAGCGACTGTAAATGGGCTCGCCCTCGAGCCCTAACTATGTAGGAGACGAACGAGCTTACGTTTGCAAGCGCGAGAGATGATGACAAGTGAACACACACGTAGTTACATCCAGTTTTCGTTGTGCTTTCGCACCATGGCAGCGCGTTTTATGTATCGCCTGGGGCTGTGCACAACCTGCTGTCGGTTGCAATTTCACCGTTGCTTATTTAACTTATCGTTTATTTTTAACCGAAGGTTCACATTCGACAGTTCTGCTGCGTGCTTTCTGAAAATACGAAGGACGAACCAGGGAGTCAGCGTATAGTTAAACGTAGGATATGTGTAAGTAGATATGAACTGGGTGTACAATCGTATAGCTAGCTTAGAACTCGTCTGCAAGCGCGCACTCTTAAGAATAGAACTTAAGTCCGAGTCTAATCGATGTACGCATAGGTCGACGTTGTGGACATATTGTCTTAGAATATATGTTATAGAACTTCGCTCAGGGAAGCAAACATCAGCTTGCGCAAAGCAAGGGCAGCAATGCCATATATTTGTGTAAATAACAAAAGTATCTATGTATATATTATATAGTTGGGTATAGTCAGCAAGATAGGCACTGTCTACGTCGTGGTATAACAGAATCAGGCATCCGCGTAATGCGTTTTACGAGGAGCGAAAAACGCACTGCGTAAACCGGTACTTTCGTATCATTGTACATGGTTGCTGCAACTGAAATTGTTGGGACGCCAAGTGTTCAAACAAATAAAGATGGCAGGCTCCTTGCGAGTCTGTACCTCTCCTTTTTTTTTTAAACCTCTCGTGTCTATCTGAAAACTTGAGTCCGCATGGCAGCACGAGAACACCTGCAGGTAAAGTTGAGGGTTCGAATTCAACAAACCCTCTTACGCTGGAGTTGTTCGTAACAGAAAAGTTCAGCCAATCCGGGAGCAGGACGTGTTGTTTGCGAAGGCATCCGTCCAATGGCAAAGGACATTTACGAAAGTAGAGCTTCGTGAATCCGTCCTAGGATTGAAGAACCACTAGGAATCAAACTGGAGCGTATGACCAGAGAAAGTTCAATGTCTCTTGCTTACATCAAGCTTGGGTGTGGTGAAATCGCCGTAAGTATATATTACTTTATGCTGTAACAAGCTTGATGAATTACTTTTGCGGCCTGGCAATCTAATGTCATGAATGGCCTCCAGTGAGTGATTTCAAGAAATTTACTGATTACTTTCCCAATAACATTTGACTAAGATACAATTCTTTCGCTTCCCTCGTGCCACATAAAACAGATCTGAGTGCCAAGCCTCGGATGCGGTATACGAGGCAGGTCGAGAGGAAAATCGCATGGCATCCGCCCTTTTGTTAAAGTGATTACAAAGCAGATTAATTACTTTTCAAAAGTAATAAAGCATTGACATTATTTTCGACCAGCTTTATTTCGTAATGCATCATAATTACGTTTAAAATATTTCAGAGAAGTCATTAGTAATGTAATTTAACTATCTTTTAGAAGTCATTTTGCTATCTCACGAAATGAAACACGGCATTAGACCAAGTATTATACGTGCGCAGCTGCTTCAGATAACGGCGTCATGTTGCTACGAATGCGGTCACTAATATTGATGCTGCCCCTGCATGGTGCAAGTGTGCGAGTTACACGTACGTGCCCGAATCCCTTGGTCAAATATAGTTTTACCACAACCACCACCGATGGGACGCAAACTAAACGCGGTGAAAACAAATGCACGAAATCTCTAAACTCTAAATCTCTAATAAGTCTACAGTTTCAATCCGTGAGCAGTGTATCGAGGAGCAAGACTGTCTACCGTTACTTCTAGGGCAGCAGCTCTGCAGCAAATCAAGTACAAAAGTTGTATACAAAGACAACAAAACTATTGTAGCGAAAAAAAAAACATATCCGACGATTTCTAGTCACCATGGTACCCAACACCATGGTGATCTCGCAGACCATTCAGCACGTGTGTCTAATACTCAAACTATGAGACACAGCTATAGTACCGCTTCAACATGTAATGCATGCAACTATAGTAACAATAATTACGTGGAGTTTAACGTACCAGAATGAAGATGTGATTACGAGGCATGCCGTAGTGGAAGGCTTCGAAAAGTTTGATCATCTGGTGCTTTTAACTGGGCACTGGCGCACCACAGTATAATGCCCTCCAGAATTTCCCCTTCATCGAAATGCCACTGCAGCATGCCGCGACCGGGTTCGAACGCGCAACTTTCGAGGCAGCAGCCTTCTGTACCACCGAGGAGTACGCACTGCATGCGAATGTGTAAACAACAGCCGTCAAACCGTTGTTTTGAGAGATTCTCTGAAAATGGTGGTTTGAAGAGCGTTTGAGAATCGATCAATACAATTTCTTATTCCTATAACGGTCAGCTGTTTTGCTGGACCAGTAACACACATAATGCGCGTAGATAATCCGGGTACAAAATACGTTGTTTTTCCCTCGGAAAAGCGTTGGTGTGTGTGTGTGTGTGTGTGTGTGTGTGTGTGTGTGTGTGTGTGTGTGTGTGTGTGTGTGTGTGTGTGTGTGTGTGTGTGTGTGTGTGTGTGTGTGTGTGTTTCCTTTCTTCTAGGAATTGGAAGAAATACTGAGTGAGCATTCCTTGCTTCGCTGCAGCATAATTGTTTTTGATCAAAAAGGAAAAAGAAGGAATAATATTGATAGATTGATACGTGGGGTTTAACGTCACAAAACCAAGTATGATTATGAGAAAGGCCGTAGTGGAGGGCTCCGGAAATTTCGACCACCTGGGGTTCTTTAACGTGCACCCAAATCTGAGCACACAGGCCTACAACATTTGCGCCTCCATCGGAAAGGCAGCCGCCGCAGCCGGGGCAAAAACAAGCAATAATAGCTACAGTGCATGCCTGCATGAATAAATGAGAATTGAGAGGCCTTATAGAAGATTCGAAACTTTTAGAAAAGACCTAAATGTACAATAGAAGCACCACGTATACTAACGAGTAACAATGACGTTGCCAATGTGATACAACACAAGAAGCCGAGAGCGCGTATGTTCAGACATGCACCAGTGGAGCAACGAGGCACTAAGTTAGCCTCTCAGTTCATGTATGTATGTACGCTCATACATTTCGCCATATGCGCAAACGTGTGCCGCTAATTTTATTCTTACCACAGCCTTCTTACGCTTTTTTTTTTTCGAAGCGTGCGCTGCTTCTAGCTGCCAGGACAGCGGTTGGTTATTGAAAAGCGAGCCTAAATTCATGTTCATGCTACATTGACAATGCATTGCAATACTTTCTTAAGTAACCATCGAATAGCACAATTCACAAAAAGGAGTTTACTGCTTGACGAATCGAGCACCGCATTTTTTTGAATCTGTCAAGTTCTAGCGGAGTTCAGATTTATCGCACGTTGTGATTGTTTCCTTTCTTTCGTTTGTTCCGATGAACGTGCTGGAAACTAACTAGAACGGGACGGCAAACAAGTAATGCCTCGCGTAGGTCATGATCATTTTTTTCTTCTTTGAATGCGTGGCTTTCAGTACGATCTCGAGTGCGCGCCCAAGCACGTGGTGAACTCCCGCGATGGCTGCAGTAACAATACCGCCCAAGATGCGCAAATGAGCCAACGGCCGTAAATTTGGGTATATGGCGCGCACATTTGAGTACATGGCATTATCTGCAGAAAGAAGAGAGAACGATTTCTAGCCGATTTCACAAAACTCCTTGTAATTTTTCTGACCAAGCTGGAAAAAGTGTCGCAAGTTCTCTTCTTTATGCAAGAAGGAAAGAAGAAAAGAATACAAAAAAAGAAAAAGCAGGGGAGTTAATCAGACACCAATATGATTTACTACCCTACACAGGAATAACGGGAAAAGAGAGTAGAAAATTGAGAAAAAGAGGGGAAAAAAGCGAAAGGCAGAGAAAGACCAATAATGTGGCGGCTGCATTTCCGATGGAAGCAGAAATGGTGTAGGCCCGTGTACTCAGATTTGGGTGCACGTTAAAGAACCCCAGGTGATCGAAATTTCCGGAGCCCTCCACTACGGTGTCTCTCATAATCATATGGTGGTTTTGGGACGTTAAACCCCACAAATCAATCAATCAATCAGAGAAAGACCAATAAATGCGCTGGCACGTATGCAGCATATGGAAGCTAACATCGGCCAACCGTTAGTTACACGTGACCTCCTCTATTTCTCATCCCTCCTGTAATATATATATATATATATATATATATATATATATATATATATATATATATATATATATATATATATATATATATATATATACGTGTGTGCGTGTGAGAAAGTTTAAAAGTACACTCAAAAGATGAAAGATGAGTACATGCAGCATTTCATTAGAGCGGGCTGGAAGAAACCCCAACTCTCAGCTCCAGGCATATTGTGCTATAGTCTCTCCTGGTGAAGCTTCCGTTTGTTGTACACACACCCTTCTCCGCAGTCTCCCTGTGAAAATCTATATCATGACTCCCCCCTCCCCTCCCCTTGAGGCAGCCCGCTTATCTGAAATCCGGAGAGTTGCCGCAATTTCAACTGAGAAGTCGTCGGCACACGTTCATGGGCTCCTTCGCCTATTACACGTGGGTTGCGCGTAGTATGCAATCTACGGCTTTTTGTGTGTGTGTGTGACTGAGCGTATTTTCGTGTTTAACTCAAAAACCACACTCGCGCCTTTAGAATTTCTCTGGGCGAAGCAATCTTCGTGACTGCGTCTTGAATCAAAATATCTGTGCGTGAATCTCGGGGGAGTTATCTTCGTCGCTTTCTGCTTGAAATTTATATTCGTTCAAAAAGCTGCTTCTGAATTGCATTTCGCACAGATGACGGTCATCATGAATATATCTTACTGATAAACTACAGTTGCACCGCAGTTGAAGTCATGATTGGAAATGAGAACCCCTCAAGCCACTCGCTTGGTGGCCATCGATTATACAGGCAATTAACAAAGGATTGCTCCAGACATATACACTACAAACAGATGCACTTCATGGGGCGAGGTTGCCACCCTTAGTCACATGCTGCGGGAGTGTCAGGGCCTAATAAACAATTCGAACTGTGCCGATTCATCTCACCCTTCCACCGCCAGCCTCCGCTCGCGTTGGAAGGCCGCACTGGTCAGCTCGAACCTGACAGCACAACTCTGGGCCGTGCAGCGTGCCGAGGAAGCCGCTTCGAGACAAGGTCTCGGAACCGCATCCGCGGTGGGTCCCCAGGCCCACTAAAAAACGCCGGACTGTAATCGTCTGGATTCGACAAATAAAGTTTATGTTCTTCTTAGTCGAGTTTAAGGCCCAGTTTGCTATTGTCTGTCAAATTCAACTGGGCAGCCAGTTACTGCGTCGAAAAAGACGCGAATGGTTGTATTGAAGCGATCAAAAAAGAAAAGACAATTTCCTCTCCGGTCGCTGCCGCTTCGCCTGCTCTTCGCACCTTCCAGCCAAAGGAATAATTAACCAACTTTGAAAGCAGCGACATGTAGTTGATGAGAGTGACGTGGGTGGCACGCCGTGCAGGTGGTTTCACATCAACCGCCGCAGACGGAACGCAGCGCGGCTTCATAAAGTTTCCTTGTACGCACGTATTGATTGATATGTGGGGTTTAACGTCCCAAAACCACCATATGATTATGAGAGACGCCATAGTGGAGGGCTCCGGAAATTTCAACCACCTGGGGTTCTTTAACGTGCACCCAAGTCTTCCTTGTACGCACGTAAAGCACAGACAAAAAAAATGAAAGCACATACAGACAGACAGAGCACTAACTTCCAACATAGTTTGTTCTTTAAAACCAGACAACATGTATGCCCTTGACTGACTATAATGTTATTTTTATTTATTTTTTAATTTATTTGATACCCACAGCGCCATAAGGCATTACAGTGATGAGCTACCAACAAGCCCGCATCGCGTCTCTCGTAGCGCGAGTGCCTCACTAACCGGGAGACCGCGGAACGCAGTATGCCGGTACGTTGCACCATAGAGTTAACTAGAGGGTACCGTGGCGCTGCGATCGATCACCGACCACAGGAATGATGTAGTACACAAATGTGCCTTGTCTTCCGTCTTGCGGGTGACGAATCGCACTTTTGGCTTCGTTAGCTGTTTTGGTTTTGTTTCTAAAAAAAAGAACGAACCCTTTCGAACTTCGTGACCCGATTTGAAATGGTAAGCCTAAAAGAGTGCGCTGGTGAAGCGCAAGTGCCGAACATTTGCCGATTGTTGTTTCGTGACGAAACAACTCCGAGCCGCGAGAAGCCAAAATGAACGTAAAGTACGAAGACGAGGCGAATCCGTCTACTACCCATAATTCTCATTTTCATTGAAGCGCCACGCGTTGCAGCTCCCATAGACACTAGAGTCAGAGTTCACTTTAGTGTGTATATATGATACTACATATGCCTTCCACAACAGCCGGCATATGGGAGCTTCGAACTTGACTCGTATTTCTATATAGTTCGCGTATAGAGCCCGGCTTAGAGTTTCCTAAATATGCACTAGAAAGAACTCAGCCACTAGTGTCTATGGCAGCTGCAACGCACAGCGCTTCAGCGAGCATGGAAATGATGGGTAGTACATGGATTTGTCTAATCTTCGTACTTTTGGCTCTCTTTCATCCCTATTCGCTCTGGCAGTTACGACGGCGGCGACGCCGCTAAACTCAGGATCAGGCGTCTAAGAGCTGCGCTTTAAAAACGGGCCGCGAAACTCTCATGACAGATATAGCTAGTTCTCCTAAAGCGTGCAGAAAAATTGCCCGCAGCTTCCCTCGGGGGAACACTGAGGAGGATGCGGAGCATATAATTGGTTAACGGGGTGTTAAAGTGCGACTTACTTGGGTCGATGGCTAAATTGGTTAACGTGGTTGTGAAATGGGGTGTTAAATTGCGACTTACTTGGTTCGCTGGCTAAATTGGTTAACGTGGTTGTAGGAGGAGTTGTTCTGAATGTTGCCGATCCGAGTTAAGTTGTTATCGAACCAAAGACGATCACACACCTTGCAGGTGTGGCCGAAGCTTCGGTCGAGGAAGTCGCGCTTGAAGCGAGCGTTGGGCGTGGCATACTGCTTGGCGCGCCACGCCGCTACCTCGGCGCGCTTGCGCTCGCGGGCAGCATCGGGATCGGCCTCTCGTCGCCGACGCTTGCACTCGGCTTCCCGTTTTCGAAAGTCCGGGTCCTCTTGTCGACGCTTACGTTTCAAAGCGGCCGAATCCGGTGCTGCTGCTCGACGCTGACGTCTCTCAGCGGCTTCACGTTCTCTAAGTTGAGCATCTTCCGCTCGACGCCGACGTTTACGTTCGGCGTCGCGAGCTCTTCTCCGCGCTGCCTTGTCTTCGGACGACGACTTGGTTGCGGTTCCGCCAACACTTTGGCCGGCGCTGGTCGAAGGGACGTCGATCATTGCGACCTCGGACGTCGACGCGCCGTACAAACCAACCGACAAGCGGCAACTGAGCGAGCGAGCACCGACCTTGAGTATATATACAGCGCGACGGCGCATGCACTGTCAGCTGTCGAATGTTCGAGAAAGGGGAGAAGCGCAACGGCGCATGCGCGCGCGTCAGCTGCCGATGTTCTCGAAGCGCGACGGCGCATGCGCGCGCGTCAGCTGCCGATGTTCTCGAAGCGTGACGGCGCATGCGCGCTACATTATACAGCTAGCGAATGTTCGTGAAGAGGAGAAGCGCACGCGGTGTGTAGAGGAGGAAGGGTGCACAGATGGTGGAGGAATGAAGCGCGCGCGGTGTGTAGAGGAGGAAGGGTGCACAGATGGCGGAGGAGTGAAGCGCGCGCGGTGTGTAGAGGAGGAAGGGATGCACAGATGGTGGAAGAAGGAGGAGGAAGCTTGCGGACGGCGCCGCACTACAAGCCTCGAGTATTAGATGTTCCGCATCTAAAAGTGTGCGAGTCCGTGTATCTACTGCATAGCTCTAAAAGCTGGTGTAAATACTGTTACGTTTGGCCCGGCAGTTCATCTGGGCAGACGCCATTGTGCGTAAGCCGGTCTGCTAGGGATGCTTTCAACCCCGCCGGCGCCCAGTCTGCAAGACGCTGTCCTGTATATGTTCCAGGAAGCAGTCGGGTTTCAACGAAAGCTTCGCGAGACAAGCCTTTTGTTGAACGAGCTCGAACAGCGTGGGACGGTGCTACTGTGGTTGGTCTCATTAAGTCAACCTCTCGACTCGGCTATTGTCGTCGCCGACGCGAAATCGTCACAAAAGCACCGTCAGCCCTGAAGCGTGGAAAGACGCCGAAGAAGCCGTTCTCAGGGATCGAGCGTTTGGACTGCCATGTTCGAGAGAGTACTGGAAGCCTGTAGCGGAAAGCAGCTGTGGACCGCTGCTGACGTTCGGGTCAGAGGCCATCTCCCCGGAGGAGCTCAACCTTCCCTCTCCGGACTCTGCCTCCTCACCCTGCGGTGCCTTCAAGACATGGGCAGGGTGCGTCATTATGTGGTGTGCTTGTGCTACCATTGGACATTTTCGCCCAGGCGAGTGGTGCGATATCTGCATCCGTTCTGGTGGATGGACCTCTAAGACTTCGTCATCTGATTTGTGGCAAGTGGTCACTACCTCCTTCGGACTGCCGTGAAAAGAATCAACGGGCTGTAAAAGCCGAGACATTTTGGTATTAAGCTTCATCATGAGCGGAATCATGAACTGAATCTCCGTTGTACATAATGCGGGATCTTCTGAATCCCTGTACAGTTCCCATCTTACAACTATCATGTAAATAAACCTTCGTTCTATCTCTCTTACGAACGCGTCTCCTCACTGGTGAAGATCGGCTATGCGGACGACAGCGGGCAGCCAGCTACCGTAAAGAAACCCGCCGTACCTGCTATCGACCTCAAACCCTTAACAACTGGTGGCAGCGGTGGGGTGCCATCTTCAACCTCATACCTTTAACAATACCAGAAGCGGCAGAAGCGGGGGGAGGGGGGGGGGGGGGCAGCTGTCCTGATTTTTTTTCTGTGATCACGCTGGGGTGGGGGTGGGGAGTCATCCCTTTTAAGTGTCCCCATTTGTCTTTCAAACAACATATACTTAAACTGCGCGACCGATAAGTACAGTGCACTCAAAATTCTTCCTATCTGTTTTGCAGAGCATAGTTGAGTTCAATACCCCTCGGAAATCACTGCTTCCGCTCAAGCGGTTTCAGAGTCAATAGATTAAGGCAATTACGCAAGCAGGGAACCCACGCTGGTCATTTTCAAATTTATTGCAAAGCATTATTTTTGTTTTATATAAATAAAAACAACATCCATATTTATAAAAACAATATGGCCGCCATGGCAAGCTGTTTGTCACCAGAAATACTGTGTGGTGAGCTAGTCGGTTCAGGCTTCTGCACAATTCACAGAAATGTGGGTTATTGCGCGCGATGGAAAAACGAAGAAAGGTGTCAAGAGGAGCGCCAACTTCCGACTATTTACTGAACACGTTCTGCATAAAAATTTGTAAGGCGCAGAGAAGCGCAGAAAACCAAGCACACAGTGAGTGCAAACCACTCTATAGTCACAACCTGTGAACTAAGAATTTTCTCTCTGCCTGCGAGGGAGACACTTACGTATCAGTGATACGAAAGTTTGCACTTCCTTTGACCTTTCCCCCCGTTTTCCCATTGTGCGAAAGTAGCCATATTTTTGTGGCTTGTGCAGAAAAAAAATGTTTGTCACCTTTTGTGATTTTCCTGGATTGATGCAACTGACCCAAGGAGTGAACCAGCACCGGACAGGTGCACATGTTGCGTCCTTTCCTTCGAACTTGCTTACCTATACCATGACATGTCTCGAGCAGAACGCAAGGTCGCCGTTTCGAACCCACACGACCGTGGCCACTTCGAGATGGAGACTAAATATAAAGGCATTATTTGTGTACTTCATTAAACCTCACACTGAAGTTCAGGTTGCCACTGTGGACGCGGTTCCCAGAACACTTCGACATTTCTTACAGCTTCAACATTCGTGTCCACCGCTGTGGTGTAGCGGTTACACTGCTCGGCTGCTGAGCCGAAGGTCGCGGGTTCGATTCCGACCACAGCAGTCGCATTTCGATGGAGGCGAAGTGCTAGAGGGCCGTGTACTGTTCGATATCAATGTATACTATCCGCGTCAAATGAAACCAGAACAGCGGCAAGCCTTCGCAATGGTACAGTGCGTGCCGTCCAGGCACTGGCGGTGAGTCACCGCGGACAGGCACGCATATATCACAGCCAGTTGTGAAAGTTTCAGGAGATTCTGTGGATCAAAAGCCAGCCCGGAAGTCAGGAGGATATGCGCAAAGCTGCCGAACCGTGGCTG